>CM034149.1:122474113-123074113 GCA_019776745.2 Taxus chinensis | reverse complement strand
TATTTTCGTGTCGTTTATCCAGACCAAACCTTTGGTGTACCGGAACATACCTAAACATTCCTACACCTGACCTATGTTGTGTTTCTGGACCGTATCATATACCTTGGATACCTGAATCACTTCACCTTTGTTTGGATAAACCTTTCAACCGTAGACAATGTAGAGTTTGCAAGCTCTTCAACCTGGTACCGTGTTACAATCTATATGTGTGCGTGCATTTTATTGTCATTTCCCATTACCCAATTTTGACCCTGGCCTATTAGCTATTAGCCAAGTTGGCCATCACCCTTTCCCATAGTATTCATACTCTTCCCCACCTATCTTCACCAACTACACATTTATCAAACCACTCACTGATTCCATATTACACCTCATCAGTGCCTAGTTTGAGGGGGATCACCTTTACCCACACATGGGGCAATCACTTCCTATTTTGTCAGCATCGCTTACCAATACAAGCTATATGAAAAAAGGGAAAAATATAGACACCAAATTTGGGTCACACTCCCCCTTCACCCCACATGTATATTAATTTGATTACCTATAATTAAATTAATGCCCATGCTCACAATATTCATTATTTAATTACCTTAAATGAACTAATTTCCACCTCACCCCACCACATCACCTAGACACCTCATCATAGACCTATTCTTAGCATGTTTCCTTCTAATTAGGACTCAATCTCCACTTACCATAACTAACTAAGACTTAGTCTAACCCTAACACTAAATGCCTATTCTTCCTCTAACCGCATGCACACTTACTTATGTGGAAAAATTCATTTTGGATCCATAACAACGGGAAAAACCAGCCAAAAGATAGCCAAGATTTGTTATTTTGGCAACCTAGGATATCCCGCCTTAACTGACACTGGTCAACCCAAAACCGACGCCGGTCACTCTAAACTGTCATCGGTCACCATATATTCACTTTGGTGACCTTTTCTGAGAGTTTGGAAGAATTATTCGAGTTTTGGAGAAGATAGATCTGCATACAAGCACGCACCAGAGCATTCTTACACATCCAAACATCCTGAACCAACACCAAGAATTGATTTGAAGGGAAAGTATTCACGGTAATGTTCCGAGAAGCATGGTCGCGGCACTGACCACCAGTTCCATTAATCAACCATCACCTCCATCTAAACATTAGGTCTGCAAGTACAAGTAAGTACATTTGGATTTACACCTTCCCATACTCGTTTGGATCAGTTTCTTTTTCCCTCTTTAGGAGCTCTAGTCTCCTTGGTATCTCATCATCTCTCACCTTCTTGCCAATCCCTCCACCTAATCACCTACAACCTTCCATCTCTCCATACCTGGCTCCCAACATCTCTGAGGATTCTTAGCATTGTCATCAACCTCACCATTCTCTATGCAATCATAGAGAATCCCCAAAACCAAGCTTTATTGAGTCTCTATCAGCCCGACCCTACTGACATTAGTTAACCTAAACCATCATCGGTTTCCTCCATACTAGCATCGGTCATACCAGAACGACGTTGGTCTCTATAGTTGGTAAACATTCCTGTAATAGCAACTTCATAACATTCACCCAAATAAACCAAATCACTCAAAACTTGACCCTAACCTATCTCAACCACCTTATCCACCTGTCTGACTTCCAGATCTGATCATGACCTAGCTTGTTAGATTAGATTTGCTTATTGTAGTTAAATGAGACACCTAAATCATATCAACTAAAGTAGGACATTATTAGTTTACATTATTTCTTGCATTAAGTTTTTTTAAACAGTGGATTGACAGCCATCTAGGAAGTATCACACTTCCTGGATCTAACATATGTTAGGTAGTCCACTGACATATATTGCTTAATATTCTTCTTGTTTTGTATTCACAGGTAGTTCCTCATAGCAAAAAGGAATTTCTTGCAATCAGCACTGGATCGGGAAATCAAAATGCATGCACTCTACCTTCCACCTTCATTCACATGTATTCCTCCTCACCCTTACCCTATCTATTTTTCTCATATGTATGCAACTATTCGGCGAAACACTTACGACCTGGGCGTTGCACTACATTTCAGACTCCATGTAGTTCTCCATGTGTGTGTGTAGAATTTTTCCCTAGGTGGCTCTTGTGTAAGTTACACTTGATAGCGAGCAATAACTAGATGTAGAAAATGTAGATAGATGTATGCATGGAAAAATGAACTTCCCCTCTTATGAAGTGTATGCAGAAGAATGTAGTCCCTTGTCCCTTGAATGGATAGTAGATGGATTTTTTGATGCTCTTATAAATTCCTTTGGATTCAACCTTAGGTGATGATAATAGATGCTTAGTGCCTGGTCATTTATTATGGTCACATAGCTTTGTATTTATATGATTCCCTTGTTTGAATTTTGTAATTAACGACTAAAATGTCAAACACCAAGAAAATAAGATGCCCAACAACTAGAAAGGACCCAAAATATAAGAGAAAGATATAAAGAGGTTGGGGTGCTCAGAGGGGACAATGGTGTTGGCATCTTGGATGGGCACTGGTGTCCAGAATCAGAAAAACTAAAGTGTTAAAAGTTATACTGGGAAAGAAGGTGTGTAAGACCAAGAAGGAAACCAGAAAAAAATTAAAAAAAGCCAAAGACGGTGGTCAATTAGTACTTTTATCGCTTATGAATCATATGAATAGTGGTATGTGATCAAGACTTAGAAATATACCAAAAGTGTGTGATTTAGTCTCTATAGGAATTAAATAGAATACCATATTATTAGAATTAATTATAAAATCCTCCATAATGTAACCTAGAAAAGGACCTTCTATAGATAATGTAGTGTATTGTCGATATAAAATTATTTTGTAGAAGTTGAAATGTTTTCTTACTTGACATCTGAATTTTGAGTGTTTTCCTACTTGACATACGGATATACCCTGATGTAACTTCGATGAATCTTACTAAATCTTTAAAAAAAAATCATTGATAAAATCCCAATCCCTATGATTTAATTGTAGAATGAGATACCTCAATTGAATTTTTTTCATGTAGAAAACAATTGATTCTATAGTTGAAGTGTGGCCTCCATGTAGTTTCTTTAGACACCATTCATATTTTTGGTATTTTTAAAATAATTCATCAAAACTTGGGAAACAAATTAACTTGTACAAGTATGGATATATTTATGCATTTACCTTCCACCCTCATAAGATCTCATGTGCAAAACTTCACAAAAAATGAAGGAAATGAACTAAACCATTATTCTTATATTTTTTCCATGACTAATTAGTTGATAGGCCTTTCTAAAGTATAAATTCTTTATAAATTCCCTCCTAATCGTCATTATCTCCTAATTGTAATTTTATTTGTAAATTATTTTCTCTGTAGTCTTAGTTTTCATCTTTTTTTTTATATTTATATTATCTTTTCAATTCCTATCACTTGGGATTTGAAAAGAAGAATATAGTTTTAAATGTTGTAGTTGTAGACCCAAATTCATTCACTTGGGTACATTTCTATGTCCTAATCACATCCAACTTTTCATATGATTCCTAAGTGATAAAACTAGTAATTGACATCTATCTTTGGCCTCTTTTCTGTCTTTCTGGTTTTCTCTTTGGTCTTGCACATCTCACAACCTAGACTGGTATTTGTTGGTCTGAAAATCTGTCAAGTGGACAGATCTATGGATAGACGAGCCAACAGTGTGCAGGGCATAGCCCCCTCTTTGAGACAGCAAAGCGAAACTGGTTTATTTATATACTACCAGTAGGAACCTGTGCAAGTCTTACAGTATTCTGCCTTCAGGGGGTTTGGGATCTCATCCCAGTAGAGGTAGTTTCAACAAAGAACAGAAAGGAATGAAGGAAGGAAAGGAAGGAAGACGGATCTGAAGGGAGAAAAGAAATGAATTCCAAAGTAGAAAGGTCAGAGGGTCTATGTTTTGGGCTGGTAGTAAACAGAGCCGAACCTACTTGCATAGACGAACAAAGCAATATTGATGAATAAATGAAAAAAAAAGTAGAGATATATTCAACAGAATAAACGCATAAATCTGACATAAGAAAGATTAAATGCTCATAACACACATATTCAGCACAAAGTCTTAATATTTGTATTAATATTTTCTTCTGTTACAAAAAGCTCAAAGTCTTCTCTTCTTACTTCTTTTTTTTATCTAAAAAGTATCCACCACTTGAATACAACAAGTATCTAAGTATATATAGAATACAGAGAAGAGAGAAGGCAAAAGGCAACCAAAAACTAATTACAAAATATCTACAAAATATCTAAAAGTCAATGTTGACTTTGGACAACTTGGTGGATGACAACATCCCATGGTGCAACATGGATGAGGTCATCGTTTGTACTAACATACTCGTAGATATTTACAAAAAGAAGCCAAGAGGGGGAAGTTATTCATCATCGTCTCGCGGCTGGAAGGGGGTATCTTGCTTCTGTTATTGCTCCGGAGAGGTGATGTGGAACTGAGTCCTATATTCCATGAATTTTCTGATCATGGGCTGAAGTTGATCTTGGGTTGGACCCTTCATATGATCACCGATGACCTCACAAGTCTCTCGCTCATCTCTGAGTTTTTCATGGAGCTTAAAATATTTATTGCCTACCTCCATCAGGAACCCCACAAAATCACGGCAAGCCAGAAGGTTGTTGATGCATTCGGTGTCGAAAGTGGCTTCTGGCCCTAACCCTTGCGAGACGATCTCTTTGAAGATCCGGATAGTTTCGTCTGCCTTCCTCAAGGCGAAAGAAGGAGTAAGCAAGCCTGGAGACATTCTCAGAACAATTTGCTCCATTTGATGCATTACATCCAGGGCTTCCTCCTTGACTTTATCAATATTTTCCAGGACAAATTCCATCTGGTCGACCCGGTAATCCAACGTAGCAAGGATCTTGCTAGGTACCCTGGGGTGACTAAAAATGCCGAATTTCACCAGATCGTCGACTGAGCAGTCGAGCATTTTCTGGAATGTTTCGTGTTGCAACCTTGCATGATCCAACTCTTCGGAGATAGGTCCTGCGATCACCTGGAGCTCTTTGTTCGCCTGACTGATATTCTGATATAATTCGGTGAACTTGACTATTACCTCCTCGCTGTCTTTGAGGATTTGATCCCTCCAGGTGGAAACTGCCATACCTTGTTCACCAATTTTTGCGTACTCATTTATCTTGTCCTGACTTAGGACCTCAGGAGTTTCAGTGGCAGTTGTAGGAGGTGCACTGCCCATTTTCTGCAGGGCGTGGAGAAGATGTTTGTTTTGTTCTTTTAGTAACCTCTTCTCCTCCTTTGCTTCTTGAAGTTTCTTGCAAAGGGAATCCACCGCAGATAGGGCCTCTCCTTGAAGACTTTCTGAAGATGTTCCCATTGTGACTTGGGTCACTGTATAATCTGTCGAAGACAGATCCTTTTTACCCTTTGAAGGATCAGGATATGCAATCTCCATTACTCTTTCTCCCGACGCACTCTGAGAGAAGCGGGTTATAGGCTTTTGCTTCTTAGCCCCCTTTTCCGGGATGACAGAGAAGTCCATTGGTGCAATAGGGACTTTCCTCTTTTGCTTGACTCAGATGCTGGGAGATCCACGTTGGACTTAAGGGAACGGGACTAGAGGTAGAAGAGGGAGCAGCTGCAGTGGATGAGGGGAAATGGGTAGAGACACTTGGTGGCGGCATTGAGAGGGAGGCCAAGAAAGTGCTCACGGGAGGAAGGGATACTGCAGGGGAGGTAGACATGGGAATGGAAGGGAGCTGAGAGATGAGGGAAGAAATGGTGGGGGACAGCTCTGCGAGAGAAGAGAAGATGGATGACGAGGAAGGGGGAACAGTAGAAGATGGGGGAGAGGACACGACCAAAGGAATGGTCGCTTAGGTCACGCGAGGAAGAGAAGGAGGAGAGGGAGAAGGGACCTCAACAGTTGTAGTAGTGGCGACACCCTGAGTGGATGTGACCGTCGAAACACCTTTTGCCGCTTCTTTCTCTGGGGATACCAGGCTTATAGCCTATTCTTGTGCAGTGGAAGGAGGACTTTCAGGAGCTCCTTCTTGAGTAGAGCTTGATTCATCCTCTTTATCTTTGCGTCTGACCTTTGGCAGATGCTTTGGCCTGACAGGTGCATTGCCCAATGGGGATGTGGTGAAATCACCTCCGAGGTAGATGAGACCATTCATCCTGCACCAGTGCTCTGTCCTTCGCAACGTCTCCTTGACCCTTTCTTCAATGGTCTGGGGCACTTTTATTCTGTCGATCGCAGCAAACGGCCAGTTGTCCCCATCTGTATCTAGATATACCTGATCAACTTCTTGATCGGTAGTTTGATAACCCTTTGGAACAATGGCCACGCCGTATTGAATAATCTCAGCCAAGGCCAAGTGGGAGTGGTCTTTCCTTCTAAGTTCGACCTCATGGTACAGGTCGATATAGATGTCCTCGATCTGTGGAATATGGATTGGATCGAGTTTTGCTTTGGGAAGGCAATTCCTTGGATCAAAAGTGGGCCTCGCCGGGAAGTTGTGCTTTAGATTGAACAGTTCTAGCTCTGCAACCATTTCCCAGGCTTTATGGTGAGAGATACATGTGTATCTGCCCACTGTAAGGGGGAAAGGAGTTCCACCCTTCTTTCTCTTCAGGTACTTCTCATGGTATGTTACGATTTGTCTAGATAGCTCCAATAGGATCAGCTTGGGGCCAGTGTACCTTGGCAATTTAGTGGGCTCACCCAGGAAGTTAGCTGCCCTGAGATAGGTGAAGGTGGGAAATTGTGTAAATAAGGCCCCCCACTTCTCTATTGCTGCGACAATGCTCTTGCTCGTTCGACCGTGAGTCATGTTGGGCCTCAATAGGCAGATGATACCATAGAAAAAGGCATCGTTGATTTTAGTGAACTGCGGGATGCTGCTCTCCAGCTTCAGCTCTGGGTAGTACTCATATATTTTTACCTGGGGCCAAACCCCGCATCGGCTCAGTGCCGGATAATCCCTCTCCGAGGCTACAACGTAGACTACGTAGGAGTTCATGTAGAATCTCCCCGTTGTGGTGAGTTGTTGGAGCTGCTTGGATATGGTGCTGCTTATGACCTCCGCCCACTCAAAGCGTTGATCTGGCACATTCTTGTTCATAGTTTCAAGGTACCTAGGCATCCATTTGTGAAAGTAATGGGAATCAGAAAGCCCAAAAACTGTACTTAGGAATGTGATGGTGTCGCTCAATTCCTCGGAGAAGTCAGTGCATTGAATAACCTGTGGCCATCTGGTTATCACCTTCTTTCTTTTTAAGTATACTTCGTTCATCAGCTGCATGCACTTGTCTTCATTTTCCTCCCAAGCCTTGGTGCCGTCTTCTTGGCTTACAGCCACAAAGTGTCGGTGGTGAGGGATGCCTAGCATGATTTCGAAGTGTCGGGCAGTGAGGTTGATTATGACCTTGCCATTTTCATTTTCGACACACCTTGTGTCTTTGTTGTAACAGCGGGCCACTACCATCATAAATTCATTATTTACTGCACTGACGGGGATCCCCCCAGCAAAATGCAGTCCACTGCCCACCAACTTGTCCATCCAATGACTTCCTATGACTCTCCTGGTTCTGGCCCAGAAATCCTCCATGTCTATGTGACCGATTTCAGAGTCTCTTATGTCCAGGTCACATTCTGCCTAGAGACTCGGGCATCTTGACCCTCTGGTATTTATACTTCATCTCTTCTTCTGTAAGCTTAGCCTTACCCTTTGACTTGGTTGGCTTCTTGCTTGATGTAGACATATATGGATCTGAGTTCAGTTGCTGACCTGTAAGAAGAAGAAGAGAAGTCCAACGCCAAAGAGCCATATTAGTTGTAAGATCTTCCATTAAAGACACTACAGAATAGAAAGAGGAGTTAGCAATTTTAAGGCCTCTGGGCGTAGGGTGCACGAGAACATTGCAGGCCGCAAAGATAATAGAATGGCGTACTGCATTAGAGTGTTACAAGGAAAAAATCAGTGCCAAAGGGTGTAGGGCGCAAAGATTTTGCATATGACATCATGTTATTGTAGGTGGGGATGCGCCTCCACCGTTATGCAGTTTTATACTTGGCACAAGTAATGTTGGTGTTGCATGGGGGAAGGGTACGCCTATGGCACAAGTATTTGTCATGTAACATGAAAGTTTGGTGAGCCAAAGGGCGCAGGGTTATTGCGTGTAACACTAACTTTAGGCGCACAGAAAGGGACTTTAGCGTGGCGCAGGGAAAGTTTGCATGACATATTGTTGTGGTAAGCGGGGATGCACCTGCAGCCTAGATATTAGGATTTTACTTGGTTTAAACATGGCATAGGGAGCTTATGTGTTGCAATCAATGTTGGTGTGCCATCTTGGCGCGACTGTGTTTCTTGTTGCCAAGGGTGGCAAGTGTGCCAAGGGGAAAAATGTAGCTTGGAAACGATTTTCTAAGTTTTCCTTCTCTCTGATAGATTCGTGATCTTTTAGGCTTAACTCCACATTGATTCAAGCGGTGAAGGGGGCATAACAAAGAGGTTTTGCATTATTTTTTCGAGGCAGAGCCCTCTTGGCCAACAGATCTGGAAAGAGGAGGGAAATAGTTTGGGGAGGGAAGATTGCAAGAATCAGCAAGATGGGTTTATGGTTTCACAGATCCATTCTATCCTACCACACAAACAAAATCAAAACAAAACACAAGAGGAGTAAGAACCACCTACCCAGAATATATATAGAATGTGAGAGACGAAACGGGGTCCACGAACGTGATACGAGGAGGATGGGTGTGCTGACAGGTGCAGAGGAATAAAGTTATCACGTGTTTTTAAATTGTGAAAGTGACAAGGCGGGTGTGCACCTATATATAGGCAAAGGTGTAATAAATGTGCCAACCACTTTTTCAAGAGGCACACCAAAACATGTGTCGACACGTAAAACTTTGCACCCTTTGGTGCGGATAAACACGTGTCAACACAGAAATACTTGTGCCTTTGGTGCAAATTTAAGACTGTCAACACTTCATTTCTTGCACCCTTTGGCGCACCAAAAGCACGGCACGACAATTTAGTTGCTAACATGAAGGTCGCATGCGCCTCGGCGCACGCAAGAAAGGTGCATCATGAGAAGGCGCAACAATTGATGTGTCAACACATCAAAGGGTGTGCCAAAGGAAATGAAGTGGGCACCAAATTAGTCTGTGTTACATAGATAAAAGGTGCGCCCAGCAAAAAGGGACCAAAATGGCTAAGTTCAGAGAACTAGATTTCCCGGAAAGGGATTTTGTAACATTTCGAACGCAGAGGGGTCCCTGATGAGGGACCAGGGAAAAATTTTGGTATGGTTACCTATAAAATTTCCCTCATCAATTTTACAGGATAACAGCTGGCTCTTTCTAGGGACTATCTTTGAGCAAAACTCAAGGGTAAAGAACCTCAGATCAACATGTGCCTATCCATTTGGTAACAGGGTCAAAAAACAAGGGCGATGACGAAAGCAAACACACAACAAAAGCAAACTGTACAAAGAAGAGAGAAAGCTCTACTTCTTGAATATTTTGAGGTGCTGCCCGCTATAGGGAAGCGGGAGATCAGTTCCATCCAGATACGAGAGATAGAAGCTATTCTCTCCGTTGAGCTGTTTGATCTTGAAAGGCCCTCTCTATAGAGAATCAAATTTCCCATGCATGCCCTTCAGCTCTCTCCGTTTGTCCCACAAAAGGACGAGATCTCCCACTTGGAAATCTCTTTGCTTAGCCTTTTTATCAAACAAATGTGATTTTCACTAAGCATTGCACTACATTTCAGGTTGTGTGTGTGTGAGTGAGAGTGATTGACTCATGTCCCTTGAAACTAGGTTTCCCTTATTCCAGTCGCACTAAGATAATGGACTACAACTAATTTTCCTCTAAGATGAATGTGTGAGATGGAATTCAAAAATAGCCCTTCCTATGTAGTGAATAATGCAACTCAAATGTAGTCTTTGAATGTTGCTCTTTGTCTAAATAATATATAGTAAGTGATAGCCAAAAATTTTGTCTAGTCCTTAATAATTGTGAGTAAGTCATGTATATATATGACTCCCTTGTTTGAATTTAATCATTAACAACTAAAAATGTTGATCCAAAGTGATAAAAGATGATTTAGAAAAGATAACAAATGATGTGGCATTTCCAATTTGAGAAAAGGCAAGAAAAGGATAAAAGCACCAAAAGGGGACAATAGTACTTTGGTGTTCATGTCCCAAATGGGCAGTACAATATGGGATGCTCATAGGATATAACGGTAAATACAAAGTTGGGTCACATATTGTCCATTGTCCAAAAGTAAAGCAATCCTTCAAGAAAAGTAAATGATAAGAGTATGAAAAGGATAAAAAAATGTAAAAGTAAAATAAATGTTGTTAATGTGTAGTTTTCTTTCTTAGGAATCATGCATATAATGATATACTTATAGGCACGATGTCAATAGTAAGTGCTTGATTTTGTGTCTACATCTAAACCACTTAAAGTGTTAATTGTAAGACTTGAGTATTATTCTGAACATCAAACTGAGGTATAGGAAGAACATTCGTGGTTGAAAATGCGCTAGAAAACATATGTTTTTTATGTCTTTGGATGTATTTGTTTAAGCCTGAGGTTATTTTAATTGCAAGGGTATTACGGTTGTCATTGGTTTGAATGAATCCTACAAGGAAGGATTAGGGTTAAGATTCGGATTGGCACTTTTAGTATTGGACACACCCACAATTGGGTTGTTGGCCATGCCTTTGTTATGGCTATTTTTATGACCCCCAATAGCGATCCAACCATCTTTGCCTTTAGATTGAGGTACCTTAGTGGTTGGCTTGTAAATAGCCTTAATATGAGAGGTAAGTAATGGGATATGCCAGATCTTATGTTTAAAGGACTAACATTGAAAATACATATTAGGTACATTAATGTAAAACCTTTTGGGTGTAAAGAGAATCATCAACTTGGATGTTAATCGACTTGTCAAGGTCAAGAGAGAGGTTAACCTCCACACATACCTATTCTTATAGGATGAATGAGTAGAACATCAAAGGTTCCTTTCAAATGACTCGGTTAATCGCGGAGATGATTTTTCTCCAAGAAGTGCTAGTATCACATGAGAAGACCATGGAATTTAAACCAAATCGGGACCTTGAGGGAAAAATTCTTAGAGACAAAAAATTCTTTCATCCGTAGAAAGCACAAGTAGAGAGCTCTACACAGACCAGGAGGAGGACTTTTGTAAAATAGATTATAATTGAGTCATGGGATGAATCAACAAAGTGGAAGAGAAATAACTCTTTGGTCATATTTTGGATTATGCCTAACCCAATTCCATGTTGAGTTTGGGTAGATTGAGTTCATGTTTTAAGAATACTTACTTAGGGAATTATAATGACAAAACAACCTATTAAACAATTTTTTCATGCTAATGCCATAAACAAAAAACTCAAGAACAAGGAAAATATTATTAGGAATGAGGACATTATGTCGTGGAACACTTTCAACACAAATTTGCATGGTTTCTTCTTTGGTTGTGTCATTTTGAATAACCTCACAATCAGTGTTCAAAATTACACATGTCACAGCCTGTCAAAGGGCTTTGAACACGTCATAAAATTGTGATGTTAATTTTTCTTGTAAAAAAATCATGATGTAAAAATTGTTTGACAAAAGTGAAGGTCTATATTTTCTGTAAAATGTTAGGTGAAGGTCTATAAGTGTAGATTTACGAGCTACCAATCCTGAGTCCTGTAACGTATGAAGTAAATCTGATTCTGAATTGTAGGTTTTTACTAGCTCCTAAAATTATCTCACATAACTTATTTAATAGGGCGGTCATTGGTCAGTGTTCAAAATTGGAAGTTATGGCATTGGCGAGCCATGGCTACAGCTCAAGTAGACCAGTGACTCCCAGTCACCCACCCACCTTCCATGACTCCCACGACTCCATTAAATCTCTATTAATAAAAATATTGACTCTAAGCAAATTGAAATGAATAAAAAATATGTTCTTTATTGTTTTTTATTTATAAAACTATTTTCATTGGAAGTTTAGATAAATGTTTTCAATATTTTATTACTAATTTAATAAGAAATTTTTTCAAAATAATTAATGAATACTTGTCACGAACATTTGACTTGGTCTAAATAAAGGTCTAAATCTTCATCAATTTGTCTCGTAATGACTTGTATCTCATTTTGTGTTTCAGGTATTTTCCTTTTGGAAGGGAGCCTAAAAAATGTGTTGGTGATATGTTTTGCTCACATCGAGGTTAGCACGAGAAACATTTCTATTTAGAGGACATAAAATTTTTGGTACTTTGATATTTTTCATGATTCTATTTATAAGATGAAACATGACCATTTTGTATACAACTAATTATTTTTCCTCTTATATTTAGCAAATTAAATTTGAGTAAAATAATCTTGTTGTGTTTTCATTAAGTTTTAGGCTCATTATGAGTGTAAAAAATTTAGTTTGTCACTTTATAATTCCAATGTCGATTAAAGAGTTTAATTTTAAAAAATTATATTGGATCTCAAAATATATCTTATTCATTACATTATTTTATGAAGTGGAATTTATCACATTTTAAGTGGAGATACTCTTATTAGATAGATACATTGATATTTTTAATTTGTATAATCACTCATTTAAAAAAATTAATCTCTTTTTGTAAAAGTGTTCAATTTTTGTGACACGTGTAATTGACTTACTCTTTTCATATGAAATGTAAAATGATTATACTATTTTTCATTGTTGAAGGGTTGGTCCAATATTTGCCCTTCACAATGAAATTGGGACTAACCCTTCAAATTTGATCAGTGCTCACAATCAATCATAGATATAATAACTAGTGCGGCACTAATAATAAGACGTCATCTAAATAAATTACCATACAACAAAGTTTCTGAAAAAAGGACTAATAAATGCTAAACATGTAAAGACAATCCAACAAACTTGTAAAAAAAATGCGGTATAAAAACACAACGTTGAGTAATATCCAATAGTCGTAGATAATAAAATCCTTTATATAGCAATCAGTCATCTATCATATATATTTCACTATATTAAACTGTAATAGTCAAATATAAATGTCTAGCGTGAAGGATAAGTTTGTTAAAGAAAATAAGTATTTTTAAATTTAAACAGAGTTACTAGGGGAGAGGACCCTATAACCGAGCGGGTACCAAAACATGTACATCTCTTTTCACCATAGGTTGTTGACAAAAGCACCAATAGTTGTTCACTTTTTGGTTAATTACACTTTTTAAGAGTTAATGAGAATGTGACACATAGGGCGCTCGGTCATTGGTCCCTCTTTCAAATGCTTTATATTGATTTTCTTCATATTAAATCAATTCAAAAACTACTTTTCCCTCCAAATTAACACGCAAAACGAAAATGTCAATATGGCACGATCATACGCTACACGATGATATAATTTTTTCCGCTACCGACATACCTACATATATTTGCGTGCCCCTAAAGTTAGGTGCACGGTTATAGGGTCCTCTCCCCTAATTATAGTGACATATTGGAGATCTAAAATAAGCACATTTCATGTATGACTAAAGTCAGGAATCAGGATTCTCTCCTCCTTTACTTCAGTCGCATCTAAAGATGCTGCCGTGTGCCTATCTATTTATAGTTAATCCGTAATGTGCGCTGCAATCAACGTCAAGTAATAAGAGAGAGAACCCCTGGCTGGTAGATTATTATTTATTTTCACAGATCGGTGAGTGAATTTGCAGAGAAAAATAAAATAGCGATGAGGTGCGAGGGACGATTGCACGGGAAAGTGAGAAGCTGCGCGAGGATCAAAGATATTGCCGTTGCAGATCATGGCGAGGGCGATGCCCATGGTCCATTCAAGTGTTTTCCCTTGAAAGTTGGTTCTTCCAAGCCTACAAACCACTCCAAGTTTACAGGGAAGTGCAGGCGCGCCGGGTGCAGGTTTTGTCATTTCGATCCCCCTTGCAAATCGAGAAGAAAGAGTAAGGGCTTCCGCAAACACACATCTTCCGATCTCCTCTCCAGTTATCGCTTCTACCTGTGGAGAGTCGCAGATCACCAATTTACAGGGCTCAAATTCACGGGCTTATCGGCTTCAGATTTCATTAATTTCTTCACTTGTGATGACGATTCTGATTGTGACGAGGATTCAACGGTGACGACGGATGAAGAGGAAGAGGAGGAGGAGGAAGTAATTCAGGTTCCTGTCCAACACCAGCCAGAGGTGGTAATTTATGTTCCTGTGCAGAAGCAGTGGGAGGAGGTAATTAACATTCCTCTTCTTTCGTCTGTGAAGAAGGAAGATGAAATGGGGGAATTCAGCAGTTGCGAGAGTGAATCGTGGACGACAGGACTCAGCGACGGGGAATGGGAGGAATGGCGCTTCGTCGACACCGAGGACTCGCCTTGTCCGTAAAAACCTTTGTGATAGCGATATATTCAGTGTATATATGCTTTAACCTGTGCGATAGCGACATATTCAATGTGTATATGCTTTAATTGTTTGTGCAGCTATTTTATCCGCTAAGGGCACTCTTCTTGAAGGCTGTTCAATTCCGGTTCCATGCCGCTCAAATGATATTTTTTTGTTGTAATTTATTGTGGAGAAATTTTAAATTTTTGGATCTGGAATGATTAAAAAGGAACACTATTTTTAATTTCATGAAGGATGGCGAAACAAAATATGGTCGTTTTGTTTTTAATTTGATATATATATATATATATAAAAGCGTCTCGGTATAAGAATTTAAGAAATAAGATACCCCTTGTTTTTAAAAGATTAACTTACATTTCTTCATGAACAAATTTTCAATTCAAATATTCATATATACCACTGGGAAAAATTACATATTAGGGGAGAGGAGCCAATACTTGAGCATGGTGCAATAATGGACATAAATATAATCTTGATTACACAATACTGACCTGATAGTTGTCATATGACTACAACACCCAATCACATCATGACATGTAAGATTTACTTTTACTAGCAATCACACCAAAGACGTGCAATGGAGACGCCGAAGGCGAGGCAAAAAATAAGTTAAAGTAGAAGGAGTGTAGGATTTTTACCACGGGGTGAGAGGGTTGATGCAAAAGAGAAAGGGTTAATGAAATAAAATATAGAATGGTACCCTTGGCCATCTTCGTAACATAGGATAAAGCCGATCATTGCATGGTCCATTACTGCCTTCATAGTATCCTCACTACGCACAAAGCACTGGACAAACATTGAGGTGCTGGCCATTTATGTCGCTTCATGCACCATCTCCACCACCACTCTTGTGTTGTGCACCATTGCCTCTCTAACGCCAGTCGGTAGATCAGAACTGCTATGATTGATATTTCTCAAATACATTGGAATGTAGGGGACAAATTCTTGACAAAACAAATGAATGTTGTATAAGAGAAAGTGTTCTAAAAAGTTTAAGGTTTAATGTTGCTCAAAGGTCAACAAGGAAACCAATGTATACACATAATCACCACCCTAAAAACTAACATAAATTATATTATTTATAGACGAACATTAAAGAGATATATATGCATTTTTCCCTAACACTATAAAAAGATGCCAAACAATGGATAGTGCGAAGTAAGTTTTTTTGAGTTGTGCTCTTATGAAGGGGGAACAACATGAACCAGAGATGCCAATCTCACAAGATAGCTCAAGGACCTAACATATATCATAAAGATACTGCAGACGGGGAGGTAAGAGGAAATGATGGTAGCAATTTGCCCACCCAAAACTTAGAGATGGATAGGCTTCCTTAGTATTGCCTATTGGTAAAAAGCTTACAGATATTTGAATCCCTCGTGTTGATACCCTTTTGCCTCTTGGTTGGCTTCATCATGTAGGATACCTACTGCAATTATGGCCTCGACTCCACACATCATAGTGCACAAAACATCGAGTTGTTGTGCATCTCTTATACCTCACTATACATCTACATCATTACCCTTGCACCATACATCAAGTTGTCTGCATTGATGTCTGATCAATAAATAAGGGCTTCTACATACTGCAAATAATTCACACATTTACACACCATACATTGTTGTCTCATTAATGTTGATTAGTAAGTAAGGACTTCTCTAGTCAAATAATTCACACATTTGCATGTTATACATAATCACCCACATATTGACTATGTTGGTGGAGCCCAATGGTACACAAAACTATTTGAACTCGAGCATTGCAATGGAGACACTAATATTGAGGCATTGAAGAAGTTAAAGTTGAAAGAGACAAAGTGAAAAAGTGCATGAGGAAGATGGGTGATTAAGAAGGAGATTAGAGAATAAGTTCAGGAGTGTGGAGACTATTTGAGGAAACACATGTAATCTTATTCATGCTCAAAGGAGAAAGGGAGATCCAATATTGTAGGAAAAGTAATTAAAAAAAAGTAATCAAAAAACTCATTGCTGATAGTCTTGTAATGGACCCTGAAAAACCTCATTTCTTTATTTCACTTTCTAACATTTCCATTTTAGATCGCCACGTTTGCCCTCATGTGCACAATAACACTTATAGACTAAAATTAAATTGTAACCTTGTAGTTACAAACTCAAATATTAATGAATGATATAAATTATTGTCCTGTTTAATATAATGTTTGTTGAGTATTAAATCTTTCTTAATAGTTACCAAAATTATATTATTATGTTTTTTAATAACAAATCATAAAACTTATAGAATAAAATAACTTAAAACATAATGAAAATAAACAATACTTCTAAAAAATATGATATACTTCTAAGGATGGTAGAAAATTTGATAAGTAATAATAATATTGATTAAAAATAGATAGAATACATTAGAACATAGGGACATTAAACCCCGATACAACCAATGCCCAAAAGTTTAAAAAATATATATTAATAATTGATACAAACAATTGTCCTATTTAATGAAATGTTTTTTAAACATTAAATCTTTCTTAATACCCGCCGAACTAAAAATATTTAGTCTTGAATGGCTCTATAAATTTTGGGGAGTTATGCAATTGCACTATTACATATTTAAATAACATAAATGTAAAACTAATAGACACAAAAAATTATAAACACAAAGAAAACCTAAGTTTAAGGAAAAACTACTGCCTCGCGCTGAACATTCAATCATCCACATTATTGCCTTGGGTGGTAAGGGATGCATTTGCATATTGGGCTGGACGGGGAACTTGAGGTCAGGCCTGGAATTTCAAATTATCTCTCCCTTGCAAATCAATTCTTTCGACTGCCTAGCTCTATCGCATGTCTTTAAATTCCAATTTGTTATGTACTTTTTTTTTAATGATTTATTCCTATAGATTTATATATTTCCATATATTTATAGAGGACCATTTAAAAAATTATAAATGGTTTTTATAAATTTTCAACTTGTCATTCACTACGGCTACCAAATTTTTTACCCGGTAATATACAGCTAAAATCATAAAAAATGGCCCATAGCCTGTCAATGTCCAAGCCTACTTAGGGCCACATCATTCAACAACTACAAAACTCTCCCTTTGATGACATTGGCACCTCCATCATGGATAGGACTCCGATTCATAGAAAATTCCACAATCTTTACACGCTCAACAACTATACAACATACACCAATGCCTCTCTTAACAAAAGCAATGACAGGACCAAAAAATTACTTCTACACATCTCTTATAAAACAAGGCCATGATACGGCAAATCCTGCCGAAGCTTTAGGTTTATGGCGTGGAGGGATTTATTATGAACCTGCATGGACAAGATAAGATAGGTTGTTTTACATGGGATTTGACATTGCAATGGTCATTGTGTTGTTCAGATGATTATTGAAACATATTTGTAACATGCAGTTTGAAAGTGCATGAGTGAAGGGTTTACGGGGCACCTTTTTGTAGTCAATTTACAAATACGAGCAAGAAAATTTTTATTGTTTCTATAATTCTTCAGTTGTGTATGATAATATTTAAATTTATGCGTTTTTATATTTTTGTAAGATTATTGTGGAGTTTAGAACATTATTTGGATATAATAGGAGGATGATTTAGAATCATGAATTTTTTTCGAAGGAAATTAAATATTAAGGTAAGAGAATGAAAAAAAAAACAAATATTTTTCCAAGAGAAGAAGCAAAAAATTATGTTTGTTTTACAAGTGTATAGCCAAGTGTAATATACTTTGAAGGGTGTCACTTGTGTAAGAACAGATGTGGCATGCATTGCCATGTATATGGAAATATTTTTTGTTTGTGCTTCATGGTTATGCCCGGTTTGTCTTTGTGGATGCTTCGAGAATTGCTTGCGCTAGGCTCGGGAGAGTGTTGAATTGTTCCTGTTGTGCCAAGGTGCCAGAGGAGGAACGTGAGATGTTTGGCAAAATTCGCCAACCTTGGCTACCTGCACGGAAGCCCATGGCGTCAAAGGTTTGTTTATTTAGAAAATGATTGTCAATGTTTTAGATTGTGATATGGAAAGTCACCTTCTTTTGTTCTGTCACTGCCCAATAGCCAGACAGAGGTTGAAGAATCATTGAAAACAAACAAAACCCATTATAAACAATCCAATGAAAGTACACAAATTTCTGGGTAAACAAAAAAATTGTAACAATTTATGTGCAGAACTTAGGGCCATAGAATCGCCCCTGCTTCGCTTGAATCTAGGGTTTTCCATCAGTTAACGAAAATGGAAAAGGGAACTTCATTCTTAAACCAATAAACACACTAGCCTCGAGCCACACAAAGGCGACGAAGGTTGCATCATACACAGTAAATGTATTAAATGCATGTCACGAGGACATCAACTTTTTGTTCAACAATACTAATAAAGGGGTTCACCAATAGAATCTTGCCAAAATACAAAAATTAAAGCATGAAACTTTAGTTTTATCATGTATAAATACATATGGCACAATGTAATTGGTAATGATGCAATTGACCAATTGTTAATGTGAAGAGAGTATCCTTCCTTCGGCAGGATAATAAAATACCAATATTGTTTCGAGATAAAAAAATCCTTCCCATAGGAAATATTGTGTAAGCATTTCTGTATTGCTATTTATTTTAAATCAAAACAGTAAGGCAGATTACACTAAATAATGCAGGATAACATACTAACCTTAAGAGGAACCACCATGAAAACTTGGAAACCTCGCGATTTAAGAGTGATTGGTAAAGCAACGCCTCTTGGAAGACGGACAAGATCTCCTACAACAAGTGGAAAACACACATCAGGCTTGACATAAGCATTTAGAGACCCTGCAACTTAAATGGACATCTTACCTCCTTTATGAGAGTATACGACAGAATCAACATTCCAACTTTAAAAAGTTTGCAATGTAAGGCTCGTAACAAGGACCCACGAGTATGTTATTGGGCTTAATGTTGTGATGCAGTCGTGGTGCACAATAATGCGCTCAGGGTTCCGTTGGGCATGAGAAGTTTAGTTGTTCGGTTTGAGTAATAGCCCAACAGTCTCACTTTGTTTCTATACCAGATCGAACCCGGACTCTTCACCTCCACTGCGAACACGTCTCTTTTATGAACGTCCACAATTTTTTCATTGCTATAAAATCTCCGCTTTATACACGACACTCGAGTAGCACTTTTCTATGATCTTTGAACTGATCACCAGATTATCTATTATACTCAACTTGTGGAGCAGACTAGTGTCATCTGCCATGGCCAGCTGATTTCTGGGTCTGATTCATCTTCTTCGTGGGAGAAAACAACATGAGCGCAGTTACACTGAAGAGCATGCTTATGACGAGCTTCACTCCCGAGTCCTCTAAATGAGGACACTGGGTGACAATGCTCTCACGAGACCTGTATCCAGAAGGTGACCCATGAGGTTATTGAACATACCAAATTTTCCAGCTTGCTCAGAATGCTGACAACATATTGTGACAGAGATCTATCGTAGCAAGCTTAGTAAGCCGCTAAAAGTGCAAACAACTCAAAGCGATGTTAGTACATGAGAGGAGGATACAAACAAATATGCTTTCAGATTGGCAAAATCCTTAGAAGGAAGGCTATCTTGATGTCTCACAATTATTATCAGCTCCTTTTGGTTAAACAAATGTGTATCCTACGGTTTGACAAGAATTTACCTGACATTCACTGAGCATCCTCCAACAGCCATCGGATGAAGACTTTGTCAATTAAAAAAGACATAAAAGCTACTTTGCCATTAATGCATTAAAATACAACGATGTTTTTTGTACAACTACATTCGAGCTTAAAAAGGTAACCTGCATTGTTGAAAGCCATGACGACAACTTTGAAGAAACGAAATTGATGGAGAGCGGAAAGAAGTCGCCGTTGTTGGAGGCGTGGAATCGCGGAGAGTGGCTACCAAAGATGTAAAGTTTAGAGTCGTGCGACCTCAAATATGGATCCACGACACTCGTCCATACCCAGCCCAAACCCTGAGCTGCGCGCGTACACAGTCACTAAATATAAAAAAATCAAAGTATAGTAGGTACCTACCTACTTATTCAAAGAAAAGAGGAATTTGTCACAGATGAAGTCAATGAATAATGAAGGCATGGTCGCAGCCTCCTCGTTTTGATGCTGAAGCCCGATCCGAACACAAATACTTATTTAAGGGACTAGGTACCCAGACCTGCATCCCTCACCTCTGCTTTCGTCTCGTCTCTTTCCGCACAAGTACCACCAAGAATAATGGTGATTGTTGAGAGCCGGGTTGTAGCCTTGTAGGTTAGTACCTAGGTAGGACGGAAACGTAGAACCTAACCATTGCTACTATTAGCCTTGGAGACCGAGATTTGGAGAGGATTCATCTACTAGCACTTGTTATCTCGCCACACCAAATTCCAAATTAAAAATGTATTAAATGAGTAACAGTGAATGCATTCAATGGGCACACGGACATCCACTTTTCCCTTCTACAGTGCCAAATAAAGGGGATCACCAATAGCATCCTGCCACAACACAAAAATTTAAGTATAAAACTATAGTTCAGCCCATTTAAATACAAATGGCAAAATCTGATTGAACAAAAGGCAAATAACTAATTGCTAAGGTGAAAGCAATATCCTAGCCTTCGGCAGGGTAATAAAAAGTAACAATGCAACCCTTGGTTCTTAAAAATGGTTTCAAAAACATTCCGCAAACAAAATCATCATAAATCCATTCAGCACAAACATGTCTTCTCAAAATGAATGGTTAGAAACTTGATTTGACGTAAAATAACACAAAAAGTATACATTTCGTACAATAAAAGTGGAGCTCCCATGGGAGCAGCTTCCTATTTACAAATTTAATGTGTGGAATGTTGATCAATTTGTCTTAGTAATTTACATATTGTTGTGTATATCATCATAGGGCCATGAGTCATCTCTGGTCAAGCTGCAGGCGGAGCAGGTGATACGTGGGTCGGCTTAGATATTGCATTCGCAGTGATCTGTTGCAACTCAGATCTGTTCTCTGTGTCCGCCCTTCTCTCACTTGATCTCAAATCAAGGGATTCATCATTATATATCTCCCACCACTTGCTCACCAATTTCTTGATATCTTCTCTCTCCATATTTTCCTCTTTTCTAGTGAACCTCCACGGTTTAGAACCCTACACATCCATCAATATAAAATCAATTATTTGCAGGAAAATTAATTGTTGAGACAGATTTGGGATGCAGAAAGGGAAAGAAAACTTACAGCTGCACAATAATGCGTGACTTTAACTCCTTCAATGTCTAAATTCTCTGGATGACGCCATAACATTGCCAGAACCAGATTGTATGCCAACGGTACTGGTTTGTACATTTTCTGAAAAAACATGTTCAAGAAATCCTACCAATAAAGGGGATGCATGAATACCATGGTATTAATTGAAAATCAGTAGTTTGCAATGATAAACAAAGCAAAAAATATAATTTTACCTGCTCTGCAAATGGCGTTGGAGGGGTAGACATGAGAGTTTCCATCATATTGTGGAAGGTCAGTTTAGTCGGCTCAAAAAATAACATTCCGGCATTGAAATACAGGGCAGGTCACTGCTTCTCCATTTCTGTAGGCCAGCGGACCTTGTCAGGGCACTGCTGGCAGTACCCAATTTTATATTGCGGCGTGTGACTCCACATCTTCTCACAGAAACAGTCCATGGCAGCGTACAAATACCCGTCGGGCGTGTCAAATAGATTATCAATGTTATCAAAGACTTGTATGTCTGCATCCAGATACACCATTTTGCTGTACTCCTCAAACTGCACATGATCCACAATCTCAATTTGAACCGCTATCATTAACAATCAAAACAAAGAAAGGGGAAAAAAAATGGTGGATGTATTACCTCCTAGATGCGCAATTTGGAGTAGTTGAGAACATAGTAAGCAATGGAAAACTAGACTTGATTCTCGGGAGGATTGCTGGGCTGGATCTCGCAAACGATGCAACCCTGGTTACACAATTGTAACCTGTGGTCATGAGGAACATCTGGTAAGATTGCCACCACCAGGGGATACAAACTCTTCACCTTTCTCAGTCCTTTGGCGAGACCCACAACATAGTCCCCACATCCAGCGAGAAAAGTAACATAGGATCTCCTTATTAAAAATGTATTAAATGAGTAACAGTGAATGCATTCAATGGGCACAAGGACATCCACTTTTCCCTTCTATAGTGCCAAATAAAGGGGATTTCCAATAGCATCTTGCCACAACACAAAAATTAAAGTATAAAACTATAGTTCAGCCCATTTAAATACAAATGACAAAATCTGATTGAACAAAAGGCAAATAACTAATTGCTAAGGTGAAAGCAATATCCTAGCCTTCGGCAGGATAATAAACTTATCAAAAAATTATACTTCACAAGTGGCTTGGATCCCAAGATGGTTCAGTTGGAAATTGTGGTGTACGACTACATTACCAATGACTAGGTGAAGAAGGGATCAGCGGTTCGAGAGGACAGTGGCACCAGTGGTTACCCAACGAAGACACTCTGAAAACAAATTCTTATGGGATGTGTTGTTCTTAATAAAATTTCTTCCTTTACTCCTGAAGAGGGTTTTAAAAGTTTCTTTCTTCTTTAAACAATCTACGCCAGATAGGCATCTGTAGACAATAATTGAATCCACCCTTCACCCCTAATATTCTTTCCGTGCAAAAGATTTTTTGTTTGATTAAGGAGTTTCTTTAGTTGGCTAGGCTTCATGTGTTATCAAGTAGCTCAATGCGAGTTTCACAATGGGAGAAAAATGAAAACCTTGCGTTAAAGGCACCAAGAATAGTGTTACGGTCATAACAGGATTCTCATGATCGATCCTTGTGAGAAATGTAACAAATTCTCCCATTGTAGCTCTATTTTCGTCGAGGGGGGCATACTGGGAAGGCAATATTGATTATACAACTAACTGGCCTGAAACGGTAGTTGGTGACAATAGATGGCGAGAACGAAATAGTTTTGGGAAACATAAATGACAAACATGTACGCCATGCCCTTACCCTAATCTGATTAACATTTCCCCTCGGGCATGGTAGCATAGAAAACAAGCTTCATCTCATGCCCTAGATTTCACATTCTTTGTAGAATAAGGACAAAAAATGCGAGTACAGAGTGTCCTGGTATCCTTTCATGTTGCAGCAGTAAAAAATTGAAGGATGGGATGAGTAGTTGACAGACCATAGCAAGAGATAGACATTGACAATCCACCTCCTCACACCAACTGTTCGATATGTTATGTCCTTCAAGATATGCACGACCCTTTTGTTTTCTACCTCTCATCCACTTAGTGATGTCAAAGTTGGGTGGTTTCACTCGAAAAACACCTTCTGTGTAATTAAATATTCGATGTTCAACCATTATCACCCATGTTCAAGTATTGGTTTCCATCATGGTTATATTATAACTCAAATTTATTATTTTAAATCAATTCAAAATGTGCCTTTCCCTACAATTAAACACTAATTTTTTTTAAAGAAAAACTTGAACTAAGCGTTGGTAAAAAAATTGGGATCCCACATGATATACAATTAATTTTGTGGACCGCTTAACTTAGGGTTCACCACTGCTAGCCCCTCTCCCCTAGCAATTGTTATTGATGATGGCGATGAATTGTATATGTGTCACTTTTGCTTGGTTCTAAAAATTGAAAAACTATTGAATTGATGAATGTGTATGAGATAGGGTTGAGTACGTGTTTAGTTTTGTGGATGATAGTACTAGTGAGGTGTTTATATGTCCTTTCCCTGGTAAGCCTTTGTTTGCAAGTGTTTTATATGTATGAGAGTAGTAATAAAGTGTATTAGAATAAGCTCTTTAAATGTTGTTAAAATATTAATGGGCAAATGAAAAGAATGTCAACAATCCATTATTATTTTGTAGGGGAGATAAGTGAAGGTGCTCTTTTGTAACTATTGCATTTATGGTGTTGAGTAAGATGATTTTGATATTGATTTGTGTGTGTTCAATGCTTTCTTGGCAAAATTTTGTGTGTAAAGTTATAACTATTGTAAATTAAATCCATAGCATATGCCCAAAATAATCACTAACATATAAGGGAGTATCATTAATGGGTGGAAATTGAGCAAGGGTCTCTAACCAATATGATAAATCACCTTCTAGTTCATCAATTAGAACTGGAAGCAATGAGTGGATAACATTTCATTTGCATTGAAGGTTGCCATCCTTACGAATTGTAGTGGAGGTATGTTGTTTCTTGTTGATGCATGTTCTATAATTATTTGCAATACATTGTTTTACTCAATAAATAGACTTTATGCAATGCCTCTAGTCACATTTATGTTTGTTGATATTGCATTATAGGTGTGGATTGATTATATGAAATTAGTAGTTGAATCTTGTAAATTGTTTCCAATCATTGTGTGGGACCAAGTATGGTTTTGATCAGATCATGCTGACAAAACCAATCGTGGTCACTTAATTCAAGGTATCCTTTTAGGCACAACCATGATAAGAGTTCTCATTCTTCCATTTAATCTCAAAACTCTCTATATTAGAGTTTTATGTGGAGTCAGATGACACTCGTTCTGCAAGTTAGGGCCGATACATCGTTATTAGTGATGTCTAGGTAGAGGCTATAACATTTATGCATGTATCATTTTCAATTATAATATGTTAGAATGGTTTATATAGTTCTTCATACAATTCCTTTAAATTATCCAACTAAATATTTTCTACTAAAATTGTGTTCAACAACAAAACTAGCTTGCTTAAGATATAAAGAACTTTGTTTGACTGACATAATCTATGATTAGACACCCAAAAATACCTTTGCATTTATTCAATATATGTCATATACATTTGGTTTAATTTATTTTTGACTATACTATACTAAATTCCACACATGATGGTTTGTGTAATATACCACAAAGTCTTTAGGAATAAAATATTAGCTCGATTTATTCAATACTTGAACTATAGATAGATTCTTGATCATGCATTTAATATTTTTTTAATGACATTCAATTTCTCACTTAAACATGCAATTGGTCCTCCCTCTTGACTTAAAATTGTGTCAATTGGTGTTCTAATTTCATCACAATCAACATAAAACACATTATTAAACTCTAGTAAAAATAACATATATGTTTGTGTGACCTTATTCAATAGCTTAAACTATTTTTATCTTTAAAAAATCAAACTTAACAACCCATTCTTCACACAAATAGTACATGGTGCACAAACTTTGCTATTAAATTTTGTTCTCAATTTGCTATAGAAACATGTTCATGCATACTATAATTCTTATAATAGTTATATTCCTTATTGTAGTTTATTCCAATATTTCTTTTACCTTCTCAATGTCCATCATAATTCCTATTGATAAATCTCAATTTCCAAATCTATAATTCACCCCTTCATGAAAGAACACTTATTCAAATTAATAAGAAAAAAAAAATTCACTTTACTGTGTCTAAGATATAATTTAAGGACATCAAATTGTGTTAGTTTCAATATAAAATATAATTGAACTAAGTTTTCTTTTAGTGATGAACTTAACGTGTGTTTGTGTTGCCACATTTTTTCGAAAGAATTATCAACACTTTAGTCACTATTAAACAACTAGCAATCGCATGTGTCCAATGCAATGTGAACGCCGAATGGTATATGTTATTAGATTTAGAAATATAGTTATTACTTTTGTAGTTGCTGTTGATAAGGGGTGTGATTGACAATACTGATTTTCTATTAAAGCCAGAACAAATGTTGCAAAATACATTAGAAGGGATGTTCAACGCCATACTAAATGTTCATAGAACGACGAAGAGAGAAATACCATATCAAAACCAGTATATGTTTGAGTAGGAGAAGCTTCGAAATGCTTGGTGAGATCAAGAAAGATATACAATAAAATATCCAATATCAAAAAGGGTTGTAAAGTTTGTAAGATTGACAATTTTCATGGCAACCCCTAATTCCATAGACTGTTTTCTAGATTGTAGATGTTATTAAAATATTATCTTTTTTTCATTCATTCCATACCAGCAAAACAAAGGTATAATTGTTTTTGGCATTATATAAATACTTAAGATCATTCTCAATATTTATTTCTTTAGCATTCTAATTCACTTATCCAAAAATGTTCAAAGACAACTAAACATAATACAAATTTGAAAACATATTATTGAAGGTAAAACCTACTAAAAACCCTTGTGATTGACAAAAGGGGGTAAATTATGAGGGGCTTGCTATTAAGTTGATAGATATCTAAAACTAGTGGTATTTGTACCAAAGCAATTTGTATGGTTGATCCATACAAATGAATATTGAATGTACATATATCAAGAAGAAAATTATCTCAAGTTGTGCCTAAATTGAAAGGGATGAATGTAAAAATCTAGAAATGAGCAATGATGTCGAGCATTTTTTGGGCTACCATGGGATTTGAAACTATGTTATCTATCAAAAATGTTCTTTCATTATGTTTTGATGAATTTGCATATCTTGTTTCAAAGGTCGTTGTTTTCCTTTGGCCATTTTCAATTTCCTCAAAGCTTCTGTTCATGCTCCTAAATACCAGTTTTTATCTTCACATGTAGACCAATTGCCTAACTTGGCACCTAATGATTCATTGCAGTGAATAGAAACAACATTTAGAGCTCCAACCTTATGATTCCCAATGATTTCTTGAGACTGAGGCACAAAGGAGTTGACAGATACATTGCTTTTGTAACTAACTACACCTCCTCTCATTGACTTCAGGATATTCTCACTACACAACACTTTATACATATATTACACCCATACACCACAGTCACTGGTATACTTTCCTTCTAGAATAGTGTGACCAAAAATGATGTCTTTAGGTGTGATTCTGAAGAAGCTTCTGATTCTGCATAAGAGAAAAGAAACATAACAAAAAATTATGGTCTTAAACCTTGCACCATTGGCTGGAATGATTTATGGACAAGGCTCTTCACATGTATGATGACATAATGAGAATCAGAGAAAATATAAATGAGAAATATATAATTGGCTATGGTGTTACAAGAACTATTTATAAATGTGTTCTAAAAAATTGTAATTGAATTGCTATAAAGAGACTGCACATGTCACTACCCACAAAGCTTGTGTGAACGTTGGAACTGAGCTCGAAATACCGTTAGAAGCATCCAAGCATACGAATCTTGTGAGTTTGCATGGATATTCACTTTCTCCACCTGGAAACCTGTTGTTTTATGATTACATGGTAAACAAAAGTCTATTGGACATCCTACACAATGAGTAAAATGATTATGTTATGAAGAAAAATGGATATGTACATTGTAGATTCCTATTTTGAAATAGAAGAATCCAATCAATCGCTAACCTACAATATCAAATCAAATCAAATCAAATTTATAGTATCATCTTTTAAATTTGCCCATTCTTTTTGCATGCACCTCTTTTCCTTGCAATCTCCTTAACTCGGGTTGATATTAAATCAGAATAATCAAATGTGCCCACAATCCATTGGGGAATCAACACAAGCTTCTAAATATGTACAACTCACCTCATATTCAAATTTGCTTTAATTTCCTTGAAACTTATCACACTTTTTTGTAAATTTTTATCTGATGGCTATGTAAATAGTAATTTATTGTCCGTTTTTTGGTGATTTTTTCTAATTCTATGGAATGGTATAATGGTTTGTTTTCCAATATGTTTATTAATGCATATACATTATAACTATCTGCATTTACTAGTATTATGGCATATTCATTATAAATCAGTAGACAAACTTGTTAGAAGTCCAATGAGCACAATTGGTGAAATCTTCATGAACAAGTCATAAAATCTAACTGACTACACCTCCTCTCATTGATTTCGGCATATTCTCAGTACACTACACTCTATACATATACTGCACCCATACACCGTAGTCACTAGTATACTTGCCTTTTAAAATACAATAGTATAAACATGATGTTACCAAGATCATTCAAAACTTGCACCAATATATAAAAAATAAAATACAATAAAATAAATTCTTCAACAATTACCTTCTTACATGAGATAAAAAAAATTATTGATGCAAATATCCTAGGCTTTCCAAATTCCACTTTCTATGTCTTGGTTATGGATTACAAACATTAAATTTCTTCAACAAGGACCACCAACACAATAGAAGTTTTCGTAATAAAAATAAGAAATGATAAAACTTGGCCTTAATTAAAATGAAAATTCAAGAACCAACCATGCCCCAAAAATTTAGTGTACCCTCTATATTACTAGGAAAATATGGCCACACTCTAAGCACTTATTTAATCTCCGGTTTTCAATCATCACAGGAGCAGACCATTTCATCCCAAACAAAAAATATTTAAATTAGATGAGTTTTCTTAATACTCTGGCTTGGAACACCTCTTCCACGTAGGCAAAACCCAATTTAGGGAAACACAAAATGGGTTATCAAAATTATGCTAGATGGATAATGTAGGGGAATTCATGTCCACAAACTTACAATTGTTACAAAGCTCGTGTAATTTAAAGGCAATATACTACTATGTACACTCCATAAACAAAGTTGTGGAAAGGGAAAACATAATGATTATGGATATAACTCAATAAATGTTGAAATAAGGTATTTTAAATAAATTATAAGCAGATATTGTTGGTACTGATGTAATAATATAAAGAAAGTTTTGGAAAAGACAATGCTTGACAAATGAAATGTGTATTGGAACAGATACATAAAGACCTATGTGGTCTTATAAAAACCCAGTCATTGCATGGTTCAAAGTACTTATCTTATCTTAATGTTTTAGTGGAGTTGTAGAAAGGAAAATTTGTAGGAAAATCCCGATTCTCCACAGTCAAGACAAATAATGGAGGAAAATTTATGGCAAAAGAGTTTGAATTACTGCAAGGCTTGTTTAACGAAAGGAAAAACCAATAATTATAATAGAGAAGGACAAATATATATTGGAAGGTTAAGGTATTTAAAATAAAATTTGGGTAGAGGTTTACATGGTGCAGTTCATTTATTAAATATATGGTCCTACAGAGGAGTACTTGAAGAACGCTGGTCGGGTTTAGAAACAACAAACAAAACATCTCAAGCTTTTCGAATCTAAAGAGTATGTTTTAATTTCTTAATATTGAATGATTAAGTGAATCATTTTCCTATCAGATATAGTAATAATATAGAAGCCTATAGATTGCTTCATTTATAATCTGAAAAAAATAAAAATCTATGAGCAGAGTGCTAGATGAAAAATCAGACTTGAATCAAGTTGATTCTTGATAGAGCAAGGTGAGGTGCACAAAAAGTGATCAATCAGGAGCCAAAATAGATGAAACCTCGTTATGAAACTATGAATGCTCAGGCTTTAGACTCATTTATATCCCTCACTGAGAAACCTCACTACATGCAGCCCTCCAAGCTAATGTTTTCTTGAGTAGGCTAAGAATTATTTTATTGGAACTCTTTCACATTAAGAAGTCTTTAGGAAGAAAATATTAGCTCAATTTATTCAATACTTGAACTATAGATAGATTCTTGATCATGTATTTAATATTTTTTTAATGGCATTCAATTTCTCACTTAAATATGCAATTGGACCTCCCTTTTGACTTAAAATTGTGTCAATTGGTGTTCTAATTTCATCACAATCAACTTATAACACATTATTAAACTCTAGTAAGAATAACATATATGTTTGTGTGACCTTATTCAATAGCTTAAAACTATTTCTATCTTTAAAAAATCTAACTTAACAATCCATTCTTCACACAAATAGTACATGGTGCACAAACTTTGCTATTAAATTTTGTTATCAATTCACTACAGAAACATGTTCATGCATATTGACAACTCTTATAATAGTTATATTCCTTATTGTAGTTTATTCCAATATTTCTTTTACCTTCTCAATGTCCATCATAATTCCTATTGATAAATCTCGATTTCCAAATCTATAATTCACCCCTTCATGAAAGAACACTTATTCAAATTAATAAAAAAAAATTCACTTTACTGTGTCTAAGATATAATTTAGGGACATCAAATTGTGTTAGTTTCAATATAAAATATAATTGAACTAAGTTTTCTTTTAGTGATGAACTTAACGTGTGTTTGTGTTGCCACATTTTTTCGAAATAATTATCAACACTTTAGTCACTGTTAAATAATTATTAAGGTGACTAGTTATATGACATTAAGTACAACGATTTACTTCTTATAATTATCAAATCAGTATCTTCATTAAAAGAAGTTAGATGAGGAAAATAGAATCCTGTAACTATTTAAAGCAGGTAAGCAACCTACTTTTTTGAAACTTCAGGAGTGCAATGTCCATGACACATTATAGGTCGTTAACTAAATAGGAAAATCTAGTAGAATATAATGTGATTGCATGTTTTCTGATGCAGAAGTTCCATGGGATTGGCACAAGGAAATTTGTGGTGATAGGAGTACTATCACAAGGATGTAGCCCATTTTACTTGACAATGGTGAATGTAAAAAAAGACAAATGTAATTGTTTGGCATGATTTGTTTGAAAAAGGAAACACCATGGAAATAAAATAAAGATGGATGCAAAGAGGCAACCACAAGAGCCTCATTGTCAAATATCACTTTCATAGTAAACATGTTTTTGGTGTAAATATGTATTTATTTTAAAAGTGTTTATGATATATCTATGTATGTTTATATAATATATAAAATTTAAAAAAAAAAGTATTTTAAATATGAAAATTGAAAGAGACTTGAATATTTAAAAAAACTATATCATATTATAATTTAAAACTCTGAAAATATATATATATAAACAATCATCAAATTTAAACTAAAGTTCAGATTACTAAGGGAATCTATCCTACATTTATACTCAAAGCAATTGTTTGTTTATGGAAAAGTTTTTAATCCCACATGTGCCCCAAAATCTCACAAGCATAAAATACAAATAGGCTATAATCCGGTTAATCTACTCACTTTTGCACTCTAAAATCCACATAGGCTATAATCATGTTATTGTATTTACCTTTGCACGTTTGAAACTCAATATGTGTGTAGTCAATGATTTTTTTTAAAAAATAAACCCTATAAGGCTTTCATGATTCCATTATTCAATATGGGATTACTCAAAGCAAAGTGTGCCAACATTATGTTGTTATAATAAAAATCAATAAGAAAATTGTCTAAAAGTTACCATATGTTGGGCACTAGTTTGGTGATATCTAATGCGGGAGCACCTTAAACACTTTGTATAAATATGTATTCATTGGGAAGGAATAAGGATTTAGGAGTCTCTAGGAGTCAGTGAAGAGCCAAATTTTTCATTCCTAGGTCTATATGAGTCAAATTTCATTTTCCCTCCAGTTCTGTGGTTTGAAAATTTGAGTTACAAAGCATAAGGATCACACATATTTGTAAAATATTATATGATCCTATGACACTATTACGTGTTTGTAAATGTGTTTCTTTACCTCCATGCCAAACTAAACTCATCTCAAGAATCCTCTAAAGAAATCTTCAATGCAGAAGGAGATTTGATAAGCCTATCCCATGTTTTACTGAAAGATTCTTGAGGTTTACCAAGTTAAGAAGGTTAGTTTAAGGTTGTTAGGATTGAACCATCCTTAGTGGAGCCAATATAAAATACAAATATTCAAGGAGGATGAGTAATCAAGGATATAGAGGAAGGAAAAAGCAGGTAGATTAGGAGGATAAAATTTGTAATTAAGTGTGCAAGAGACAATAAGGCTCCCATGATCTGTATGAATTCAAGGAGATTATGTGAATATAGATAAGTCTTTAATATTTTCATTGTAAGTTTGAAACAAATGAGATTTTGTTCATGATTTTGTAAAGATACCTTTGATAGATCAGTTTTGCATAAAAGTTCCTAACCTTCCAAGGAATTGATTTGGATGTAGTTTTAATTACATGTAATTACAAGCATACGAAGATATATAATGAAATATATAAATGTTGTGTTAAGCTATAAATATGAAGATTGCAAGCCTTGATTGTTAAGGAGTGTATTCAAAACTTTCTCTGCCAAGTCAAATTATTAGAGGAGAAAGTAATAAGAATTAGAGCAAAATACATCTTTTCCTAAGATCATTTGATCTATGTTGGGTCTATTTATAGGACCAGAAACTGAAATTTCAATGAGTGGTTGTAATATTAAGCAATTACCTTAAGGTTTTTCTTTGTTCTCGTCAAATCTCAGGGTTCCTAAGAAAAATCTTACAGTACATACCTAGGAAAAGGGTTTCAAACCTAAAGTGTTGAAATAAGAAACTTGTATAGGAGTCCCTCATAGATTGTTTAATTGGTCTTGGGCCTTGAAAAGGAAAAATAAGAAAGATAAACCAAATTCTCTTCCTATCAAGTTTCTACAAATCTTGAACTAAGGTTTAGACTAATTTAATATAAATTGAATTAAACCTGATTGCAGAATAACTACTATAATGAATGATGTACAAATGCTAATATATAATAAACATAAGAAAACAAGCATATAAATGCTAAACCGTAACAAAGATATGGAGATAGACAGACGGCTCATTTCTGAGCAGTTTGGAAGTGATTTGGGCAAGTGAATTGCTGAAATAGATTGAGAAGAGTATTTTCAATGCTCATTAGAGGTTCTGGGATCAAAAATTGCATAGGACATGAGTGACTGGGAGAGGAAAAGAGCGCCTTGAGTTAGTGTCTGGATCTAGGGGGCAATGTCTAGGTAGACACTATGGATCTAGTTCTTTCAGGGCCGAATGATGTTCGTTGTCCTTTTTTGTCTGTCACTCTGTATTTGTTATCTGATCTACAAATGTACCTATAACCTATAAGAAATAAGTTCACCTGTACATACCCACAAACCGCATCAAACCTAAAAAGGAAATTGTAGAATGGGGAGTTGGATTGACCTCAATGATCACCCAAAGAGTGAACTTACGACCGAGCGCTACACTACATATTAGAATCCATGTAGTTATTTGTGTAAGTGTGTGTAATGATTCCCTGGGATGCCCTTATGCAAGTTGGATAATGATAGCAGGCTAGATATAGAATGTAGAAGATGTATAGAATGTGTTGGATGAAATAGAATAGACCTACCCTCCTAGTTTGTGTATGCAGAAGAATGCAACCCTTGTCCCTTGAATGAGTGTGCTAGATGGATGTTTTGGATTAATTTTGTGTCTTTGGATGAAAACTTAGGTGATAATATGTAATGCTTAGTTCTCGGTCCCTTAATTTGAAAACATAATTATGTATTTATATGATACCCTTGTTTGAATTTCATAATCGAAAACTAGAAGGCCGACCCAAAGTATTAAAAAGTAATTAAAATGAGAAAGGGGTCCAAAAGGATCAGAAAAAGGTAAAGAAAGACAAGAGTGCCTAGGAGGACAGGATTGTTTGGCGCTAGTGTACCAACTGGGTGCTAGTGTTTGAGGCCATATAAAGATAAATCAATCAAATGTTGATAAGAGTGCAAGATTTATAAAGCCAATAAAACTGCAGAAGACAGAAAAAGGCCAAAGGTAGTTGTCAATTACTAGTTTTCTTTCTTATGAATCATGTAAATGCTAGCATGATTTTAGGACCTAGAAATGTACCCAAGTGAATAGATTTTGTGTCTACATCTTTCCCCCACTTTATGTTGTTAAGTGAATACTTGATAACATAAATTAGACAGAAGATGTGTATCTTGTAACCTTGTAGATAAGTGTGTGGCTAATAGCGTGTCAAGTGAACAAGTGAAGCGTGGAGTGATCGCAATGTGAAGCGTGAATACTAGGAAAGGAGAGTGGACCCTAAGGGTGAAGCGTGTGCGTAGTAGTGTGTTGTGTTTGCTGATATGAGCTGCTCCTTATTGTGTATTAAGGATAAACTTACAAAAGAAGAGTGAGAGAGTAGTCAAATTTTAGTATATGAGAAGTCAAAGTAATGCATGTGTATAAGTAAGAGTATGAAAGTATGTAAAAGGAAAGTGTGCCCCTGATATGTATGAGATAGAAAAAAATTATTTATTTTCATGGAGATGTTACTAAATTTGTTGCCAATGGTGAGGTTTTTGGGAGATCTCATTCCAAGAGTGAGTTTTTTGGGTGATCTCACTCTCAAAGAGAGTTTTTTGGGTGATCTCACGCTAAGTGCGAGTTTTTTGGGTGATCTCACGCCAAGAGAAGAGTTTTGGGAAGAGATTTCTAGATTTTATCTCATTCTATGACACTTCTCGAATAAGCACCATTACAAATGGTACGTCTTGATTTTTTCTTATTAGTCCTGATTGTAACTAAAATGTACAGATAAATTGAATTCTGTAATTGGAGTCAAGTTCCTACTACTGTAGAACTATTCTAAAAAATGATGGAGATTGTGTTGATCTAAGAGATTGACTATTTTTTACCCCAGGATATTAGTGCCCTGGGAGGAAACAAGCACTAAGTTCTATTGTCTGCTATTGGGCACTAGTGTCCACTCTGTGTGTGAGGTCCAAGTTTGATTATGGACCATTTTTTTACTGTATTCATGTACTGATTTTATACTATGTTGATATGTACTATAGCTCTGAGTATTGTAGAGGTGATTTGTTTAGCAATAGATTCCCCCCTCATTTGGGGTGCATGTGACAACTATAGGAGAATGTGGTCCAAAGGAGAGGACCCTGATCTAATATGCATATCTGAAATGGAGATACCCACAAGGGGTATGGGATGTGCATAGTAGAAACCAAGGAACATGAAAATAAGAGAGGATAGTACAAGTGTTAGTGCAAATAAAGATAACATGTAGTAGAAGACAATGTAATAAGCAACTAATAAGACAAGATAGACCATGAGAGATAGGTTTCATACATGGGAAATCACTCACAATGTCACAAGAAAATCAAGGCTGAAGAAACCGAAGGCATACAATGATCACACAAGACATAGGGCATAGCCCACAAACAATAGCATACAATAGCAAGCAAAATTCATCAAATAACCATGGTTGTATATAGTCCTACAAATAAAATGATACACATGAAGAATTCATTAGAATGTTATAAAGATAAATAGTTTGTTAAAGCATGTATATATCATTGAAAAACAAGTGCTAGTAAGAAGTAGTAAATGATAAAACAATAGAACTTGTAGTGTGTGAGATTAGTCAAGGTAGATGCCCTCAGGAGCCTCTGTGGGACTGAAAAGGGATTCAATGTCGAGCATCATGCATCATGTAAAGAGATGTAAAAGATCTAATATGCATATCTGAAATGGAGATACCCATAGTGGGTATGGGATGTGCATAGTAGAAACCAAGGAACATGAAAATAAGAGAGGATAGTACGAGTGTTAGTGCAAATAAAGATAACATGTAGTAGAAGACAATGTAATAAGCAACTAATAAGACAAGATATACCATGAGAGATAGGTTTCATACATGGGAAATCACTCGCAATGTCACAAGAAAATCAAGGCCGAAGAAACCGAAGGCATACAATGATCACACAAGACATAAGGCATAGCCCACAAACAATAGCATACAATAGCAAGCAAAATTCATCAGATAACCATGGTTGTATATAGTCCTATAAATAAAATGATACACATGAAAAATTCATTAGAATGTTAGAAAGATAAATAGTTTGTCAAAGCATGTATATATCATTGAAAAACAATTGCTAGTAAGAAGTAGTAAATGATAAAACAATAGAGCTTGTAGTGTGTGAGATTAGTCAAGGTAGATGCCCTCATGAGCCTCGGTGGGACTGAAAAGGGATTCAATGTCGAGCATCATGCATCATGTAAAGATATGTAAAAGATATGCATTCACTTCAAGAGACCAATTGAACGTGCATGTGTATATGATAAAGATAATGACATATTGAGTATCTATCTAACATATTAAGGAAAGTACAAAATATAAGTAATATAAGCTAGCAAGAATAAATTCAACCAAGATATACAAATGTTGCATGAGTGTGATGGTTTGATATGTAAGATGAGTGGATGGTAGGAACAACGTTTCCCCCCAATAGATGTATATGAGATGAGGTTCATCTATAAGTTCTCCCTAAACATTCAAGATTGAACCATAGAACAAGAGTGTGTCATTGGTAAATGAGTGTAGTGCATGAGAATAAATGATAAAAAAGATATATCATGAAGCACAGAGAGTGAAGTGTGTAAATAATGTGAGGTTCATGAAAGAAGTGTGTCCGCAACAGTCAAGTGTGAACCATAGCACTAGAACGCGTCATTGGGAAATGAGTGTATTGTGTGAGAGTAGATGCTAGAAAATATGTATCATGAATCATTGAGTATAAAGTGTGTATGATGTGATTCTTGAAAGATATGCATGAAGCATGGGGCGATAGAGAGTCACAAATGCTCGAAAAAATGTATCATGAAGCACTAATCATTAATGTATAGAAAGTGTAGCCAAAGTAGATGATGTGAGGTTCATTAATGAAGTGTGGCCTCAACATTCAAGTGTGAACAGTAGCACTAGAGTGAGTCATAGGGAAATGAGTGTATTATGTGACAATAGATGCTAGAAAGATGTATCATGAAGGTCTGAGCATGAAGTGTGTATCATGTGATGCTTGGAAAGATAGGCATGAAGCATGAAGTAAGAAATAGTAGTAGATTCTTGGAAAAATGTATTGTGAAGCACTGAGTGTGAAGTGTAGCCAAAGTAGATGATGTGAGGTTCATTGACGAAGTGTGCCCTCAAAAATCAAGTTTGAACTATATCACTAGAATGCATCATCCGGTGATAATGGTACAATGTGTGTACCAAAGATGTAGGAGTACTTAGGAAGATGAAGCATGAAGCACAAAGCACGAAATGTAGTATTAGATACTAGAGAAAATAGATAGAAATGTAAATGGGGGGAAGAAAACACAATGTCCCCAAAGTGTGTGAGGGGTGAAGAATCAATTAAACTCATCCAAAAGATCGTTAGTATCAGGATCGTATCCTATAAGATTTGTATTGGAGACCTAGTATGCAATAGTGTGAGTTTGATCATATAAATAACTTGTGTGGCATAAATTTTACATACCCATAGTATATTCTTCATCACTAAAAGGAGGTTGCAGAGAATTATGTGTATACCAATGAGTGATATTTTACTTATAGCCAAGGAATTAATCATTGTATATAGAAACACAGATGAATGGCATATGAAACATGATATCATTATGATTAGGATCAAGAGAAACACCAATATAATTTATCCAAGAATGTCTGAGTGTGATTGGAGAGGAATGGTGTGTACGTGCAAGGAAGACCAATAAATGGAAGACAAGGAGGCCATATGCAGCGTGATGAGAACATATTCATGATATAGATGAGGAGAACGGGGTGGGGGGAGGAGATCAGCGAGTGAGAATCCTGATTGTGTTAAGCCTTCATGTTTATAAACAATGTCAGAGCAAGTGGGGTCAAATGTGATATGAGGCCAATGAGAGTCATGTATGAAAAGAGTTCAAGTAAAGGGATCAAGCCACGACGTAGAGTGTACTTGGGGAGGTGAAGTAGGTGGTACGATATCCAGTGTATGGATGGTCCCCTAGAAAGGTATCATGGAAGTAGTGGAAGAGGGAGATTGCTTGAATTAATATTCACATCGGCCAATAACAACAAAAGTGTCTTGGAAGTAGGATTTAATTATTTCAAGGGGAGTAAAATTTAGGTTGTGTAAATTATCATCAATGAGCTCTACGACATCAACTTCATATTCAGAATCAATTGTGCTAGCGTTATCTTGTTGGATAGCATTGTTAAGAATATTAGGTGGAGTGGAGCTATATGTAAGGCTAGGAGGAGTAGTGATAGGTGGAGTAACAATAATGTTAGAGGGATATAAGATGGGTAAGATAAGATCAAATGTATGCATAAGGATGGAAGGGAGGCATGTGGAGGTAGCGGAGGTAGTGGGACCACTAGATTGACCAAAATTGTATGTATTACTATTATAGTATGAAATAGCATGCAACGAAGGCATGGGAATTACAGTGACTGGATCTATGCGACAAAATTTCAAAGGGTCGGGGTCAACATAAATGGTATGTGCATATCCATCGTGTAAAAATTTAATGCACCGAAGAACTATAGAAGGAATAGCCTTCATGGTATGAATCCATGGTCTACCAATTAAGAAATTGAATTTAAATGAAACATTGATGACATAGAACAAAGTGGGAAGGATTTGAGGTCCAACTTGTAAAGGTAATGTGATGGTGCCAATGCACGTGTGAGTAGTGGAATCATATCCATGAATGAGAGTAGAGGATTTAGTGATTAAATTATCAAAAATTCACATTTGCGTGAGTAGTGATATAACACATAAATTTATGGCTGAACCATTGCCAATGAGTACATGTTTGATACAAATGGAACCGATATTGACTGTAATAAGAAAAGGCACATGAATATCGCTAGTGGTAGTAGGCGAGATATCTTCATCACTAAAGGATATGGCGTATGATAGGATTTTTAGAGATTGAATAAGATGGGTAAATTCAACAGGGGGATTATTAATTTAAATATGTATAGATTGAAAGGTGGCCTTTAAGGCATGACAACAATCTAGTGTACTTCATAAAATATCGTACAAATAAATTTTGGCCAGTGTATTTTTTAGTTGCTCAAGGATGTCATATCCTTTAGAGGTGGTGGAATAGAGACAGGTGGAGTTATAGGCAGTCGCTTGCGATGAGTGGTGACTACATTGATAGTTGGATCGGAAACTATAGTAATGAAGTGGGGAGGATGTTGAGTACAAACTTACATAAAATCAATAGCAGTGGTAGCCATGCGAGAAACCTTGGTTAACTCATACGATGGATAAGAAGATTGATTCATAAATTCAGAAGAAGGGGATAAAATCTAATGCAATCTCAGAAGGTAGGGTTTGAGAAATGGGGTTCACCAAATGATTTAATATAAATTGAATTAAATATAATTTCAGAGTAACTAATGTAATTAATGATGTAAAAATGCTAATATATAGTGAAGACACAAGAAAATAAGCATATAAATGCGAAAACCTAAGAAAGAGAGGGAGATATAGAGACATAGCTGATTTTTGAGCAGTCTAGAAGTGATCTGGGTAAGTCATATGCTGAAACATATTGAGAAGAGTATCGTCAATGCTTGCTAGAGGTTATGGGCTCTAGAAAACCACAAGACAAGAGCACATGGTGTTGGTGTCTAGATCTAGGTGCCGATGTCCAGGTAGATGTTATGGATCTGGTTATTTCAAGGTCAGATGATGTTCACTGTCCTTTTTTGTCTGTCAATCTGGATTCGATATCTGATCTATGAATGTACATATAACTTACAAAAAATAAGTTCACATGCACATACCCACAAACCACATCAAATCTAAAAAGGAAAATGCAAAATGGGGAGTCATAATGACCTTGACTATCACCTGCAGAGTGAACTTACAACCAAGTGTTGTACTACATCTCAGACTCCGTGCAGTTCTTTTTGTAAGTGTGTTTAATGATGCCCTAGCATTCCCTTGTGTAAGTTACACAATGATAACAAGCTAGATCTAGAATGCATAAGATGTATAGAATGTGTGGGATGAAATAGAATAAACTTTCCCTCTTATGTTGTGTATGTAGAATAATGCAGCCCTTGTCAATTGAATGACTATGATAGATGGATGCTTTAGAGTAATTTTTTACCTTTGGATGCAAGCTTAGGTGATATTATGCAATGTTTAGTAATTGTTCCCTTATTTTGGAAACATAACTATGTATTTATATGATTCCCTTGTTTGTATTTCGTAATTGAAAATTGGAAGGCCGGCCCAAAGTAGTAAAATTAAGAAGCAAAAGTGTAGAAGACAAAGTAAAAGGCCAAAGGGATTTTTCAATTACCAGTTTTCTTGCTTAGGAATCATGTAAATGCTAACATGTGTTCTATGTGACTTAGACAATTGTTTTTCAGGATGTATCGATGTTGTGTCTACATGACTACTTCTTTTGCTTGTTTGTAATTGTTTGTCATTGTAAAGCTTCTTGTATGTGGGCCTTTGGAATATGTTTTTTAGAAGCAGACTTGTTTTTTGTTTACGGCCAGTCATGACCTTACGTGTCTTGCAATATTGTGAGTGAAAGTCCCATGATATTGCTGACCCACTTTGTCAAAGAGAAATTAAAATGTAAGGCCTAATGTACAACTAGCAAAACTATGAACTTGGTAGTTTTTCCATTGTCTGCATACTTTACAATTGAAATTCTACATGGCATGATTTTTTGTAATAACACTTGTTGTTAGACTATCCATCCTTGTTTGTAGCACGCCTTGAGTTTAGTACCAAGTGCTATTCCCAAAATTCCCCTTGTAGGGAAATGCCTAATTAGGTAGAGTACATGCGGTTGAATCCTCTTTAACAAAAGTGACCGACAATGTCTCCTATCAATGACGTCGCATGTTTTTTTCACATTTGAGGGGGGGAATCATGGTGAGGTTTTACAGTGACAAACATAGAGATTCTACATTGGTTTGATTTGGTTCCATATACATAATGAGTGTGTTCAGACCAGTCTACGAACCCCACAGACATTGAATTTTATAGGACATGGTGTTCTTAACATTTTGGGAAGTAGTTACAGGCCTTTCAAAATACTGTTAAATTCAGTAAGGTGTCCGAGGATCATACATGGTACTTCAGCTAGTGGTGCATCATGAATTGCCCAAACAAATGCTAGGTACAGTACAAAGATCTGAATTCATCATGACATTAGGTCTAATGGAAGAAAATTAGAGCTTGGAGGATTCATAGACTAATTTCAAAAATCCCTGACATTCTTCAGCCAGGGTGCATGTGAGATCACCAAAAAACTTGTAGCATAGGAGTTGTCCTTCTATACATCTTCTTTGCCTCGATATGGATCAGGGTGCACATGTTCCATTTATATGGGTTGGCATACCTAGTGTTTATAATAAATTTCATAGGTATGCATATAATCGCCAATGCATTTAAAACACACATCAAGTACATTCACACACACACACACATCTGCACACACACATCATTTTCTCTTTCGACAGGTGCATAAGCCGTATGACGCACAACAAGTAGTCAAATGGGGGTAACTAGATAACAATGATTAACATATTCAACACTGTCATGGCAGCACACACATTACACACGCACTAGACACCTACACACATCATGTTCCACCTTGCATACGTATGGATACTACTCATAGACTTTGGTTATGTGCATTCTTAACGTCCAGTCTTTAGTTTCCACGCTCCTCCATATTTTTGTTATTCCATGCTTTCTTGACTATTTCGTAGATGCCCGACATCATAGTCCAAATGCCCAGTAGTTTGAATTTAGATTGTGTGCTTCAAACTTGCAAAAATGCCTTGCCAGGGATAATCTAGTGCTCGAAAGGTGAAGGATCAATCATAAAAAAGGAATCTTTTATCTTATTTTGGCCATCCACAAAAAGGGGTCAGGAAGATGTAACTGCAATACACACCAAATACAACTATTATGTATTAACTAAATAATCAAGCCTTATTATTTCTTTTCGAATTACAAATTTCAATAATATACTTAATAATACAAATTTCAAAATCCATTTTTTTGCATAACACATTGATGATGACATGCCTCCACTTGAAGACATTTCTATTCATCAAACACTAACTTCATCTGGAAACCCTACTCTCAATTCTTTGAAAAGGAAGATAATAGACGACATTCCCATTGATGCTGATGAGATCCACCAAAGTGAAGATATTTCTACACAGTGTGATCAAACACCTATTACAGGTGATAATGTAACCCAAAGATTCGTGTGAAGAAAGATAATTACATGGACCATTGGAAGGACTTTCAAGTTTGAATAGGTAGCTAAGCATCCATTCATTGAACCATTATAGCCAGAAAAAGGTAATGATACTCAAATCGAATGTAAATGTATTATTTGTAGCTAGAAACTTGGAAGGGATCACAAAATACAACTCAAGTTATCTACACAACTAAGAAACATTGTGATAAAATATATGTAGCAATTAAATAAGAAGATGGTCAAATAAAAAAAAACACAGATGGAAAAATGTAAAAGAATGCATGTATGTTAGATATGTAGAAGAGTATGAAAAAGAACAAAAAATCCTAGAAAAGCTTGTGGATAAAGGATGAACAATTACAACTCATCTAGGAAATTTTTTTCAATCTAAACTACGAGTAAAAAATATACAATTTCAACTTAATGGATTTCCTAATCTTCCACAATCACATTGGTCAGACAATAGTGCTTGGGAAATTTCCAAAGAATAGGGTGTTCAGATTGCAGACCAGACCATCTGAAGGCACCCCAATCCTCTTCCATGCACTCCATACCATCTATATCATCCAGATCCACCCTTTTCGAGAATTCTGCATAGTCATTCCTTCTTATGTATTTTGCAGTCATACATGCAACATAGTCCCATCACTTTGTCAAATCAAATAAGTTCTTTCCTCACAAGTTGGTTATTTCACATTTGCGAGGTATATATGATTATACTATCACTACTAATTTAGCGTGTGTTAGTATAAATTGTGCATCATTGATGTAGAGGCATAAAAATGGTCTTTTCATTTGACTACAAATCATTGTTTCCCCATATATGATTGTAATCCATTTTCAAGATCATAAAATGAATCTTGCATGTAAAATAGTGAGCACATTTGAGAATGTTGCAAAAATTGAATATCTTATCTACGACTTGCATGCATTTATGTCCAAAAGTCTGAAAAAAAATTCTAGAGTTCCAGAAATTTGAAATTGGAGTGACTGAGGCTAAAAATATTCTAAGGTATGTTGATACAAGGTAGATTTCCATGTATGAACCTACATGGAAATCTATATATATGGAATTCTAGAGTTCCAGATATTTAAGAATATCCATCATTGGTAGGTTTTAAGTATAAATATCATAGAGAAGTTCACAACAAAAAATATTTATTGTACCATTTAACAAATTTGGAAACATTAATTACATTAAGTGGTATTCTACCCATGTTGAAGAAAATCAATTATTTGAGGTTTTTTTATTAGATAAGATAATGATTATGTAAAATATGAAATATTATGCCTAATTTGATTGTAAAGTAGTAGTAAATGAATGCAATAATGAAATACAGGAATATACCAAAGCAGGCTAAACAATATATTATAAAAGCCTAAGTGTAAGGAGGAGGAAAAGGTACTTAGCTGAATCACAATTAAATTTGGAGTGTACCAAAAAGTTGACTACGTGAACAGAATGGAATAAGCATCTAGAGGCCCAGAAAAATTTGGGCAAATCTAGAGGAATGATTGGACTAGGACAAGGATGTTCGTGGGTGCCCGTAGGTGTTCATTCTAAGAACCTAGGTCTGCGATGATGCTCAGAAACTCAAATTCTTAGGGTCGCAAGATTTTCACCGATGCTTTCCTTTTGTCACTAAAATATCACACAATAATCGAAAGAGCTATTGTAAACCTATAATGAAATTTAATGACCTGCAAAACCCTCAAATAGACATCAAATCCTAAAAATAAAAGATGTAAAATGAGGGATCATACTATCCTCAACTGCCACAATGGTGGACTTAAAATTGAGTGTTTTACTACATCTCAAACCCAATGTATTTATGTGTGTGTGTGTGTGTGGAATCGTACCATAGGTTGCTCTTGTGTCAGTCGTGCTTGGATAGCGAGTAAATAGATAGATGTAGAATGTATTAAATGTGTGTATGGAATAGAATTAACTTACCTCCTATGAAGTGTGATGCAGTAAAGCATCTGTAAACATCTAGCTTTGGAAATTTACATGACTACAAAAATTATTGTTCTACTTCCAATTCTTTGAAAATGACAGTTCTTAATGCTAGTGAATGAAATCTGAACTTAGAACTATTTTTCAGAAAAATGAAAGATGAAAATTTAGCACACACACAATATTTTTAACATGGAAACCACCAATTTAAGGGAAAACCCAATGGGCTTTCTTCCCACTTATATATTGGTAAAATTAAATAAGATATAAATTACAATAAGATGAAGGAAGATAAACAATGTCAACACCTCCTTTCTATACTTTTTTGCCATGTTCTCACACCTTACTTCTATAAAACAATTCCAACTTCAATGGTTTCTTTCTCACTTTTCTTCATTCCAACTTCGATGCCTCAATCCCACATATTCTCTTTCTTAAATATCTTTCTCCCCATGTCCTCCTGTGCACTGGAGAATAGGAAAATCCATTCCAACGAAGATACATGACAAAACGTTTGAAATTTGCAACCATTCATGGATTTATTTATTTTTCCATTCATTAGTGACATGACTGCTAGTGTTATGCAAATCGGTTGTTATGCAACCGCCACTGTGGTTACATAATCACATCTATGCTTAGGGGTGGTAACGCAATCACTGGGGCAGTTATGTAACTGTTAATCTGCACAGAGCGATGGTTTTGTAACTTTACAGTCTACTCTACTTTCTATCTAATTTTTATTTTTCTTCTAGTTGTTCTGATGAATTGGTGTTTCTTTAGATCCCTATTGATCACACCTCCCTAAATCAGGAGGATTTTGGCCCCATAAAATCCTAGTGGGGGAGAATATAAGGAAACAAATCCCTCACTTTCTCCTTTGAGTAGCATCGGGCCTACCTTGGTGTCTTCCCCTTGAGTTGAACCTACCAAGAGTCATGTGGACCTCTCCTTTTCTTTCTGATATTATTTTGTAGCATTGCATCCTCCTCCAATTCACCTTGTGATTCCAAGACACAATACTCTACGGAATGTAGCAATTGAAAGTATTCTTCTTCATTAATCATGGATGGATCATATAGGTGTAAGTTCTCACAATTTACTATTGGTTACATCCGCATGAAGTGTGGAAAATAAATTTAAAAGTGTTCCTTCTAACTTTCTCGAGTATGGTGAAGGGTCCATACCATAGTGGCTTGAGTTTTATTACTTTACCTTCTAGTCTCTCCTCACTCAAGTAAATCCAAACCTTGTCTCCAACATGAATTTTTTTCTCTCTGCGCTATTAATCATGTCTATCCTTATACTTGGATTGATATTTATCCAATTTTTCTTTCACCTTGAGATGGATTTTCTGGATGCTCTCAACAAAATTTATTGATCTAGTCATCTATGAATCATGTATCTCCCGTTCTTCCTACAACCCAACCACAATGTCCAGTGGATTAGTAGGTATATATCCTAAGCATGTTGTAAATGGTGACTACATAGTGTATGTGTGTACCGCACGGTTATATGAATTTTGAATGTAGGCTAAGGAATCATCCCAAGTTCATGGATATTTTCTATTATATCCTCTAATTAGTTGTACTAAAGTCTTGTTCACCACCTCAGTCTGCCCATATGTCTATGGATGGAAGGTCATCCTCCTCTATAATCTAGTGTCCATCTTGTCCCTCATAGTAGTCCAAAACTTCCCCAAGAACCTAAAATCTCTATCAAAAACAATAGAATTTGGCAAACAAAAATGCACCCATATATTAGCAAAGAAAATTCCAGCTGCCTCATATGATGTTAATATCTTTTTACATGCCATAATAACATATTTTGCTAAATCTATCTACAATAACATATAGAAAATCATGGCCATGTTTACACATAAGTAGTACTACAAAATCCATAGAATATCTTCCCAAGGGCGAGTAGGGACCGGTAAAGGGATATACAAACCTTCCTTTCTGATTTTAGGCTTGCTTGTACAACAAATTTTACATCCTCTTATAAATTCATATACTTCTTGCATATTGGGCCAATACATGTACCTTTGCAAGTGGGACATAGTCTTTCCAACACTAAAAGGCCCTGTTATTTTTTAGGTATATGTTTCCGTCATCAATAGAATCTTTTCTTATTTTGGCACACAAAGCTTCCCCCATCGGTAAAACAGCCCATCTTTGAGATAAAAATCTTCAATGCTTAGATTTTCAACCCTTTTGGACTGCAACTGCTGATATGTCACCCCAAAATATTTGTCTTGAGCATATGCCTTTCTATAAGATTCCTTCATGATGGGCTTAAAATGAGAGATAGTAGCCAAAATAGATATTTTCTCCTATGTGAGTGAAGCCTAGTACATCATGTCTGCCACCAAATTTGTGCTACCTTTATTATACATTGATCACCAAATGGAATTGTTGAAGAAATCCCATCCATTTGTAGTGCCTTGCGTGCTATAATTTAGACTATGCTTGCAAATACTGGAGAGGTTTCTAGTCAGTGTGCACAATAGTTTCTTCACCCAAAAAATAATTTTTCCCTTTCTTTATTTCCTAAACTAGTACATACATTTCTTTATCATACACCGAATACCCCTTAACTACGAAAGTGAAATTTTCATAATGATACCATATTGATTTACCTCCCAGTAGAAACACTGCTCCCATAGCATAATCACTGGCATCTGTTTTTACTTCAAAGTGATACTGCAAATTAGGAAGAGAAAATATTGTATCATGACTAATTTTTTATTTTAATAACTTCAAAAATATTGATCTTTTTCCCTACCCCAGTCAAAAACCCTTACTCTTTGTGGTCCACTGTGTGTAGTGGTGTTACAATAGTGGACAATCCTGGAATGAACTTCCTCATGTATTGTACTACTCCCACAAAAATTCTAGTCTCTATGGCCCCTGTTGGTGTTTGGCCAATTGGTGATGGCTTCCACCTTCTTCAGATCCACTCGTAACTCTCCTCCTCTAACTACATGCCCAAGATAGACAGGTGATTGTTTGGAAAATTCACACTTCTTCATGTTTTAACAGAAATTGTTTCTCCTTGAGAACTTGCAAGACTTATTGATAAATGTGTTAGATGTTCCTCCCATGTGGCACTAAAAATCATAATATCATCAACATATACTAATGACACATTAATCTATGAATTCCCGCAATGCATCATTCATTAATGTCATAAATGTCGTGGGTGCATAACATAAATGGAATGGAATTACTAACCTTTCATATAAACCATGTTTTGTTTTCAAGGCAGTCTTCCATATATCCTCCTGACATTCCTGACTTGTTGATAACTCAACATGAGATCCAACTTCATCAATAACTTTGCATGTTGAAGTTGGTCCAAGAGGTCATCTATGTGTGGGAATGGATATTTTTTCTTTATGGTAATCATTGTTTAAAGCATGGTAGTCGATGAAGATTATCCAAGAACCATCCTTCTTTAGCACCATCACAATAGGAAAATCACATGATGAGGTTCTTAGGCATATTACCCCTTGGTCTAATAGCTCCTAGAGTTTTTTCTTGACCTCAGTACTCTCCAACAAGGATTTCCTATACAACCTAATATTTGGTAGAGGGGATTCTAGAAACAACTGAATCTCATACTCTACCTCTCATTTTGGTCGTAACCTACTGGGATTATGGAATAGTACGTGAAAAGACTTGATTATGTTGTTTGAATCCTTCATCCCTTTGTTAGAAATATCTGACATTTATACTGCACAATTATGTTGGTCGAATCCTTCATCCCTTTGTTAGAAATATCTGACATTTATACCCATCTTGTTTATCTTTAATAAAAGTAAAAAAAATTGATTATGATTTACCTGAATTAGTCTCTTTGTTAGGTTAGCACTTACCATAAAATGTTTTGACTTACGTTGGTGTGCCCGGATGTTGTAATTGACTCCATCCTTGACCCATCTGTATCGTTTCTCCCTTCTCAGGAATATAACATTCCTGATATACAAGTAAGGACTTCCAAAAACAACATAAAATGCATCAAGTGGAATTACATCAACTTCCAATACATTTATATGCTGAGAATTTATCCCAAACTTAAACTTACATCTTCTTGTTACCTTAATTTCTACACCCTTCTTCACCCATCCCAAAGGATAAGGATGTGGATGCTCATAAGTTTCAAGACCAAGCTTCTTTACAACCACATCAGAAATAAAATTAGATTGAGAACCAGTATCAACCAAAGCATTTACCTTGGTCCTCTTGATTTGTATTTTGATCTAAAATGGACTTACTCATCTCTTCCTCTTGTTCTTGGTTGTCCATGTTAGTGGTCTGTGCATCTTAGCCTCTCTTCTACATCATGAATCATCTTATATTTCCACCTCCCCATATGTTATTTACAGTTGTCATGTAATTTCTTTGAATCCTTGGTTCAGTTTTTTGGATGTAATTATGGATGTAACATCCAACATGTAGCATTAGTATGACCATGGATATCACAATTCTTACAACAAATATTAGGTATCTTTACAAGTATTCGAAGTAGTAGCGATGTATGTTTACCTTTCCCTTTCCATTTACCTTTATTACTTGTTTTTCCCTTATCTTTCTTTGGCTGGTTTGTTGACTGATTTTTCCTTGACTGTGTTTCTCCTTGCTTCTTCTCATCATCAATGTAATATTATTACACACATGCTTCAATGAGATCCTTGGGCTTTCTTGGAGATGAACTTACTTTTGAAGGTGAGTGTGAATTCCTCCAAAATACTTGGTCAGAATATCCTCATCCTCCAAGTCTCATATTAAGCAACATGGCTATCCTGCAAAACTCTATACTGTAATCCTACACACTTTGACCATTGCCTTGTCTAAAATACTGCAATTTAATCCTTTGGTCAATCTTATGGCCAATAGGATAGAAATTATTCTCTAAGAAATTCTTTAAAACCCTCTCTAGATACTTACAATAGGACACTTCTTCTTTTCACAAGTGGCTAGATGGGTTTCCCACCAAACCAGAGCATGTCCCTCCATTTTGAGATGTGAAAAGGTAATCCTTTGTGCCTCAGTGACATGGTAAAAACTAAAATAAACCTCCAATTGATTTAACCATTTATCTAGAAAATTTGCATCTTCTTGTCCTTCAAAGATTTTAATCTCAACCTTAGTTTTGAATTTAAAAGGAGTATGATCAGATTTTACCTTCTCTCTTCCAACTGGAGTTTCCTCTTCATGCTCTTCCACATCTTCTTCCTCATCTTGGCTCTTTCCTATCCCAAAATTTTCATCCAAAGATCGAACCACTGAGTCCATGGAATATTTATTAACAGTTGATGTCCTTTGTTGATTTGAGAGTTCTCGTTGGTGTTGAAATAACCTATCCATCATGTTTTCCAGTATCTCAATTCTACGAACCAATTTCTCTTCTTTCATTTGATCTCTAATCCTTTGTTTCCACTTCTTTGTAGATATATATGGATCGTAAGGTAAAACTTCTTCGCCTTTAGACCTTGTCACTATCATAAAAATCACACAAGAAAAAATACAACAACCCCTTGGATATAATTGTAGCTTCAATATCAAAATGATATGTAAACATCTACTTTGTAAATTTACAAGACCACAAACATACCGTTCTTACTTCCAATTATTTGAAAATGACAGAATATTGAAAGCTAGTGAATGAATCTTGGTGCTTAGAACTACTTGCAACAAATAGAATTAACATTTCAATGCATAACACAAGATTTTTATCTTAGAAATCCCCAATTTGAGGGAAAACCAGTCAGGAAGGCAAATTGCTATTTATTCTCACTTATATATATATATATATATAGGGCAATTAATGAAATTATATATTACAAGAATTTAAAGGAAGACAACAATGTTACTTCCACCCTCTTTACTTGTTTTCTCTGCTCCTACACCTTGCTTTTACAATTCAATTCCAACACCAAATTATTCTTGCTCACTTCTCCCATGAATTGATGATCGAATCCACTTATTCTCCTCGTATTTATATCTATTTATATGTCCTCTCATGCACTAGAGAACATGAAGGGTCAAATAGGGAAGAGACACAGTCTAGACGCTTCAAATCCGTGAAAGTTCATTAATATTTTTTGTGTATTTTCATTAGTGACATGACCACAGGTGATCGTAGACCGGTGGTTACACAACCATCAGTCTATGCAGAGGGGAAGCTACGCAACCACTAGGGTGGTTACGTAACCACCACTCTACGCATGGCATCGGTTCAGTAACTTAACAGTTTACTCTCTTTTCTGATTAATTTTCCTTCTGGTTTTGGTTTCTTTGATGAAGTGGTGTCTTCTTAGATTCCTATGGATAAATCCATAACAAGGATTTGGAATAAACTGGATCCAAGCAACGTCCTGTAGGAAAAAATTAGTGAATATCTTCGATTATATGAGCTTTGTCATATGATTATTTTGGGATCAATAGAAGATGAATGTGTCTTTAGTGCATTATATTTTGTGAAATCATAGCTTTGAAATAGGATGGATAAAAATTTGGAGACATGTTTGAGTTTGTATGTTTCACATCATCTAGTGGATGCATTTCCTTATGAAAAGGCAATTGTGACTTGGACTTCACTTTTTGAAAGAAGAGGAGTCACTAACACAACGAGCAACAATGATGATCTTAATACTAACCCAGGAGGTGGATGCTCTGCTGACACAATATATGCAACTGTTTGTAAGGAAAAAGAGATTGCTCAAACATTGTTTTAGTTACCCGAGTTTTAGGCTTTTACCTTGGTAAGAGGCATGTTTTATAAATATTATCCTATCTAAAATTTTCATATGAAATTGTTACAGTTATTTATTTTGAATAAACAATTTTAGTGTCCTTATTCCTTTTAACTTTTTTATACAGTGCAAGAATAAGGTATAAAGACATTAATTATGAATAGAACCCAAATAGTATACTTTATATTATTATGAAAACCAAAACACCAGAGATGCTATGAAAACAATATAAGATTAAAATGTTGATTCATGTTGTTTCAAAACAATTTACAAAAGTACAAAACATATCAATTGATATTTGAAAATTATATTTCAATTCTCAGTATTACAATGTCATACAATATAAGAAAGTATTGTCTCATTCTATGATGTTCCCTCTAGTCTTGTATCATCTTTTAGTGCTCCTGATTCAATATCTTGTTTTGTTGCATCACCTTCTGAAAGTAAAGTAGGATCCACATCAGGTTTCTTCTTAAAAAATATATTTGGATCCATATCATGATTCTTAATTATTTTCTTCAACGTATGGTTTTTTTATTAAGGAGCACAATTTTTTCCTTTATTGAAATAGCAACAGTTCGATTTTTTCACGCATTCTCAGATGAAGATCCAAGACTAGTACTTCATTCGTAAAATTTTCGTATTTTTACTGTATTTGAAAAAAGAAATATTTTTAGTTAAAAATTTAAATATATAAAACTAAAATTTCTATGTAAAGAAATATAAAATTACGACAACTTTATTTTTTTCCGCATTTACAATGACCACTAGGTTTTAGTATCTAGCCCATTTGTTATAGTAAGCTTAGGCTTCACCATTTAAATTTTCTAACCTATTTAACATTATATCCAAAACATTATCATTATAATAATTTTCTACTGTAATTGCACCTAGGAGAGCCTTATTCAACAATACATCAATCTTTCCTGGCTCATTCTGAACTGAAGAAAATTAAGAATATATTTAGGAATGGTTGTGATGACATGAATTTATTTCCTTCATCAATGATTTTTCCTAGAATTCCCATTTTTTCAATGTCTCTATATCAGGTATAAGAAAATCATTAATATTAACATAACAACTATCTGCCAGAAAATTATGTAACAGAAAATTTGTTAATTGATCATCGAATTGTGGTACTGTATATGCGAGCTAGGAAAATACAATGATAAAAATAAAGTACCTAACTAACTACATACCTTCTCCTTTGTGATTCCTTAGTAAACCTTAGAATGGGTGATAGAATGTTGATGGGCCTAGATTTATTGAAATGTAGGTTCTTTTCTCTAACCAGAGCAAGGCCTTCAATGCAACAATATCGACTCACTTTACACCAATAGATTAGGGATGATCTTAGTGGGGCTATTCAGGCATTCAGACGAGGTGGAGGAGATGCTACGTGCTCAAAGGATGCAAGAAATCTGATAGGATTTCAATATTTTTCTGAAAGAGGGGGTAAGGCTCTATTTATAGCCTAAAAGTGGGATTAATTCAGGAGTTTTAAGTAATCAAGATTTGGAAAAGTAAGCATGATTAAGTAAGTGGGATACATGAGGAATGAATGAGAATTAAAGTTGAATATTTAATTCACAACTGGGAGGATATGGGGAATATTTGGCATGTGATTTTAGGGATTGAGACATATTAATTAATCAATTAACATTGATTAATTCAATGTGGATTTTTGTGGGAAATGGAATGGGAAAATTAATTTATTTAGAAGAGGTGTTAAATTGGGATGTCTACAGTATGAGTTGAAGAGGGTGTGTCATATGGAAAACTAGGTGTATGAGCCTATATAAGAGGGTCTATTTGGGTCTAGCCCTAAATCATGTTATGTAGATTAAAGGTATTTGGATCACCGGTACCGCTCTCAATACCCAAGGAATCATCATCAAGATAAATTTGTTGTAAAATGGTGGTTCCCATTATACTAGGGAGACCACAAAAGAAATTTAGAAACTCTGTTCCTGTCAAATGAATTGTACCACCACTTTGAGCTGGAAAAGATATTATTTTCCCCTTATCTGAACCTGTCTTTGTAGTGGTGGTGGTGGCATATTTTTAATTTGAGAAGTGTGAAAAGGAACTGCAAAATTTAAATGTGAAAAAACACAAGAATTCAATCTTTAGTAAATTTAGTAGAAAATTTAAAGTTTGAAGTGACTGATAATAATAATGTGCATTATACCTACCCTGTAGAGTACGTTTAGGGGTAGTAGTTTCTTCGATAGTAAATGGTTGAATCCTCGTGGATTCCATTGGTTCAACTTCATGTTGGGAATTTTGATGAATACTATCAGATGAATATTTAAATATGCATTAATGTTTTAAAATACGCATAGTTTGATTAATATATTTTTTTAAATAATGTATGTTCCATTACCTCATAGCTTGCCAAAATGATATTATTACCTAGAATAATTAATGCAGTTGCTTGAAGTGTTTGCAATTGAATGGGTGTAACAGAACTCCTCACATGTTTTTATCTCAAAACTAAAGGAGTCAGAGATACTTGTACTTCCATGTATGAATCTATAGAATCCTCAGGAGGTTGATGACCTCTTAGTGTAGCTTGTCTTCTTGCATGCGATGCAATTGATTTCTTCTAAAAGAAAATTGAAAATTAGTTAAATTTTCCAAATAAATTCTTGAATATTTTTATACAAATTAAAACTTTAAGCTTACCTCTTGCTCATCATTTTAAAGGAAATTTACTCTCATTTTATCGTCAATTGCAGTAGGAATGTTAGCATTTTGTGAGTTTAAATCAAGAAAGGATTCATAGTATAATGCAATTATATAATTATAACATGACAATGATGCAGACTCCTTGCAAATAGTATATGTTATATCAAGTCGTATCCTATTGGATATATTAGTAAACCAATCAAATTATTGGAAAATTAGGGAAGGGAGGATGTAAACAAGAGCTCAGTATGGTATGTCAAATTGTCTACCCTGCAAGACTATCCAAGCCTACAAAAATTTGTATTGAATAGCTTGCACAGATAACCCCCATCTTGATTTAGAGGTGTTAGCAATACATGCACATTTTTCATTAAAATTAAAAATCATGTTATTAGCTTATTGTGATAATAAAATAATGAAAAAATGTAAAAAACATATTACTACCTTCAACCTGTACTCTAAAGAGAGACTCCAGATACTTTTTTTATCTGAGTCTGAGAGTAATGATTTTATTGGCACAAGGTTAATATTTGTGTATGGAAGCCCTGATAAGAGGTGGATATCTTCTGGAGATGTTCCAAAAGAAAATTCTCTAGGTGGAAGTTTTATTTTGAAGACATATGTGGATTTGTCAAAATTGGATAAAATAAATTACAGTGAACCCGTATCAGTGTGATATTGGGGCATGTAAATTATCCCTCAAAAGAAACATTTATCTACCCAATCACTGAATGTGTCCTTTAGGTTTAGAAATGTGGAAATTTGTAGGCACATAAGGTTTTTGTATTGAATTTTTGTTCTATCCTGAGAGGGATTATGAGAGGCTATTGAATGAGCAACCATTTCTACATCGTAAATGTAGATGTGTGTTGTAGGATCCTATAGGAGCGTATAACATGTAGCCTGAAACCTGATTCAATATCTTGAACTACTTTGGAGTTTGGAGCTTGAGGTAGAGATGAGTGGATCTTGGAGTTGGAGAAAGGAAAAATGAGTGAATGAAATAGGGCTTGAGGCTATATATAGGTGAAGGAGGGGGTAGGGAACGTGACAGAAAATGAATTTTGCAATTAGGTAGACAGGTATATAGGGACGATTGTCAGTAACTAGGTAGCCGTAAGAGTAGACGACCCGATGAGTGCACAAATGACCGGAAGAAAAATGCAACCGCCCACCTGCACAGACGTTTGGCTGAAAATGTAGATGGGTGGCTGCATATACAGATGCCCAAATGCATATGCAATTGAATGGTTGTATATATAGAATATTGGTTGTATATATATTTGTGCGGTTACATATGTAGACACAAGTTGCATATGCAGTCAGGTGATCACATATGTAGGTGCCCCGTTGCATATGTATTCGGGTGGCTACATAGTAGATGACCAATTGTATATACAACCGGGTGTTTACATATGAATCCAGGTGGCTGCATATGCAACTGACCATCTGCATATGGAGTCAGACAGATGTCATACGCCCATTTGTAACGTAGGTGTTATGCAACCGAGTGTCTGTACGGCTACACATTTATTTTTTTGGATTTCACAATTTCCCTTGTGCACCTATGGTGATGCGGCCCTACTTCCACCTCCCCTTTTCCCAGATATATTATTCTCCTTCATCACTATATACATTTTCCCCATATTTTCCATAAAAAATAAACCCATTTTTATAATTCTCCAAAGAAAATCTAGGTTGGATTTTGGTAAGTGGTCTTAAAATCTACCCTAGGTCTAATTGATGACACCCTAAACTTTCAAAGAAAATTCATGACTAAACAAGGAAATCTAACACCATTTCCATCCATCTAGCCAAGGTTCTAAGTCTAGGAATGTAACATTAAGATACAAGCTTAAAATAATGCTTAACTTGTATGAAAACAATACAAAATCTAACTAAACATGCCTACTAATATGCTTGAATTACCTAACATGGGCCTAAATAGACCTAAGAGGGAAATCAAATGGTTTTGATTGCTACTCCAAACAAGGTGAAATGGCCTCTCCCAATGACTACTTGGTCATTTTAGATATCCATCTACTAACCCCATTGAAGGCTTTAAGCAAGGATTGAACTTGGCTATATATCATATTTATGATATGAGATGCAAATCAAAGCATTGTGTAAAGTACAAAGGAATGAGGTGCATCCTTTTTATAGTTTTATTTTTGGGAGAAAATTGTATTTTGGTGCATGTGGGACTGAAAGCCCCAAATTAGATTAGAATTTTTAATCATGATTAGGCCCTGCTAATCACAATTAGTGAATTACCAAGTTATTAAGAGGTGTGAAGCCTTAATCAACCACTTAGGGTCAACTAGGAGGCTAGGATAAGCCTTTAAAGCTTCCTAAGATGTTGTAGATTTGAATGGGGTGATTTTGAGTGGTTGGAAGAGGGGTTTGAGCCAATAGTAGGGTATATTGATCAAATCAAGGGCGAAATAGGCTTAATTAGCTAATAAACGCTAATTATTTGTTTTGAAGAGGATTTTGACTTACGATTCATCGTAAAGTGGTGTCCTGAATGTGAAAGAGGTTTGGTGATCAACAAAGTGCTTTTTAACTGACCAAAGTGGCAAGAAATGTTAGTTAATTAGTAAATATTACTAATTATAATGGAATTTGGAAGAATAAGAGTGATTTGTGTGCATTTTGGCAATAAGATTGTAAAAGCGGAATTTAGGTGTCCACATTTTCCCCTATTTGAGGTGAAGTTAGTGACTTCACTTAAAATATAGTAGACAAACATAAATAGGTAAATTTTTGAAAAAAAAAACTGAATGAAGGATGCCCCCTCGAGTGTTGATCAGGTGATAGAAGAAGTCAATCGACGATCGAAAATATGATCAAAATGGATATAAGAAAATAGGTCAGAACGGGCGTGAAACCCTTAGGTGTTGAGAAGGAATCATGATGGGAATAAACATGGTTGTTTATTACCTCGGGTGAGTTTTAGGAGAAAAATTAGCAATGGTAATAAATGATAATGGAGAAGAAATTATTAATGGAGAAATATAGGGCAAGCCCAATCTTTGCATCCAACCTTTCAATAAATAACCTGTTTATATCATTTTCCCCCTAGGTCTACATCATCGAATTTTATTTAAAATTAAAAAAGTATAATATAACATGAAAAACTATATTACTAACATTTTTTTACTACTAAAAATACGTAACTCTATGCAACATACATTATGCAATGCAATACGAGAAAGTAAAATGATGCTTAAATCCATGCAACACAAAAAATGCAATACAATATGAGAAAGTAAAATGACACATAACTCCATGCAACATAAAAAATGCGATGCAATATGAGAAAGCAAACTAGCTAACCTAACAAAGAAACAAGCACAATCACATATACTCAAACAAACAATGTTCAAGACAGTTGTACCAATGTTTTTGTTATCAAGTTATCGTTCTCAAATGTTCGTGTTGTAACGAAAAGGGTTAAAAATGATGCCCCAAGGAATAACACATGCAAGGGAAAACAAAGGACACAAGTATTCCCATGGAAAACCTTTCGTGTACTATGATACAATCTCTGACAAATCACTATTGCACAGGAGCACCAACGTAGCATGTAGCCTAGCTTTTATTAATGGATGTAGATCACAATTATCCGTAATTTTTTTTAGACTAGAAAAAACAAGAACCTTAGAAATAGGTTTTTCTAGGAAAAATTTCAATGTCTGAGGATAATGTAAGTGATACAAGCTTCAGCTATATGCATGTTGTTTACCAATTTTTGTAGAATTTTAATTTTTTTACAATTTTTTTGGATTTTTAATAATTTTACCATCATTTTTTAATTTTTGAAACATATTTGAATGTTTTTTATTTTCTAGAATTTTTTTGAAGCTATGTATAGGAAACGAAGAAATTTGGATGCCCCCAGTGACAGATGGGATGTACAAGGGAAAAATGCCATATGCATGCGCAATAAAGTGAAGATGTTAAAATGCCCCTAGCGTTAGCTGGGAATATACAAAGGCAAAATATTAACACGCAAAAGATGGATTAAGGCCAATATGGATAGGTTCAACAAGATGATGAATGTAACCCAATGACATGCTAGGAAGGAGCAAGGATGCCCCCAGCGTAAGCTGGCCAAGAAGCACATGATAGAAAGAAGTGGAAGTTTGTTTTGAGAAAGGTTACAAAGGTGCCTCCAAACATGGAAAAAAGGAAATCCTATACACATGGATGTTCTGAATAGTAGAATAACAACATGAATTTTTTGAATGTATCTTAGAAGCCTCATGATGAAGAAGCAGTTAGCCAAAGGCATGAATCTTGAGACAAGATATAGAATAAAGTAAGAGTCTGAACAAGGTCTAAAAAAAGATACTTGGTAACATACTAATCATGTTTTCTCATTGAGATACAGTGTGTGCATGTGGGAATTTATTACCTCTTGGAGGGAATATTTGATAGACAACAAGTGTAGACACCCTATCCAATGTGTAGGAAAGATTTATTTTTCAAAGTTGATTTTTGTTTTGTGAATGGATTGTGGAAGGTGAACCGTACATTGCTCCACTGCCAACCAGACATCCATAGCCCTGACAGAGATCCATTTTATTTTAATTGCAACATTTTTCTACTTCCAGTCAGACATCTATAGCCCCAGTAAATATTATTGGAAAGACCCCAAGAGAGAGTTATATATCAATTTGCTTTTGCTTTTAGAGTTGGATTTTTTATTTGATTGATTTTTTATTTGCTTTTTGAAAACTTATTTCAGCTCTCTTGTTTGACAAGGGGTTAAGAACCATTGATGGCTTGATAGAAGGATGTGTAAGTGATTGCGATGATGACATTGGCTAGTGTCAACAAATATATCCAAAATTTATTCACAAGTTTTTTAGATGTTGATTGTGATAGGATCTCTAAGAGGTTAATCATTTTTTAATTTACTAAGGTGATAAAATACCAAGGCCAAATGGATACCATAGAGATAACTATCATAAAATGTGTGTGAATAGGATAATGAAAATATCACTAAAGGGATGAAAATGGTGTGAAGATTTGTAGAAGAATAAAGAGTTTGGGAAGAAACAACATACATGTGTATGCAATACTTGATTGCAATGTGTGTTCATTCACCTTTGATTTTTTTGAAATGTTTTCTCTTTTCATTTTGTATTTTTGATTTTTTTTGGAAAGGTGGGACCGACAAGGTCACTTGACCTAATAAGATCCAACAAAAATTTTAGTGATTTCCTTGATAAGGAAGACTAGGTGTGTTTGCTTATCAAGAGTAATATTATCCCCAACCTTAATGATCGTGGTGAGCTCATACTCAATAGATGACTATGTTTGATCATGAAACATGGATTTCGTATGTGGGATATTGAGGTCCCTATCCAGAGGTTTCTATACTTTACACCATACTTGACGGGTGTGTTGATGTGCATTTTTGAAGCATGTTTGATTGTGAACTTTAAGATTTTTTAAATTGTTGTGAGCTTTAGAGCTCTTGGAATTTTCGATTTGAGCCTAATGAAGGAACCATTTTGGTTTCTAATAAGCTACTAAGTGACTTGTCTGATACTGGAAAGTGGGAGAAGAAATTGGATGAATAGAATTGATGTGAGGAATGACAGTGGGCTTGCCACAATCATTTATAGAAGGAAAATGTGATGGACACAAAGGGTATAATCCAAGAATTGAAGAGGATGGGCTACTAGGAGGTGTCCCATAGACTAAAGATAAAGGACTATAAGGATGTGGCCCTAAGATTGAAGATGAAGGACTTCATGGAGGTGTCCCATATATAGAAGAAGATGGGCTACTAGGACGTGGCCCAAGAATCAAAGGTGGGGACTTCTAGGACGTGCCCCCAATATAGATGAAGATGGTCTTCCAGGAGGTGAACCACATATAGATGATGTGGGGATACGTAGAGTTGGCCAACATATAGAAGAAGATGATGGGATACCAAGTGGTGACTCAAGGTATGATTGCGATGGAGGAATCCTGATAGATAAAGAATGATTAGGTAATGAGAAGATAGGTCATGGATCACTGCTAGACCCAGACATTTCATCGCCCAATGAAGAATGTGAAGATGGAAAAATAAGAGGATCATGTTCGATGGTCTTAGGGTATTCCTCTATTTTCTGACAAAAGGCATCAATATCTTCCTCCCAATACGAGAACGCATTGAGGTCTAAAGAGTTTTCTTGCTCACAAAATTCTAGAGGAATTTCTTCATGTATTCTCATAAATTCTCTAATTGCTTCTTCATTCTTAAATGAATCAATCAGTGTGGGTAGTTATTCTACCACAAGAGGTTGATTGGATGAATGTGACATGTGAGTCGACTTGGATGATTGAGTAGAAGTACTTTGAGTTGGAGATATCTTAGACAGAAGAAGGGGTCATTGAGGTGGTGAATAAGAGAGGTGCTACAAAGCAAGGGAGGATTGTGGCTCATGAACATAATTATAATTTTTAGAGGATCTAGGTGAATATGAAGAATCTGAATAATAGTTTGGATTAGAGTCAAAAGAAGAGTGGGAAGAACTCGAATAATAATTTGGATTATAAGTTTCCAAACCATACCACCAACTATGAGATGAATGTGGGGAACAAGGTACTTGAATGGGCTATCTAGCATGAAGAATCAAATGAGGTCAGTTCGTGATAGGCATCCTTTGATGTGAATGCTGAAACCTAGGTGCCTTACTATCATAAGTATGTAGAACTATGTGATAATCATTCTTTGTTGGCACATGCCTAGACATAGATAGTCCAAGGGATATCACAGGGGTTATTGTGTTGACATTTTTAATAGGTGTATCTACACAACCAATGAGGAAATCAAAATGATTCTCCTCATTAAACACATAATTAACATTCTTGTCCAAATTATGTTTAGGAAGAGTCTTCATATTGGGGGATTTGTTAGGAGTGGATGAATCCATCTCCACATTGCCACTTTTGATTAAGTCTTAGATGTAGTGTTGTAACTTCAAACACTTATCTGTTTTGTGACCTTTAACATGGTGGAATTGACAATATTCATTATCTCTAAACCATGATAGTTTAGGCACGTCATCCTCATAAGGTTTAGTTTCAGGATATCTAACCATATTAACATCCTCTAGTTCTTTTAGTATTGATGACATTGAGTTAGACAGAGGAGTGAAAGTATGACACTTATACTCTATATGCTTAGCTCCCTTTGCTAGCTTCAAGGGAGTGTTGTTTTGAACAACTTGTACTCATTTAGAGTCTACTATCCCATCACTAAAAACGTTTTGTTCCTATTAGGGATAAAATTTGTTTTTTCATTAGATTTAGAATCATTATGATAGTGAGAGAAAGCTTTAGAATCTCCCTAGCTAATAATGGCTTTTCAAGTTGACTCCCTTTTTCTATTACCTCTACAAATGTGTTACCACAATGCAAGTGGAACGTAATGTTTGGATGAAGGTTGGGAACAAATATTCCTATTAACTTTTTTTCAGGTATGGAGCAAGGAAAGTAGATAGATAATCCTCTCGATCGTTGTAAAAATGCAGCAAAGTTTTAATTATTTATTTGTTTGGCATTGTAGAGATCCAACATGGTGATGTCATTCTGTATATTAAAAGAGAAGTGTCATAAGAAACTTTCTTCTAGTTATAACCATGTTGATATGGATTTCTTAAGGATGTGATCAAATAATTCTAGCGTCATTGCTCCTAAACTTTGTGGAAACAAGCACATAAGATAATTATTGTTGAATTCCACCTCTTGACATGCCATATAAAATTCCTTTATATGATCATGAGGGTCACCTTTTCAAAGGATGGAGGATGAAATTTGTTTTTGATTTTTGGTTAAAGAGGGGTGTTTGGATATATGATGAGATTTGGATGGATGATGATGTTTGGATATCGAGTATGATTTGGATGGTGGGAGATGGTTAGGGAAAGGATTAGGATAAAAAGGTGGTGGATATAGAGGTACAAGGATAAAAATTCCTTGGTTTATGATATTTTGGACATAAGACCTAAATTGCATGCAACGATTGGTCAAATGTCCATGGGTGCGATGGAAGTCACAATAATAGTGGTCCTGATACAAAAATGGTTTGGGAAGGTTGTGATTGTGTAATTTGATTGGGGGATGGATGATAACATTGAAGGTTTTCAAATGGTGGAAAATGGTGGTCAAGGATTCTCCTAGTGGAGTGAAATGGTTTAGGTTAAATGGTTTTATGGGAGCAGGAAGTAAAGGTGCAAGATTGGGTGTATAATGAGATGTTTTGATTGATTTGGATGTACGAGTTGGATTAGATTTTTGTAGCCTAGAAGATGAAGGGGATGGATTAGGCCTAGGGGAAAAGTGGATGGTTTGGGCTTGGAGGCTGGAGTAGATTTGGTTTATTTCGGATGGGTTCGAGTATGTGGTTTTGAGGTAGGTGGTTTTGGCTTAGGATTAGATTGTTTGGGATTAGTAGATGTAGATGAAGGGGATGGGATAGATTTAGATGAAGGGAATGGATGTGATATGGGGGTCACATTACATATGGATGATGTTGGAGATGCAAGACATTTGGGAGATGGGTGTGGTGTAAGACACAAATTAGATTTATTCAATTTAGGGGATGAAGTAGATGAAGGTGGAATGGAAGCATCATTAGATGTGGTAGGATATGAGATGAGTAGAGTATGGGTGTTGGATTTGTTAGGTTTGGGAGTTGGTAACTTAGGATTCACTTTAGATGTGTTGGGATTATGGGATGGGGGAAATGAAATAGGATTAGAAGATAGGATAATGTGAGTTTTAGGTGATGAAGGAGATGGATTAGGATTATATTTCAATGAAGATGATGAGGGTTTCATAGGATCCAAATTGAATGGTTTAGGATTAGGGGTATAAGGGGATGAGGGTGACTTAGAAGTCATGGTGGATGAGTTATTATTGGGTTTAGGCGATGGAGGGGATGACATAGGATTAGAGGATGAATTTGATGATGGTTTAGGGGATGTGAGACTGTCTAGGATAAAGTCTGTAGGATTGGATTGGGGTGATGATGATGGAGGACTAAGATGAGATGTGGGTGATATTGATTTAGAATTACGTTGTTGTGATTGTTGTCGATACATGAATGGGAATCGATGATAGTCGAATTATTTGTATGAATTTTTATGGGAGGAAGGTGTAGGTCATGATGATTGATAAGGGATTTAGAGGTTCGGGTTTAGGATGGTTGTGTGGATTTGAGATTGGTGACTAGATTAACAAGGACATAAAGTAGGTTCTCTTAGTCTAGGTCAAAGTTGGTGAGGTGGTCAAACTCAATGTAATTGGATTGTGGGGATAATGGTTTATGTTGTTTAAGATGAGGTGTGGATTGAGATGATTTGGTTTCCTTAAGGAGGAGGTCAATGGGATGAGGGTTAGGGATTGTAGAAAGGGTTAATTGTGTATGGTGTTTTATTGGGAGATGATGGTTTAGGAGGTGATTGGTTGATACATGATTTAAGATTGTTTATTTGTTGATTGAGTTGTTGAATATTTTTTAGGATGTTAGGATCAACATGGGATGGTTCATTTGGATGGTGAGGAGGGGATTGGTTTTGGTAGGATGTTAAGTTTGAGATTTGTTTATTAAGGTGTTAGATGGTGTGTGGGATAAATTGAGATGGTTGATTTTTATGGGTGGGGGATGATGGGATAGCTTGCTTGATGGATTTAGAAAAGAGGTACAGGTTTGGATGTTTATTTGGAGAGGATGGGGATTGACAGGAAAATTTCATGGGTTGATAGGGTGTGTGGGGAATTATATTTTTTTATTAAGGGTGGTGATGGAATTAGAATTGGGATTGTTGTTTGATTGGGGATAGTTAATTATGATGGTGTTTGATTAATTAAAATTTTAAGTTGATGGGATGGCTAAGGGTGTCCACAAAGAAGAAACAATCATGCAACACACACCCTAACTAGTCAAGTGGGATTGTAATCAAGCTACAGCCCACTTTCAATACCACACACTGACGGTGGTGCCACAATTGGATCTCCATTTATGTTTCAATGTGGGGTCAGCTAGCAAGTGATCTTGGGGAGTGTGGCCTCCTTGCACTATAGCTTTATATGCAGCCAAAAGATTGCCTAGTTTAGGATGAACAAGCTCACTAGGGGAGTCCCAAATATACCTTTCCGTACATGGGGCCAAATTCTGTGTTACAAAAATGATGTCTAAGGCCTGGGTATTGGGATGTGGAAGCCCCTCACTTCACAATGCTCTTAAAAAAAGAAAGCACTTAGCCAATAATGACAGTTGTCCTTGAATTTATCTACCCAGTTGGAACACGAGGTGTGTCTACATGCATGGAGATGAATCCCATGGTTACAAGACCCCTAGAGCTATGAAAACTGTGTGGATATCACTTCCACGTCACGTTTCCCCTACAAAATAAAAATGGTAAGGTTAGTTGCTTTTGATCCTCAAGATTGTTCTAGGCCACGAGAGGAGAGAATACACGGTTTCACCTTCAAGATGAACAAACAACAAAGGAAAACACACAAAAAATGATGATGGATGCAAGATAAAATGATGAAAAATTATGTAATGGGTTCTTTGAGAGGAGGACCTACAAAACAAAAGGATTATTAGTTTGATGTTTTATGCCCCAATGTCGTGGACTAAACAAGCTATAAAACAAAAAGGGTTAGCAGTTTTAGATTGATTTTTTATCTTTATTAAGCGTTGGAAGCTACACACAAAGTGTTAGTAGTTTGGAACAAGAAATGATAACTTAATGTGTAGTGAAAATAAATATATATAGAAAAATGAAAAAAATGAATAAATTATCTTTCAAACTATGAAATTAACACTTTAAATGCATATATCTTTTCAATACCTTTCCAGGAAAAAAATGGAGTCGTTTCGAGTTTGGTATCAAACGTTATGGCTCTCGGAAGGTAGGAAAAAAAGAAGGCAAAACAAATGCACCAAAACAGGTCACAAAGCTAAAATAGATCATATGCACCACTTTACATGACAAATGTGTTGTTACCAAACAAATGCATTGTTTACAAATCCAAATGCATTTTTCTATGTGCAAATGCATTGTTTTTGGTGAAAATGCACGGTTTTGTCAAAAAATGGAAATATTTGTAAATGCGTCATGGGGCTTCCAAATGCACTGAAACGAAAGACTTTAGTGAAAATTCAAAATTTCAATGTGTAAATCTCAACGAATGATTCCCAAATTTTAACAGGTTATTTATGACACTAAATCCTATTAAAAAAAATTAAACTTTTGGGGGGTAAGCCCCATGGTGGGCGCCAAAATGTAAATGTTAAAAATATTAGAGGAAAGTTAGAGACCAAAAACAAAGCAATTGATTCCAAAATCTAATCTATTCAACAATACCTCAGATAGAGAAATAGATTGAAAGTAGAGAGAGGACAAATACCTACACTTAGCTACAAGATTCTAAGCTCCTCCTTTGATGCTCTTGATTTTCTCTTGGATTATTGATGATTCTTGGATTGCTTCATATTTTGGAGGCACTTGGGGAGCACCTCCTCTTTATTTGTATTAGATGACTCCTTGATTAATAAAGATTGCTTGATTGTGGATGAATAATGGATTGATTGAAGATAAAATGGATGATTGATTAACAAAATAGTAGAGTGTTGCTAATAATGGATTCTTAAGATATGTTTCAAGCTATCTCTCATGGAGGAGGAGAACTCAATTTATATTTTGTGGGTGGAGGACTGTATGGTTAAGAATTTTTCCATGTGGGAAGTAGGATCAATGGTGGAGGATTCATGTGAGGATGGAGAATTCTAGAGTAATGGAGGATTCTAGATTTTGGAAGAAGATTCAATGGAGGGTGAGAGGTTTATTTGAATTTTCAAATGGAGGGAAGTTTAGAGAGGCTTCTAGAAATAGAAGCCTCTTGATTTAGAGGTGTGAGGATGTGATTAGATTAAGATTAGATTAGGTTAAATAAATATGATTAAGGATGTGATTTGATGAAAAGGCTATGTGTAGGGATGTGTAGTGTAGGTGATAGGTGAGATGTAGGAATATTGAACTCCTATAAAATATTAATGGTGATTAAAATAGGATAATAGGATACTATTAATGAATTAGGGGATTATGGTTTGAGATGAGATATAATAATATAAATGATGAAAGGGTAAATGTGATAAAAGGGATTTTTAATGGAATAAATGATAAAATGGAATATTTAGATAAATGATGAAATATTATAATAAAGGGATTAATGATGAAATTAATAATAATTAATCTTACGATTAATTATTATATGGATTTAGATGATGTTACGGGACATGTTAATTGTAATTAATCATGTCAAACTTTTAGATGTCTAAATTTTCCTCCTCTTTGAAGTGTTATTGCGTAGTAGCAGTGACAGTTCAAAGAAAAAGAAGAGAAATATGTTATGATGGTGATATGATGCCCTCGCGAGAGGTTAGGTGAGGAGGAACACGATCGTGCATAACAACTCGAAAAGAGGAAGAGATTCCTAATTTAGTAGATGAGATAGGGTTAGAAGATGAGAAGATGCAAGGATTAGAAGATGTGAAAATTTAGAAGATGAGGATTAGAGGAATAGAAGATTAGGAGATTAGAAGATTAGTAGATATTGAGAGTTTGAAAATGAGGATGCCCCAATCAACGATGTATGACAAGGGTGAAGATTATGATTTTAGATTTCAGGATGCCCTAATCAACGATGTATGAAAAGGGTGAATATTTTGGATTTTGGATTTCAGGATGCCCCAGTCAACGATTTATGACAAGGGTGAAGATTTTGGATTTTGGATTAAAGGATGTTGGATTTATATATGTTGGATTTTGAGATTCCCAATTCAAGGGGGTAGGATGGGATATTTGGGATTTAGATTTAGAGTTTAGGATTTTATATATGAAGGTTTTAGATGTTGAAGATGTTGGATTTGAGGATTAGGAAGATTGGATGTTGGAGTGGGAGGATGATAAGATTGGGGATGTTTGGATGAAAGAATAAGGATTGATTTTGGATTGATTTGGATGATAGGATATTGATGACGAGGGGATTGGGATGATGATCAAGTTTGATTGATGAGAGGGTGTTAGAAGATGCCCTAGCTAAGAGGGGATAATTTTGGATGTTAGATGCGAGAGGATAAGATGTGGATGGTGATTCATTGATAGAGGATTGATTGAATAGGAGATTATATAGTTATTTGGATGTTGATGAGGATCTAGTGTGGATGATGATAAATTTAAAATACGATGATGAAAAGGGGGGTGTACTACCATAAAGTTCCCACTGTTATCATTATTAGAAATTGTGATTAATGATGTGGCATGAAGCAATATTTTCACTGAGGTATAAAGACCATGATGAATGAGTTGCCAAATTCCCTTGTCTTCATATCATTAGACAAATTAGTATTAAAGATGGTCCTCATATCATTAGACAAATTAACGTAAAAAAATATGGTCCTCATATCATTGTACTGTGCAAATAAAACAAGTGGCCTCATATCATCAGCAAAAATGTAAATGCAAACAAACAATCAAACACACACACGCAAAAATGCACACAATGCATTTTTGTATAGATTTTGGATTTTTAGATTATTGGATGTTTTGATTATTGGATGTTTGGATTATTAGATTTTATTTTATGATTTTTACATTATTTGATATTGGATTTTTAGATGCTTGGATTTTAGATTGTTAAATTTTTAGATTTTTGGATTTTGGATTGTGGATGTTGGATTTTGAGATTTTGGATGGGATAGGTGATGTAAGGTGGGATGTGAATTTCTCCTATAAGTCTCAAAGTGTGTTTAGGTAGAATGAGGGAAATTGGATAGGTTGGATAGGATGATGGTAGGATGAGGATAATACGAGGATTGTTTGGTGTTGGATAGGATTGAAGGATAGGTTGGATAAGATATGGATCGATTAATTGGATAGGATTAGATGGGATGTGAGATGGAAAGTGGATAGATTGAATCAGGTATGTGGTATAGAATAGGATGGGGGTGATGTAATATGAAAATATATGCCCCTAGGTATGGGGAAGATGGATTAAGGGTTAGATGTAGTTAGCCCCCAAGTGTAAAGTAGGATGGCTTGTATGGATGGATGGATGGATTTGATTTGACCCCAGGTGTAGGGTAGGATGGGTAGTTTGCGATATATAAAATGGAGGATTCCCTCAGCAAATGGTATTAAAGTTTCCCTTGATCATGATGATGATAGTAAAAAAGGGACATGAGGAGGATTGGATGAATAGGAAAGGGTCATCAAATGCACACAAATGTTTGATCCAAGGGGAAAATGATTTGGATGTGATGGATGGAAGGAAAACAACATCATTGATGAACAAAAGACTTGTGTGATGGCACATGTTGTAAGGAAATAATGTACTAAAACAAAAGTGTGACCAAGGTCTAAACAATACCTAGCAACATGCAAACCCTATGTCTCTATGAGATTGAAGTGTGTGTGATTGTGATGTTTAATTACCACTTGAAGTGAAGAGTAATTGGGTAGTATGTGAAGAAAAACTAACCAATGTATAGGAGGTGATTAAGTCAATTAGGTGGATGTATGATGAACATAAGGCTAAGTCATGCATTTATTTGCTGCCAGCCAAGCATCCATAGTCCTGATGGAGATACATCTGATTCTTGTCACAACATTTCTCTACTGCTACCCAAACATCCATAGCCCTGGTAAAGTTGATGGAAACACCCCTAGAGAGAGACTTCAGGTGGATTTTATTTTATATTTTTAATTTTAACATGATTTTTGATATTTTTATTTTGGATATTTGGATTTTTTTACATAAAGAAATTCTACACTCTTGAGAACTCTCAAGGGGTTAAGAATCACTAGTGGCTTGATGGGGGATGGAAATGAGCATGGAGATGACATTGGCTAGAGTGTCAAAAGATGAACCCAAGGGTCTTCACCACAAGTTGATTAAATGTGTTAAAATGTGGATCTAGGAGGACAATAGTGCTTAAATGTTAAAGGTAATGATATAACAAGGTCACATGGTTGTAGTGGGTGCTATTGGCTTACAACATGTGTGAGCAAGCTAATCAAGTGTGCAAATTATGAATGGATGGGAATATTATATGAATGGGTGTGATGATAATAATGGATGAGATGAAAAGATATTTGAATGTTGGATGGAATGAGGATGAGCGGGAAGAAAAAACATCCATGCACATATAAGAAATAATGTGTTCAATCTATTTTTAGGCATTTCGTGTTTATAGGGGGATTACACGATTTTTGAGTGGGTTCAGTGGTTTGGATAGTAGGATCACTAAGATTACTATAAATGGATTGTGATGGAGTATTGGGAGGGACCTTTTTTTGTTAGGTTTATAACCTAAGTCTGAATGACTTGGATTTTGATGAAGGGAGATGGGTTCACAAATGCCTTGTTCATGGATGCCTAATTATTTTCCTTGATGTTTCATATTAGTAAACATATTTTTGGCTATAGGGTATAAAGTGGATGGGGAGGATGATGTCATGCGGTCATCATGAGACTGGGGGGTTATAAATTTATCATCCTCTAAGAAGCCAAAATTAACAAAGGATGGGAGATGAGACTTGTTTTGGTTTCTGGTTGGTGATGGTTGTTTGGATGTATAATTGTATTTGGATGGATGACGATTTTTGGGGATAGGATTGGGATGAAAAGGTGGTGGATAGAGAGGTAAAAGGATGTGAATTACTTAGTTAATGAGATTTTGTACATAGGACCTAAATTGAATGCAACGATTGGTTGAATGTCCATGGGCGCGATGGAAATCACAATAATAGTGTTCTTGATACCAAGATGGTTTTGGAAGGTTTTGATCACATCATTTGATTGGGGGATGGATGATCATGTTGTGTGTTTTTAGGAGATGGAAGATGGTGGTCAAGGTTTCTCCTAAAGGAGTGAAGTGGTTTCGGTTAAATGGTTTTAGGGGAGTAGGAAGTAAACGTGTAAGATTTGGTGGATTATGATATGGTTTGGTTGATTTAGATTTATGTCTTAGATTAGATTGTTGTAGCTTAGAAGATGAAGGGGATGGATTAGGCTTGGGGGACAAAGTGAATTTTTTGGGTTGGAGGAAGAAGTAGATCGAGTTGATTTTGGATTGGTTGGAACATGTGGTTTTGAATTAAATGGTTTTGGCGTATGTGTCACATTGTGTTTCGTTGATATATGGGATGATGTAGATGAAGGTGACATATGAGTCATATTAGATTGGGTAGGATTGGGATTAAATTTGTTATGTTTAGGAGTTAGTGACTTAGGAGTTACGTTAGACGTATTTAGGGATGGTGGAGATGAAATAGGATTAGAGGATATGATAGGGTTAGGATTAGGCAATAAAGGGGTTAAGATAGGATTAGGTGTGGATGAAGAGGATGAGGGTGGCATAGGATCTGTTAGGGCGAAATAACAGCACCCCCAAATGAGTTATGGATCTACTTTTCTAAGGTAGTGTCATTTGGTGTGATTTGCATAACATTGGATCATTCCCCAAGTTGTGGGACTTGCAAATGGGAATGATCCTCCAGAGAAGGTTGGTTCTCATTCCTAATCCTAGCGCTAAACTACTTCTAAGGAAGGAAATGTGGCTATCTACTCCTAATCTAACAATTTGAAGGGACCAAGGAGAGAGAGAGTGTGTGAAAATAAATAAATCCTACACTACAGAGGTGATAGCAATGAGAAAAGGGAACATATGTTAATCCAATAAACACAAACCATAGAAAATGCAATGCAGGTGAGCAATGGACGAATGGACAGATTCGCAGTGAGAAGATCAAGAGGATGGACAGAATGAATCACAGACCAAGGATAAAAACATCACACAGAACATGCATTTCAAAACCCTTAAACAATACAGCTCCCAAAACCTGCAATGGACATCAGAGATATGCACAGTATACCCTGCAATGGTGAGAGGCGAGAAGAGACAACAAAATGAGGAAAGGATGGACAAACCACATCACGAAATAGATTTTATTGCTCCAAGAGTTCACACAGTACACAATTAATAGAAAAGAGGCAAGAAAATGCCATTACAAAGCCAAGGGAGGAGGCTTAAACTCCACATTTTATCGTGAAGAAGAAAGAGAGAGGGGGGCAGGGAAGAAGAATGAACAACAACCATTTACAATGAATCCTGCCACTGTATTTATAGATTCAACCTGAAAGAAGAAAGAGAGAGAGAAGCAGGAAAAGTAGGTGCTAGAACTCAACCACTGTTGTTAATGCTTCTGATAAAATCTACCCATTGCTCCAAATCCATCTTTACTACATAAATCCTTGGTTTAGGACACCTTGAAAGAAAAGGAAATGATGGAAATAGATCAAATCCAATCTGGTTGTTGAGATAGATGGATCCTGCATTGAAGGCCCGAAGATGTTTCCTCCATTTTTCTTCACCTAACCTCCTCAAAATTAAATTTTTAGGCCTCTGTGGCATATGTGAGGCTGAGATCTTTCCAATGGTGTCAAATTTGAAATATTTTGAGGCCTAAGTTGAAAGATATGCCCCTTCAAAGTTTGTATCGAATTGTGTACAAATGGATGGGGAAAACAATTTGAAAATGGGTCCCGCTTTTTTCGCAAAAGGAAAACTTTTCGACTTTTCTATCAAACTTTCCGACTCTCCCCAGGGACACGCAGAGATGCGGTGCTTCCCATTTGGCCACGGGCCAGAGATGCAGTGCTTGTCCCCTTGAGCCAAACTCTTTTAAACTAGATTCACCTTTAGAGGATCTCTGCATCGTGAGCGACATGTGGTTCCCTCTACTGGACCTTCCATACTTAGTCAATTCTTAATTCTTTCCTGAATGGTTTTGAGCTCCTCCGAAGACTTTGGATCCTTGTCGTTTTTCCTTTCTTGCTCATGGCCTCTTTTTCGGCACTGCCCCTTCTTGAAAAATATGACCTTAGCAATTCCACCTTGTCTGAAAGCTGATCCTCTCCTCAACCCCTTAAAACTATTGATTTAAGACATGGAAATGCCCAGAAGAACCATTCTTTCTATTTCTTCTTAAAAAAATGCAGGGTTGAATTTGACTTTCTCAGGCCTCTGTTTTCACTTTGCCTAGTTCTGGAACTTCATGGATTTGAATCATTTCCCTTCATGTTTTATATATGTGTAAGAGATTAAATAGGATTGGAATCATTTCCTAATGTGAGTTCTATATGTGATGAAGGATTTTTCTAGGACCAAACTTTCCGGGGGAAATTTGGGATAATAGGATCAACATTAGATTGTTTAGGACTAGAGTTATAAGGGGATGAGGGTGACTTAGGAGTCATGGGAGACGAGATATTTTTGATACGATTGGATGTAGGTAATTGAGTGGATGAAATAAGATTAGTGGATAATTTTATGGTGGATTAAGGATTGTGGGACATGTCTAAGATAAAGTCCATAGGATCATACTGAGATGATGAGGATGATGGAATAATATGAGATGTGGGGGATAGTGATTTAGGATTAATTTGTTGTGAGTTTTGTGGATATGTGAATGGGACTTGATGATAGGTTTTAGGAGTGGAGGTTTTCAATGGTGGTGGATGATTGATATGAGTTTTTATGGGATGAAGATGGAGTTCGTGAGGACTGATAAGGGGTTTGGAGGTTGTAGTTTGGGATGGTTGTGTTGAATTTGGATTTGTGGCTAGATTAGAAAGGACATAAAGGATGTCCTCTTGGGATATGTCAAAGTTAGTGAGGTGGTCAAAGTCAATGTAATTAGTTTTTGGGCATAGATGTTTATGTTTCTTAGGTCATGGTGTGGTTTGAGATGATTTGGGTTCCTCAAGGAGGAGGTAAATGGGGTGAGAAGTAGGGATCTTAGGAAGGTGATATTTTGGATGAGGTTGGTTATGAGATGATAGTTTAGGAGGTGATTGGTTGATTGAAGATTGAAGATTAGATATTTTTTTATTGAGATGTTGGATGATTTCTAGGATATTAGGATCAATATGGGACAATTGATTTGGATGGTGAGGAGAGGGTTGGTTAAGGTATGATGTTAAGTTTGAGATTTTTTTGTTAATGTATTGGATAGTGTGTGGGACTTTGTGGTCAAAGTGAGATGGTTGAATTTTATGGGTGGGGGTGATGGGATAATTTGATTGATGGATTTAGAGAGGAGGAAGGGGTTTGAATTTTTTTTGTAGAATATGGGGATTGAGCATCAAATGCCATGGTTGGATAAGATGTGTGGGGGATTAGTTTTACATTAAGATTATTGATTAAGGATGGTGATTGGATTAGGATATGGATTATATGATTAAGGATGGTTAATTTTGATGATTATAATTATGTTTGATTGATTAAAATATTAATGTGATAAAATGGTTAAAAGGTGTTCAAAAGCACACAATAAACATGCAACACACACCCTAACTTGTCAAGTGGGTTTCCAATCAAGAAATAGTCCACTTTCAATACCACACACCAATAATGGTGCCATAATTGTCTCTCCATATATGTTTCAATTTGGGGTCGGCTAGCGAGTGATATTGGAGAGTGCGGCCTCATTTCACTATAGAGAAACTATGCGGCCAAGAGGTTTCCTAGTCTAGGATACACGAGCTCACTAGGGGAGTCCCTGATATACCTTGCGGTATGTGCGGCCCAAATCCATATTGCAAGGATTTTGTCTAAGGAATGGGTTTTGGGAAATAAAATTCTCTCACTTCACGCATCTATTAAAACAATAAAGTGCTTAGCCAATAACATCAGTCATCTAAGAATTTATATACCCCACTGGAACATGGGGTGTGTCTACGTGTGTGGAGATGAAGCCCATAGTCACCAAAGCCCTAGGACTATGACAAGTGTGTGGATATCACTTCCACGTCACATTACATCTAGAAAATAAAAATGGGAAGTCTAGTCACTTTTGATCCTCAATATCGTCCTAAAATGCGAGAGGAGAGCATTACATGGTTTTACCTTCAGGATGAACAAACAACAAAGGAAAAACACAAAAAAGGATGATAGTTACAAGAAAATGGATGTAATATAAAATGACTAAAAATTATCTAATGGTTGTCTTTAACAAGAGGCCCTACAAAAAAAAGATGAGTAGTTTGGTGTTTTATACCCCAATGTCTTAGACTAAAAAAATACAAAATAGAAAGGGGTAGTAGTTTTAGATTAACTTTTTTATCTTTGGTAATTATAGGAAGTTACAAAAAAAGTGCTAGTAGTTTGGAATAAGAAAATATAACTTAATGTGCAGTTAAATTAAAAAGATTTAGTAAAATGAAAACCATGAATAAATTATCTTCCATAAAACTAAATTAACACTTTGAATGCATAGATCTTTTCAATACCTTTCTGACAAACAAATGGAGTCATTTCAAGTTCGAGATCAACTATTATAGATTTTGGAAGTTAGGAAATGAAAGAGCAAAACAAATGTACTATTTCAAGGGATAAGTGACATTTTGTGCAACATATGCGCTAATACAAAAAAATGTGTTGTTTCATGTTGGAAATAGATTTTGAGATCAAAATTTTAAAATTTGAAAGTGTAAATGATAATGAAAATTCTTAAAACTTTAAAATCTCAACGAATAATTCTCAATTTTGAATAGCTTATTTGTGACACTAAATGCTATTAAAAACAATTATAAATTTGGGGGGTAATCCCTACACGGGTTGCCAAAATGTAAACGTTAAAAATATCAGAGGAAAGTTAGAGACCAAAATGCCAAAATGTAAATGTTAAAAATATTAGAGGAAAGTTAGAGACCTAAAACAAAGTGATTGATTCCTAAATCTAATCTATTCAACAATACCTCAGATAGAGCAATAGATGGAAAGGAGAGAGAGGAAAATACCCACACTTACCTACAAGATTCCAAAATCTTCCTTTGATGCTTTGGATTTGCTCTTGGATTATTGATGATTCTTGGATTGCTTCAGATTTTGGAGACGCTTGGGCAACACCTCCCCTTTGCTTGTATTGGATGATTGCTTGATTTATAAAGATTCCTTGATTTTCGATGAATAATGGATTGATTGAAGATAAAATGGATGATTGATTAACAAAATAGGATATTTTTGCTAATAATGGATTCTTAAGATATGTTTCAAGCTAGCTCTCATGGATGAGGAGAGCTCAATTTATACTTTGTGGGTGAAGGATTGGAGGGTCAAGATTGATCCAAGTAGGATGAGGATCAATGGTGGAGGATTGATGAGAGGATTAGAATTCTCTAGAATGGAGAATTCTAGATTTTGGAAGAATATTCAATGGAGGGTGAGAGGTTTATTTGAATTTTTAAATGGAGGAAAGTTTAGAGAGGCTTCTAGAAATAAAATCCTCTAGATTTAGAGGTGTGAATATGTGATTAGATTAAGATTAGATTATGTTAAATAAATATGATTAAGGATGTGATTTGATGGATAGGCTAGGTGTAGGGATGTGTAGGGTAGGTGGTAGGTAAGATGTAGGAATATTAAATTCATATAAAATATTAGTGGGGATTAAAATAGGATAATAGGATATTATTAATGAATTAAAGGTTAATGGTTGGAGATGGGATATAATAATATAAATAATGAAAGGGTAAATGTGATAAAAAGAATTTTTTAATTGGATAAATGATGAAATATTAGAATAAAGGAATTAATGATAGAATTAAAAATAATTAATCTTATGATTAATTATTTTATAGATTTAGATGATGTTGTGGGACATATTAATCGTAATTAATCATGTCAAAATTTTAGATGTCTACAAGTGCACTTCATCAAGACATTACATTTTTGTCTACATTGCATGGATCAATATGTTGATCCATTGTTCGGAACACTATATGGTTCATTCGGCATGCTTCTCTATCACATATGTGCATTCTACTATAACATCAGATTATCTAGATTTCTCTCAAGTACGCATCTCTATCTAATTTATGTTAACGAGCTTTCCACTCACCAACATAAAGTGGGGGAAAATGTAGTAAAAAAATCATGAACTTACTACTATAATTATACCACCAAGCATATTGTTTTATATATGGATTTTGTGCAATAAAAGTATTCACTAATGACCCATCCCCTAGTCCAGTTGTCAGTTTAGTTGGTCATTATCATTGTTTGTCTTGCGTAGTCGTCATTTACTAGCACAATTTTGGTCATCTCTCAAGGAGTCTTATCTATCATTATTCACTCATTTTCCATCTCTGGTATTTGATTAGGGTTCCTAGGAAGGGATTAGGGTGATCTGGGCGCCCTGGTCCTCATTTCTAGGCACCCTAGTCCCAATCACACTTTGTTTTCATTTAGATGTTTGAGTTCGGTCTTTATGATTTTCCCTCACATTCCCCTAGGTACTAGTTGGCGTGTCGGGTCATTAGTGTAGAAATTTGAGCAAGAGATACCTTTATAAACACAACATACATACTATATTATGTGCGAACTATCTATACTAAGGGCTAGCTATCTACATCAAGCAAGGGATTGCATTTTGGCACTATACTGCATCACACATTACATAGGAAAGGAAAGTCTATTCTATTCCATCCACCATTTTTCATTCTATCTAGATATTTCCCATTTTCTTTACGTCATTGGCACTAGGGCATCCTAGGCACATTATTTCACACACAACTACATTGGGTCTGAGATATAGTGTAACACTTATTCATAAGACCACCATTGTGGCTGCTAAGGACAGTCCGACCCCTTCATATGCATCTTTCTTTTTAGGGGGGTTTGATTTTTTATGTGGGGTTTTGCGGGTGATTCTTCATTGCAAGTTCATGGCTTCATCATCAAAGCTAGTGTCACACCCACATGACAAAAGGTGAGTTATTGCAAATACCTAGCAAACAACTCAGACTCAGGTTTCAAGTTGTCTTGCAGACCAGGGTGCCTAGATTTTAGACTAGGGCTCCTTAGGCACCCTAATCCTCCCTTAGATGCACCAATCTAGCCAAATTTACCTCTACTGCAATTTTATGAGGTGTGTTGAGAAACTTTTCTTCACATGTTCATCATCTTGATCAATCCCAAATCACTACAAGGTAAGTTCCTTTCAGGTTAGTACCTTTTCCCTCATATTTCATTTCATTTAAAATGTCAAATACATTTATTAACATTTAAATTCTAGTATATCCCAGTTATTACATTGTGGTACTTATATTAGATTCTAAAATTTAGATTTTAGTTAATCGACTAATAACACTTATACTAGCCTACTTTATTTACATGTGCCTTGGTTGCTACTGCGCATATCCCCTACGCCATACAGGTATCTATTTGACATCAACATCATGTCCTCTCCTTTGGACCGCATTCTCCTACAAATGTTGCATGCACCCCAAATGAGGGGGTGCATAGATTGGGTGAAACAATCACCCCTACAACAACTCAAAGCTATAGTTCACATCAATATAATACAAAAACATCATAGGAACACTGTCACAGAACTTTCTAGAAATAGAATTGCACCTCACATATAGAGTAGACACTAGCATCTAGAGTCAGACAGTAGTGAATGGCGCTAGTGTCCTCCCTTGGGAACTTATGTCTTGGGGGCAGAAACATGCTATTTCTCATAACAACACATTTTTAAGCACGGTTCTCTAGTAGCAGGCACTTGCCTCCAAATATAGAATACACTCTATCTACTACAATAAGTTATAATACAAAATAATACAAAACAACATGGGATGTACCATATGTAGTGGTTCTCATTTGGGAAGCATTCATGGAAGGAGAGTAAAAATAAACCTCCTTCCCCAACACTCTTCTCCTGTGGCATGAGATCACCCAAAAAACTCACACTTAGTGTGAGATCACCCAAAAAATTCGCTATTCACATCATTTCAAAAAATCTTTCTATCATTTACACTCTTATAGATCAGGTGCACACTTTCCTTTATTACTACCTTTTCACACTTTTACATGCATATAAATACTTTGCTCAAATTTTTCATATACAAGACTTTGACTATTCTCTCACTCTTATTTTGTAGGTTCATGCTTAATACACAACAAAAAGTATCCTAAATCGGAAAATAAAAGCACAACAACATGTATAATATACGCATACACTTCACCCCTAGGGTCCACTTCCCTTTTTCCTAGTCTCCATGCTTCACTTTGCAATCACTTCACACTTCACTTGTCTACTTGGCATGTTATTCGTCACACTCTCTACATGATCATAAGGTACACATATTCTATCTACTTTATGCTATCGAGTATTCAATCAACATCATCAAGCGGGGGAAAATTTAGACACAAAATCTATGCACTTGGGTACATTTCTAGGTCCTAAAAGCATGATATCATTTACATGATTCCTAAGCAAGAAAACTAGTAATTGACAACTCCCTTTAGCCTTTTACTTTTTCTTCTACACTTTTATTAGCTTTATGCATCTTGCACTCTTGTCAACATTTAACTATTTTATATTTCTATAGCCTCGGACACTAGCGTCAGGTGCTCCTATCCTACTGGGAACTCTTGTCCCTATTTACCTATTTCTTACTCTTTTCGACCCTTTTCACTTCTTAATTAATTTTTACTACTTTGGGTAGGCCTTTCAGTTGTCAATTAAAAAATTCAAACAAGGAAATCATATAAATACATAGTTGTGTTTTTAAAATAAATAACCAAGCACTAAACATTACATACTATCACCGAAGCTTGCATCCAAAGGTACAAATCCACTTCAAGGCATCCATCTAGCACAACGATTCAAGGGACAAGTGTTGCATCACATCTCCATACACAACATATGAGGGAAAGTTTGTTCTATTTCATCCCACACATTATATATATTTGTTACATTCTAAATATATCCCGCTATCACTATGCGACTTGCATAAGGGCATCATTTATACACATAAACACACACACACACACACACACACACACAAAATAACTACATGGAGTCTGAGATGTAGTGCAACACTTAGCAGTAAGCTCACTCTTCAGGTGAATTTTGTGGTCATTCTGACTCCACATTTTGCATCTTTTTTATTATATTTGATGTGGCTTGTGGACATGTGTAGGTAGATGTTTTGTTTTGTAGGTTACATGTACCTTTAGTGATCAAGGAGCGAATATCAAATGACATACATGAATCAACTGTTGGTGTATGACTAGACTTGTTGTCATTCGACGTCTTGTCCACCTAGTTGGTTGGTCATCTCACTTAGTGAGAATAGGTCATAGTTGATTTGGTCATAGTTGAATAGTTTGTAGGGTTGTGTACACATGTCATGCATAGGAGTTACACAACACTCCTATATGTACCCTTTCATTCTGATTCATGAGCATTCGAGACTCTCTGTTGTCTTTTATGTACTTGATTTTCCTTGTGATTTGTGCTCTTGCTAATTACGAAGCATTCTCATCTCTATTGAAAGTGCAACCCATCTTCAATGTTCACAAGGTTCCAATAATGATCCTCATGAAACAATCTGATATGGTATCAGAGAATATGTTGGTATATGTGCACTCTCTTGAATGGGTTGTTGATTACTTTGTTTTTAGATTTATCATTTTTTGTGTAATTTATTTCGATTACTATTTGGAATATTGTAATAGGTTTGAAAAATATGGTTTTCTAGAATTTTGTGTGGTTTTTTTGTGTTACATGTGCAGGTTTCAGGGGTTTTACAGCCAGTTCTAGCTAGTTGCATCCAAATTTAGAGGCATCGCCAAATTTAAAGGTGGGATCTTCTGTGTTTTAATTTTTTTTTTGAAAAGCAACTAATTTTTTTTTGTAAAAAAACTGATTTTTAATTAGGTTGTTTTTTCAAAATAAAAATGAAATTTAATAAAATAAACAAAAAATCCCTGTTTTTAGAGCCTTCTGCATCTTGTCCTGCTAGATCCCCCTCACCCAGCGTGGTTTTGAGCTCCACGAGCTCTTCTTCGAGATGCTCCAAACTTATGGGCTGAGTTTCTTTGTGCAAAATGAGTTCTAAGTCGGGTTCATTTTTTTGTTTACATTGTGCAATAAAATTGGGGTTTATGTAACTCGTTTTATCCACATTTCTAAGTAGATCTGGTTGTTTTTACTTTACATTGACCTATTTTACTTTGCATTTCCCTATTTTACTTTACATGCCTGCTTTAGCGTTGGGTCATGTTTTTCTTTCATTAGCACACTTTTGTGGTTTGATTGCTTTTGAGTTTTGAACCGGGGCTCCCATGTTTTACATTTACCATGCTTTTGCTTCACTAAGCCCATTTCACTTGCGGGTTATTTTTCTCAGTACAATCGAGTCGTGTTCCATTCTTGCGAGTCTGTGGTATGTGTAGCTCTACGAGTGTTTTTGTTTTTTTTTTTGGTGTGTTGCTTTCCCCCCTACATGTGGATTTTCGCATGATTTCCGGTTTTGCATTTACCGAGCTTGCTTTACCCTTTTTTTTTACATCTGCATTGTATTTTGCATTTACAGACCTTCCTCGAGTTATGTTGGACGTCCATTATTTTTTCTCATTTTTTGTTATTTGTGTTGTTCGTTGTGTAATCTTTGAGCTGTTTGGCTTCTCCCCCTGCATTATCCTCAAACCCGTTCTACTTATCCTCACCTTATCCCAGGGCTTTCGTTGCATTGGGTGTTACACCCGAGTCACATGCCGCACTGATCTTCCTCATATGACCAACTCCTTTTCCACTTTAAATCTTATCCTCTCCCGCTTGTATTTTCATTTTAAAGCCCCCTTTTGGGTAATTCGTGTTTTAAATTATTAAAGGTTGCGTCCACTTTTTAATAAAAAGGGGCTTTATGGTAAAGTGGTCGGGTTAAAAAATACGTGGGGTCCCCTTTTTTTAAAAACGGCCTGAGTTTATTTAAAAAGGGTCGTTTGTTTTATTAAAGGGAGGTGTATTTTTTAAAGTGTCATTTTTAATTGTTAAAACTTAAAAGGTTGAATTTTTAAAGGTGGGCTCTTTTTAATTTGTTGCACTTTTTTTTAACAAGAGCTGTAATGTGACTAGTCCCTACCTTACCATTGAATTATGGGATTTTTAAAAATTAATTAGCATTTAATAGTGTTAAAATAATTAACATTGGATTATTTTCAAGTGATCAACATTAAAATGTTTTAAAGTATCTGAAAAACTGATAAATATTTTTGAGAGAAGGAACACACATTTGAGCTAAAAAAGTGATAAATATTGACTAATTTCTTTGATGGAACTTCAATATAAAACTATTTGTAATTTTTTTTTGAAATGTGTTAATCAGGGCCTATGTAATTTTCCCTTCCATTAGCACTTGAAGACCTCGAGTTTCTGTGCATGGGTCGGAAACTAAAATAGTGCCCTTTTTTATGTGCTTTCATGAATGGATGGCAACTATAGTAGCTAATATACTTGAAAATGTAATGATATATAGTTGGACTAATTCAATAGCCCATAGGTGATTTGGACTTTTCTCAGCGTGTTAGTATTATGCACACAATACCTAAATAGATGAAGAGTCTCTCCTTTTTACCCCATATTTTTAAAAGTCGCCCTATTGCAATAATAGAATTTTGTCCCAAGGACTATCTTTGTCTACATGTGATGTTGTTGATGGACATATGGTTGTTATTTGGGTATCTCATTTGACTCACACATCGGGGATATTCTTGGGGTCACAGTTTATGAAAAATCACACATTTGTGCTTTGATGGTTGGTGATAATAGAAGCTTAGAGGATTTCAATCACAATAAATGTCAATACTTAAACTACACAAAAATATTTACAATAAATGTCAATGTCTTAAATGTGTCAAATATGATGAGTTTTATTCATAACAAAACCAATGCTTGAATCCCATAAGAAAGGATAATATGTTGAAATTGAATAAATACCAATAATTTTTCAAAATGAAAAAGAATTGAAAAAAATAATCAAAACAAATAGTATATATTACAATGCATAAATTTAATAATAGTAAATTCCAATAGCTTAATTTTAAAAAAAAAACCCAAAAAAAGTAAAGCCCGGCTTTCGGTGATGTCGGTACCGTAAAAGCTGGAGTTCTGTGTAGTGTAGGAAAACTTAATCTGTCGTAAAACATGATGCAACTCTCTTGCTAACTCTTAGAACACAAAATAATGGCCAAAAACCTTTAAAGCTAGAACAAAAATATTTATAAAATCCATGACCAAATTGCAAAAAAAAATTATCGAGCAACAAACTTTACAAAAATTATGACTAAAGATTTTTGAATAAATTTAAATTCTGAACCCATAGTCTCAAATGAATTGAACTTTGTAAGTTCATTTATTTCCTATTATCTTCGCAATCCAGTGGAAAAACAAACAAAAAAATTACTACGTCAAGCTTGAGGGTAAATAAACATATATAGAAAAGCAACTATAAATTCCATTAAATGAAGAAAATTGTACCTAGAAAATGCATAATTTGAGTTTCTAAAAAGTTGTAAATTGTTCGAGTGGGAGTTTGAGGTTTCTATTTCATAGTGAAGCAACAGTTTCCATATGTGATAGAAATTTAAGCTGCAAAAAATTTGAGTTGAGAAGGCACCAGATATTATATTTTAGTAAAGTTTCTAATGTGTTTCTACATATTTTTAGGAGGTGGTAACAATAATAAATGTGATGACATCATAGTGCCTTGTTTTACGGGAAGGTGGGAATAAGCGGTAAATTGTTTTAGCCAATCATAAACTAGATAAATATATTTTAAAGATTTTTTAAGTAAAAGATGAACATGCCCAAATTTTAAGACATTTGAAAATCAATGTAGGAAAAAAATATTGATTCCTTATTGGTTGAAAACATGTTTAATAATAACTTGTTAAAGTTAAGGTGAAACATATAGTGACCCTGCCAAAGGAAGGGAGTAAAGTGGGATAGTTTAAATATGGTGGAGTATTTAATAGTAAGGCTTTTAAAATCTAACGTGGGCTTTTAAACATAAAGCTAGGTCTTATTTTAAATCTTACATTGTGGCTTTTTAATTAAAAAGGTCTTTTATTATTAAAGAGGTGATTTATAGGTAAGCTATAATATTAGTTAGGTTTAATTTAAATTAGATTTAATTAATACTTCTTTAAGATGTTTCTTAATTATATTTTAATTAAAATTTTGAAATCTAATTTTTCATTAAGAGATTTTTTTAATTAAGTAATTAATTAAAATTATAAGCTCTTTTCTCATTTAAGATTAGTTGATTAAAATTGTTATTACTAAAAAAAAAATTGTCGATTTTTAGTCTATTTTTTGCTTCTAGATTAAGCTAATTGGACGTTTCTATAATCGATTTTTTAAGTATTATTGTCATTTTTTCTATTAATCATGTGTTAGAGTGTGTAACACCATTCCTAACCATTTTTACCTCCTGGGATATTTTACGACATCCTGGAGGTCCCTGGGAGTCATCTTGAGCCCATTATGTGCATTGTAATAACCCTTACTATTGTTTGTGGACTAGTGAGTGCATCCGCCACATTTTTGCAACAAGAGGGTTTATGTTGTGACGTGAGACACTTTTTCTCACAACAAGACTTGATTTTGCCCCTTTCATTGTTCTTAGCTTGTTGTGATTTTTTACAGTGTCGATTTGTTCCGATCATAAAAACTTGATTGTGGTCTCCTGTCTTGCACGTTATTACACTGATTGCAAGGTGAGTGACCAAATTTTTCAAGATGTACACTCGCACTAGATTGTATCCAATGCACTAAACTATAAACTCCCTAAAGAAGGGGGTTATAATATTGTTCTGGGGTGGTTGTGTCTTTTGTTCCCTTCTTGCATTCTAGATGTTTTTTCTCACTTAGGAATTTAGTTTTTTTCTCATCTTCCCGTTTTATCCTTTATTGTGCTTGTTACGGTGTCACTTCGGGTTGTGAAACACTTTTTGGTCTCCACTTTCACCTTATTATGATGATTACAAGGTGAGTGACTGAACGTTTCACACTATGTGAATGTACTTGATTGTAACCTATGCACTGTTTATAAAGTGTCACAAATAGGGGGGTTAAACTAGTGTTCCTTGAGGATTCTCTTGTCATGGAATTCAAATTTCATCATGTTGTGGTCCAACTGGATTTAGAAAACTACCTGCAATGGAAGAATGAATTACTTGATCATTACACTATGCATGAACTATACCCCATCTTCTTAGGATTGCACCTGAACCCATTGACTGCATTCAACGTAATGATTGGGTGAATAAAAATGATATGACGTATGGAATTATTCGTCTTACTATCCAAAGAACCTTTAACATCAAGTAGAGTTCACTGAATCTGCGCACAGAGCTTGGACTTTCATTCAAGACCTACATAGATATTTTGACTCTCCTTCATCCAGTTATGGATCTTCTGATGATCCTACATCCATGGAGGACAATGAGTTTACCAATAATTATTTTTACAAGGAGTCACCCATACATATTACTCTTGATGCTCCTTCAGAATTTAGTATTACTCTCACCGTAGTTCCCCACAACTCTTCTCCATAGGAATATTTGGTTGACCTTTCACTCACTTTTCATATTGCTTCAGATCTCTGATTTTCTCCTTCACAAGCATCTGCAGATTCCTTTGATTCTAGCTTAGAGTTCCTTCCATCACCTATTTATTTTGACGATTTTAGTGTCACTTCTTCACAAGTTTCCTTTAATCCTCAACATCAGGACAATGATTTCTTTGACTCATATTTGATGATATGATTCGGGACACATAAATCACCATGAAACATCTTTAGCGTCCTCCACTTCTTCTTGGTAGGGATAATTATACATTGTGGCATCTTAGCATGGAACAATTTTTCATTTAACAATATCTTTATCCATACTTATATGGACAAGTACTTGCTCCTAGTGATTCATATCAGCTCAATGATTTTCTTAACACTTGTGACATGGTTCTTGGTCTTTTTTTTATGCCCATTTCCATGCCTCTTCACTGTCATGTGACACACACGGAGTGTCCTCACACAATTTGGAACATTATTTAGTATTTTTTTGGAGACTGTTCAGATATTTCCATGGGTGTTACTCATGATACATATGTTTCCACACATACTTCATGTGATGATAGTTCTGCTGAGACATATTCATTTTTTATATTTATGATGATGAGGTTTTTTCTTCTAGTTCTGATGATGAGAGTATTGATTAGGATACATACCCTTCTTATCTCAATCACCCTTTAGATAATGTTGAACCCTCTCTTTATTTAATGGAAACCAAGCATTCATGTTCTCAGCCTCATACATTCATCGCACCCTTTATTCGTCCTACTTCTTGTGTTGATGATTCATACCTATTAGACATTTCTCTTCTATTTTTCGAGCAACCTTTTTGGGATGAGTATCTGTCAAACCTTATATGTCTCTTCACAGAGCCTACTTATGTTGTAGTACAGGGAGTTTCTCTTACTGAGCCTTCACACATTTGCACTTCAGAGGATTTCATCATCTATTTTGTTGGGAGTTCCCCCTTTGGGATATACGACACTTCTACTATTTTGGAGATCATTATTTATCCACCTCTTCTTGTGGATTATCATTCTACCATTATGATGGTTATTGTGCCTTCAGTTCTTATGAACATTCTTTCGGCGAATGTTCCATACCCATATCTGATAGTTCTACTTCAATGGCATTACCTTATGTTCTTGAGCACATTCTTGCCATTCCGATGTCACACTTTAGTTGTGGACCAAATTCAAAGCTATTAGTATTGTTTCCTTCATGTTCCTTTATGGAGTGGGAAGAATTTCAGTACACCATTTATGTTCGATGCACATGGACCTTCTTCAGTCTAAATGTGGAAGACCACATCATCGACGTTCTTCTTAGAGAATTCACAGAGTTTTAGACATCTGATATGATTGCGTACATTTTTACCAAACCCTTCACTGAGGATAAGTATCTTCACTTGTGGTCTCTTCTTGGGGTGAGGTCTTCTGCAACAGCCCATCTTCTTCAGGATTTCTAGTTCTCTTCTCTTCTTCTAGAAAGATTACAATTTATACATGAGTACCTTATAAGACCTTTAGTTGTTGTCACTCATTTGACACATCTTTCTTAGGTTTTTTAGGGATTCTTTTGTCTCTTCTAAGTGGAGGTTCTCCCTTAGGCGTTTTTCCTCCATTACTTGAGATCCATTGTACATGGGTACCTCATCATGCCTTATTTCTGGGACCTATTCCTCTCTTCTTCTTCTTCCCAGAAGATGTTGTTTGTACATGGGTACCTTATCAGGCTTAGCATTCAGGCCCATTGACACATCTTTCTTAGTTGTCTAGAAGAGTTCTCTTTCTATTCTAACTTTCATCCTAATTTATGAGCATGCCACATAGTCTGATATCTTTTCTGTACTTAATTTTCCTTTTGATTCATGCTCTTGATAATCATGAAGCGTTCTCATATTCATTAGAAGTACAACCCATCTTCGATGTGCACAAGGTTCTAATATTTATCCTCATGAAACAATCTGATATCAACAGTGAACCTCTCGTGACACAAAATAAATCACTTCCTAAGCATTTACACAGCCACCAATGCCTAGATCCAGTCATTAGTGTCTAGGTGCCCCTTCCCTCCTGCGGGCACCCATGTGTTACATTGTTTCTAAGTTCCATAATTTCCAGTGAGCATCAATGATGTTTTCTATAGTCTGTTTCATTATTTCACCTACCCAGATCACCTCCAATCTACTCAAAAATCAGCTAAATATTCCTATCTCCTTCTCTTTCTTAGGTTTTCACATTGTACATATTAGTTTTCTTACATCTTTACTGTACATTAGCATTTTAATATCACATATTACAATAGTTACTCTGAAATTAGATATAATTCAATTTTTATTGAATCATTTGTTGAACCCATCGCTCGAACCCTACCTTCCTTCTAGCATTTTATTTTTATGCCCGTTACCCGTAGTGGTCATTTTGGTTCCTTTGGGTACATTTAGCTTCTTCCATCTATCTGTAAGTCCTCTACATCAATGGTTGAATCTGATAATCCTTTACTTAACTCAAACAATGTTCCTCTTGAAAATATTGAAATTTCTAACATTGAAAAATCATATGATGAGGGCACTAATGTTGATCAAGGACATCTAGAAAAGATCAATAATTTTTGTTGTTCCTTACACAAACACCCTATACATATTCCACATGTTCTAAATGCCCTACTTTCTACCAAACATGTTTGATATGCTTCATCTCACCCTCTTGTGGGTTCCACCTCAGTTGTCATGGCCTCCATGTAACCCCTTAACATTCCTACTTCCATTGCTATAACTACCACTCCCCTCATTGCTCCCAATACCTCTAATACACAACTTGGTTCCTCTTCAAGAACCCACGACCTACTTTCTTTATATCATGACCTAAAAATTCAAATCCTAAAATTATAGAAAGATACTTCACATTCCTCTCCATCTCTTGATTCCTCACTTCTCCTTCATAGCCCTTTTGCACCCACCATATCTTCTCATCCACTACCTCCTAATTTTGTTGTACCTAAGCTTCCCATCTTCAATGGCCTTGGTGACCCTCAAGAGTATCTTCAATATTTCCATGTGGCACGTCTTGATTATGTGGATGATTTTACATTACTAGCTAAACTATTTCCTAAGGCTTGTAATATTACGACATGTGTTGGTTCTATGATTTACATGTTCATTCGACAACTTATTTTACACATTTAGCCGATGCCTTCCTTGCCCACTTTTCTATCAATATCGGTACTAAAATATCCTATGCACAATTAGCTCAAATCAAACAATGATCTAATGAGCATCTCGCAGACTACGTTTTACGATATAAGAAAACCTTGCCAAGATGACTAATGAACTAGCTTATTCATAATTGTAAAATTCATGGGAATGCTTACGAATCTCATCCCTCTCTTATCTATACACTTTCATCATAGATAAGATAACCTCAAATAAGAGTTGTTACATCACATTATGACACTCACAAAAAACTAATAACATATACAAAAATACCCAATATCATACAAAATCATCACACAAAGTCCACTTTATTGCAAATATCAATCTATTATTATAATATATTGTGAAGGAGCTCTGCATTTGGTCATAACATGTTATCTCCATCCTTCTTGGAACCTTAAGTGATCTATAAAATCCTCTACACTTTATAATCTCTCCTCTCTCCCTTCTATCTAATTTATGTCTCTTTATATAATATTTTTAGCTCCTACATATGAGGATTTGATCCTCATTATCCTTTAACAAAATATGAACTACATCTCCCAACATGGAGATCCTCCTAAAAACATGTTTTCAAGTATTATAATTACAAAAATCAATGTGTTCTCTCCATCCCAACTTGACATACCTCTTGATGAGTTTGTTTTTCATTAACGTAATCATAGAAAACGCCATTATGATTACCTAATTATAGTAAAAAAAATCATGCACTTTAAACATTATTTATCCCAATCTCATAAAACTATTTAAAAGGTTCTTGAGTGGAGAAAGTACTAATTAACCCACATCTTTTGGGCATCTTGTCTTATTTTATTTCTTCATTACCGACCTCTTGCACCCATATGCCCAGTCAACTTATGTCATCCCATGTTATTTTAGCCTCGAAAGAGGCACCCAAATTAGTACCGGGGCTCCTATGGGCACCCTGGTCCCATCAAGGGCACCCAATCCTTTTTGCACTTTCCAATTGCTTTTTGGGATCTTTCTAGCCATTTTACATCTTTATCTTTCTTATGGTTGGCCATTTCAGGGTTAATTACAAAATTAGATCAAGAGAACCCTATAAATATAAAGTTATGAGACTATAATGAGGGACCTAATATCACTTACTACTATCAATAATCTAAAATTGCATCCATTTATTGGATTAGAGATCACTTGCATCCACATAGCTCCATCAACAAGGAACAAGGCCATAACATCTATATCACACTTCATAGGGGGAGGGATTCTATTATATTCCCTGTACACATTCTATTACATTTTCTACACATAGTTATTGCTCGCTACTTCATAGAGTGTGACTGACATAAGGGAAACCTAGGGCATGTTCACAAACACTTGCACATAGAAATACATCAAGTCTGAGATGTAGTGTAATGCTCAGCTAGTAAGTCCACCATTGTGGCAGTTGAGGTCAGTCGGACCCCTTCATATGCATTATTTTTTTTAGGGTTTAATGCTTGTTTTGTGGTCTTGCCGGTCTTTCTTTCATCTTGGATTATTGGCAACATCTAGAACGGGATAGCGAAGTTGATGTGAAAAATAGTGAGGGTTTCATACAATCTACCGAACCAGTGAACATCAGTTCCAGATATTTTATACAGACTATGGCACCAAGATTGTAGACCAGAGTGCACGCAGGCGCACTAGTTCCTCTCCAGGTGCTCCAGTCTAGCTAATTCCTTAAAACCCACTCTTTTTGGGACTTCTGCAAAGTCGTTCCTATTTCCTGATTTTCTAGTCACACCTACGACAAAGTCTCGTCACTTCACCAAATCAGCTAAGTTCTTTCCTTTTCCTTCTTTCATCTTAGGGTTAGCATTTCCTTTTTCATAGTTGTTTAACTTGCTTACATACTTATTTACTACATTTATTTACTTTATTTACAGATGTTCATAGCTTAGATTAACTTTCCCCATACTACATAGTTATTCCATTTTTAGTTAATCACTAATACATTATAACAATAGAATCTTATAATAATTTTTCAAAATGATCACTCACCTATAGGAGGAGATTACAAAAGATATTACTTATTGGCAACTCTCAACATATGAATATACCATATCAAAAATCTTAAGACACTTTTACAATGCTTTGAAGTTTTTTTCACCTTAAAGGACATTTTGAAGGGAACTTCTACTAAGATTTTTCTAAGAAATATCATAATGAAAAGACACCTAAGAAAATTTCAACATGCCTCCTAATACCTTTTAAGCACGCATCAACCTCTTATTCTTCATGTTTACAAATGAACATGCTTATTTACATGCTTGGGGTGATACTCCTACATCAATTAAAATGCTCCCAGGATCAAAATTTATAGACTAAGACTCAATATGATTTTTATGTTGTTATGATTTGGAGAGACTTTCATTATTAAAAAAAATAGATACTTTCAATATGAACACCCATAAATAGATTCAACACTAAAATTGGGTTAAATGACATACCTTTCACATGTCATTGATATTCTCTCACTCACAACCACCACCTCTCATCTCTTCACAAGTTTTAGGATTTTCCAAAGAAAAAATGATTTGGGGAAAATGATTTGGTTCAATGATGAGTGGGTCGCATCCTTGATTAAACTCTCCAAAAGCTTGGCATCTAGTGAATCCCTTTGCTCTAGGTATACCAATCAATGGTGTTGTCAAATAACCCTCAGCCTTTGAACAAAGCTCAGGTGGAGGGAAAATTTTGGTAGATGTGTGGCGGAAAATATTTTATTTTTCAGATGACCATTACATTTTAATGTTCCAAAATTAAATAAAGTTGACCCTAACCATAAACTTATAAGGTGTGAAATATTTTTTCAAAATTTGACCTTTAGATGCATGTGGCTAAACATCTTAATATAATGCTCGGTGGATGTGTTCTATGGGATCTTGAAAGCCCTCTCCCATACTACATAATTCAAGATTATTGAAAATTCCTTTTTGAATATTTTTTAATTTCATTTAAATGGAGAAGAGTACCTTTTAGGATAGGTATTCAATTGTGAGGGAATTTTTTTGTAAATAATGGGGGCAATTTTTAATTCTAAAAGGGGTATTTTTTTGTTCAAGAAGTGTTTTTTCAACCATTTCAAAGGATGCTAGAAAGGGTAATTTATGTTTGGATTCGGGGGTATTTCCCCTCGACCCCACCCTGTATCATGACCAAGCGCACATAAGGGATGTTACCCCTTGACCTCGCCAGAGGCTTCCTCCCCCATACTCTTGTTGCCTTGTCATTGAGTAGTATTTATGGGGTACCCTCTCTAATTGAAGGATTATTAATTTCATGTGTCCAAGATTAGAGGGTGAGGACCGGTTTGACATGTGGTCAAAACTCATCACAAGAAAACACTCTTATTTCTTACTTGCTCCTTTCTCACCCCACATTGTTTTGGATGTATTTTTGTTTGAAATTTGAAATGCACTTGGACACCAAATTTGTCTTGAGATGTTTGATAAGGTATTAACAACTTAATTTTCCACTTTAGGGTAGAGAAGGGATTCGAAAATGGTAAGCCATCTTGTCAAGGCAAGCTCAAACATTGTCTGCATTACATTAATATCAATATCATGGGACTCTCATAGGATTGTAGAGGTTGAGTAAATGTTAAAGAAACCATGGAAATAACTAAGAAGATGGTGGAAGTATCAATAATCGTTGACGACCAAGTTTTCTTATCTTTACTTAGGGGTCAAATTTGATGGTCGTTTAGATGTTGTTTTAATGATTTTAGCCATAAAATAGTTGCAAACATCTTAACTAATTGTTACATACAACTTGTATATAAATATATAAGAATTATTATTTATACAAATTTATATGTAAACTATATATTAAATATAGTTGAATATATAAAATTTTATTTTTATATTTAATTAGTAATGTATAAGTAACATGAATCTTGTATATTTTTGAAGGGCAATATGTGAAAATTACCGTCACCTTAAAATTGTGTTGTATTTTTGGGATACCCTCTGTAATTGGAGGTATATTACTATCATGTGTCCAAGATTGGAGGGTTAGGGCCGCTTTGACATGTGGTCAAAACCCCTCACAAGAAAACACTCATATTTCCTATTTGCTCCTTTCTCACCCCACATTGATTTGGATGCATTTTTAGATAAACCTTGAAATGCACTTAGACACCAAATTCCGCTTGAGATGCTCACTAAGGTATTATCAACTTAATTTTCCACTTTAGAGTAGGTAAGGGATTCAACAATGGTTAACTATCTCGTCAAGGAAAGCTCAAATACTTTCTAACCATGTGTGGTGAGGGAGGACATTAAATCAATATCAAGATCATGGGGCCCTCATAGGATTGCATAAGTTGAGTAAATGTTAAAGAAGTCGTGGAAAGAACTAAGAAGATGGTGGAAGGATCAACAATCCTTGACGACTAAGTTTTCTTATCTTTACTCAGCGGTCAAATTTGATGGTCTTTTAGACATTTTGTTTTATGATTTTACCCATAAAATACTTGCAAAGATTTGAAATAATTGTTACTTACAGCTTATATATATAAATATATGGCCATTATTTTTTATTCACCTTTATATGTAAATTATATATTAAATATAGTTGAATATATAAAATAGTCTTTTTTATATTTAATTAGTATTGTATAAGTAACATGAATCTTTTACATTTTTGAAGGGAAATATTTGAAAATTACCATCACCTTAAAATTGTGTGATATGCAGTATAAGTGGTCGTCAAATTTAAACCCTATAGCTTGACTTGTAAAAGTGTGTTATATATACAAAGTTGCATGATTATATTCAATACTAGTATCATGTTTGATACCTAGTGAATATCAATGTTATCCATTATTAAAAGAATGATAAAATAATTCAATAAATATACCATAAGATGAAAGATATGAAATCTTAAGTAAAAATATCATATTGATGTTCAATTAACACAATAAAAGTTTCACGCATTTAACACCAGATGACTAACCCATTCTACAATTCATTATTGGCCTTTCATAAGCACACTTGGATTATAATAATGATTACCTAAACTATTACTAAAATTAGTTTTTGATGGAAAAATGAAAAACACTAACTATTATTAGTGTTAATGTTTTTTTTTTATTATTGGCAAATAGTTTTTTGAAAGGGACTATACCCTTGAGTACAAGAGAGGGCCTAGGAGCCAGAATAGAAGTGAAAATTAGAGAAAAAAGGATCAGAATCCAAGTATGACAATGAAGCCCAAAGTAGCCAAAAAATAGCTACCCAAACAGGACAAAACAACAAAAACCCTGCACAAAAGCAGCAAAGAAACCGCAAAAAAATAGCAAAAGAGCAACTAAAGCACCTACAACTACTTCTTGGCAGCATTGTCGATGCTGGTTTTGATGTTCTTCCAGGATCTAAACATTCCCAGAGTTGTCATGTGGGCAGCGTCAGTCTTATCTAGCTGATCAATGGTCCTTTTGCTTTCTTTATCATTGCCCCAAAGTGTTGCCGGAACCCGCTGAGATTGGAGACACTTTTGACATGTTGCTCAATGAATTCCTCAATCACACTAAAAATGGCCATATTGTAGTCATGACGAGTTTTGGCCTTCCCTAAATGGGAGTCTAAGGAGTTCAACTTCTTGTAGATATCTTCAATCTGGTTGTTATCGATATCCACCTCCTCCTCCTTCTTCCTCTTTCCTTTCTGTTTTGCCAAGTTCTTAACCTCATCCTTTAACAGCTTCATCTCAGCTTCTAAGGCATCCAGCCTTTTTGTAGAGCTCTCCATATGCACATCTCGGGGACTAGCACTGCTAATATTCAGGAGGTCATGTGCAATTTCAATTTCAAGAGGGCCCTTCCCCGCAGCAAGAGTATAGAGGTTAAGCCTTCTAGAAGCCCTGGTGACTGGTCTGGCCGAGGTAGAAGCGAGGTGGGGGCTGGGAGCAGTAGTAGGGGGAATGGAAAATGAAGCCTGGACGGCCGGCAGGGGGGTGACAACAACGGTGGCGGGGGCAGAGAGTGGAGAAATGGGGCTAGCAGCAACAGAACCCGGCATAGGGGGAACAGAGCTAGGAGAGGAAGGGAGACCAGGATACCTAAGAAGACAAAACTTATGTAGTAGCAAAATAAGCCCCTGGTGTAAAGGAACCGCCCGGGTATGCTTTTGAAACTCCAAAATGGAGCGCTCAAGAGAGTTCAGCAAATAATAGGGGAAATAAACCCAGCGATTCCTACGGAAGTGGTTGAGAAAGATAAGGTGCTTAGCAGGTACGGTGACAAACATCCCTTCCAAAGAAATGAATCTTATCATCATGCAAGTAACCTCATCATAAGGTGGAGGGATCGAGCTAACAAGCAGGCCCACGGTAATGTAGATCAGCTTCTCAGAACCCTCCACAAATCTCCTCTCTTCAACATCTCTGTTGACCCTTTTGTTAAAAAAATGGTAACCCTTCATGCTAAGACCAGTCGCTTCAGCAATAAGCTCCTCGTTGACCAAGATCTACTGCCCCCCATATTCCACAGTCCGCTCTTTCCAATCCTTCACAAAACACACTGAGATACTTTGATCATGTCCCTGAACCTTCTCCATGAAGTTGGTGATGCCGCCCTTACTAAGTATATTCCATAACTCAACATTATCCTTCCAGTTCGGGTCCGCACTAGGCTCAATTTGGCAAGGGGGACCCCCCATCTTCACTGTGCTTAACTGTTTGCAACAAATTCCAAAATCCTTGAGAGTGCTGAAGCCAGTCTATTTTTTATTGTTGTAGTCCACACAATGTTGAAAATGAGAGTCGTTTCTATTCCCACGAACGTCCGCATGCCTGCTGATTTGAGCCTGCGGAAATCCGCATGTGGGAATAATGGCCTTTTTGCTAGCCCACTCCCTATCATCAATTACCTTATTACTGTCTTCGGTATTCGTGGAGCCTTGTATACAAATTTTAGCAAGCACAGTGTTGTCCGCATGTGCGATTTTCATATCAAAGTAGCTCCACTTGGACTTCCCCATATACTTCACACTATCTTGATTATCCGATAGGATTTGCATAATCATAGTTTTTAAGTCAACATGTGTGGGAGTTTTATTGGTACTAATCCACACCCAATAATAATATCTCAACTCAAGAAATTGCGTGCATATAGAAATCCGCATGAATGTTGTTTTGAAGTTGCTTAGGGATGCTATTGTTATCCCAAACACTGTGATTAATATTAATGCCAAAATTAGCCAGCGCATCTGCCAATTTATTACCCTCCTGGTAAGTATGCATGATCCTGATGTTATTGAATGTTTGACAAATACTTATGGACTTTGAGATAAAATCGTTGATGCTCCAACTTGGAGATGAGCATTGTTTAAGGAGATTAATGATATTCAGGGAGTCCCCTTCAATAATGAGGTTCTAGATATTTTGAGTCTGGGAAATTCTCAGGCCCCATAAAGCAGATAATGCTTCAAAAAAATGATTGGTTTGAATTCCCATTTTCCTAGCATACGCAGCAATCAGACTACCTTTATGATCCCGTATCACTCCTCCCCATGCCGCAATCCCAAGGTTCCCCTTAGAGGCCCCATCAAAGTTCAACTTAAACCAATTAAAATCAGGAGGATGCCATTTAATCAAAGATCTATCAATGCTATTCCCGGGATTGCTACGACTATTGACAGTTCCAATCTGCCAATTGGATAAGATATACTCTTCATTCTCTGGATATCTCTTGTTCTTGGGGGGTTTAAATCTAGCAATATTCTCTTTGATTCCATTAGAAATTTTACCAATACTTATTTTATAGTTTTGCTTCTTATTTTTGAAGATAATATCATTTCTATCCTTCCATATCCTCTAGATTAAATGAGGAATAGCCAACTTCCAGATCCTTTTGACAACACAATGCCTAAAGGGTGGATTCCATTGAGTCCATAGCTGATTTAGATCCTTCGGCACCACCCATAGAGCTTTAAATATAGAGAGGGAAAAACTCCATATTCTGGTAGCATACTCACAATGTATGAACAAATGATTGATATCCTCATAATATTTCTTACAAAGATGACACCTATTATGCATAATAAATCCTCTTCTCATCAGGTTGTCAGTGGTAAGAATCCTACCTCTGATAGCTAGCCAAAGGAAAAAAATTATTTTAGGAGTTAATTCAGTCATCCAAATCTTATTCCAATTGAACTCAGTTTGAATACTGTGGAAGAAATTATTATAACCAGTTTTGACAGAGTAATTCCCATCATTGGAATTATTCCATACCAGCTCATCCTTGGATTCTAGTTGACTTAAGGGAATAAGATCTAATTGATCTTGAAGGGAGGAAGTAATTTGCATCAGATCATTTCTCTCCACAAAACTTTTTTTCCAATTCTTGCTGGTACCATTTTCCTCAATATAGTCCTTGATTTTAGTGCCATACTTGCTTACAAGACTGTCCTTAACAATCCCAAATCTATCCATGAGATTGCCATTAAACCAATTATCATCCCAGAAGTTAATGTCCCTACCATCCCCCACTTTCCATTTAATGCCCTGCTTAATGAAATTTCTGCTCTTAACCAGATTGTTCCAAAAGATGGAACCAAAGGGAAGGTGCTCATCTTGCAGGAAAGAGTACACAAATTGATGATTCAAGTATTTTGCTTTGATTAAATCAATCCAGGGTTGTTTCTCAGACATCATTCTCCAGCCCATTTTAGCAATGAGGGCCTCATTCATTTTCTGAATATCTTTTATACCCAGACCTCCCATAAACTTCAGGGTGCAAACCTTATACCAAGCCACTAAGTGAAATTTGAACTTCTCTTCCATGCCTTGCCATAAATTTTTTTTCTGAATCCTTTCAATCTTATCTCTATAGGAAGAGGGAATCTTATAAAGCGACATGACATAAATGGGAAGATTTTGAAGAGTACTTTTAATGAGCAGGCACTTCCCAGCACTAGATAAAATGGCTCCTTTCCAACCAGCCATTTCTTTTTGGAATCTCTCCAATAAATCATCCCACACCATGCTAGAGACTTTCCTAGTGCCGAGAGGAAGGCCCAAGTAAGTGGCTAGAAGCGCACTTATTTTATAACCCAGAATGTTAGCAATTTTAAGTTGCTTTTCCTCAGGAGTGTTGAAAAAAAATATGGAGCTTTTATCATAATTGATCTCTTGCCCAGAAGCAAATTCGTAGAGCCGCAGTAAAGCCTTGGTAGCCTTGGCTTCAATGACTGACGCTAGAAGAAGAAGGATAGTATCATCCGTAAATTGCTGATGGGAGACAGCTTGTCTGATGGAAGTGGGCTTAGAGCCATTTAAAATACTGTCATTAACTGCTTTGCCAATTCTTAGTGTTAATGTTAAGATACTACAAATTTGATGTTAAATTATACGAAGAAAATTCGACCACAAAAATATAACACCAATTTTGTATCATCTTAAAAATAAACACTATTATATTGGTGTTAAATAGTAGAATGATCTACCAAATTGGTGTTATATTACAAAAATAGAAACAAACACCAAAATTTGTGTTGTCCTGGTGTTAAATTTATAGGATGATACCAAATTGGTGTTATATTAAAAAAAATAGATGTGAACACCAATTTTTTTGTTGTCCTAGTGTTAAATGTGTGAAATTCTTGTAATGAGACAAACCTATTTCCCTTTAATTTTTTGGCCTTCAATATGAATATGAGGACCATTGAAGACATTGTAATCAAAGTAAGTTTTATGTTGGAATAATTTGCGATGAGCTTCCTCATTAAGAGTAACCATATTCTTTTCCACTCAAATGTTACAAGGAATCAAGGGAATTTCTATAAGATCATTTGTATTAGAATTTAACCTAATACTTTATGGAGTTGTAGTCTTGAATCTAGTCCACATGAATGTTGCATAAAATATATGTTCACAGAACTTAAATTCTTGTCATCCCTTTCAGTATTCCCTTTACAAACAAAATAATAACCATGCTAGATAACAAATATATCTAAATAAACTATAAAAAAATTCAAAAGTCAAAAACCCTAACTATAAAATAACATGGCAGGATTTACCATCCTTGCAAAAATGCAATCATGTAAATGATAAATAGTAGGGCCCGTAGACACAAAATCATGCACTTGTTTTTGTCCAGTTTCTAGGTCCTAAAAGCATGCTCCCGTATCTACATGATTCGCTAAACTGTAAGTAAATACTATTGGTTGACAACTAATCTTATCAACCTCTTTTATTTAATAATACTAATTTTAATAATTTTAGGGGTTTTCCATTACCCTACAATATCAATATAGGATATTAATTTGTTTATCTGTTCGACATGTTTTTCAGACATTAGCGCCCAGGGAAATTAAAATGTCCGCTTCCAATTGTTGTGCATGCCAAATTGGCCCTTTCTTACCTTACCCGGATTTCCCTTTCATGGAAAAATCTTCTTATATTTCCCCGCCTGTGGAATTCCCCCTGTTGATTGCCAACCCGACTAGATTGGAAAAATTCCAGATGTCAATTTCCCAAATTCCCACATGAGGAATCATATAATGATACATAGTTCAGTCTGCTTTTCCATTGTCACGGGACCAATGCACTAAGTGTTTTCCTATCATCACCTAATATGGAATTCTAAATTCCCACTAAAACTCTCCAAATGGAATCCAGTCTGGCATACATTCAACGGGAACAAATGGCTACGTGACTTCTGCATGAGAAAAGTCGTGGGTAAGAAGTTAGGGATTTCTATTCTATTTCCAAATTCTTATATGCTAACTTCTTATTCTACTTCCGTAGAAGTATTTAGCCTGCAAGAAAGTGCAACTTTTATCATATTCCATCACAAAGAGCATCATTTCTAGAGATTACCCACCAAGAATTTTTCCTTTGCATTCTAACATGCCAGGGATAAGGAAATTACACTAGCCAAGTCCATTTCTTTTTCTAGCATTTCACGCATTCACCTTGGTCATAGTGCATGCACATGAGGAGAATAAGCTTCTTCCAAGTCTTCACCTAGAGGAAGACCAAGCTGCTCAAATAAGAAAATTGATCAATAGGAAACATTTGTGACACTTGTGTGACATTGTGAAAATCAAATTCCGGCCATCTGTGTAGTCACCAGTGCTTAGGAGAGGTTTTCAGCACCTAGGTGCCCCTGTCCTACCATGGGTGTCTATGTCTAGGCTTATTCCTATAATTCATAATTTATTGCAAGCAGTAACGACATTCTGTACTTCTTATTCATCATTTCTTCTAGTCCATATCAGCCCCAAACAACGTGTAAATTAGCTAAGTTATTCTTCCTATACCTCTTGCTTAGGGTTTTTACTTGTGTAAAATTTGTATTTTAACATATGTTACTCTGCAATTAGGGTTTACAAAAATACCACTTTTAAAAAAATAATTTGGTGAACCCATCATTCGAACATGACCTTGCTTTTAGTATTTTTTTCATCTTTTTACTATGGTTGAAACCTATTCAATCTTTAATGATGAAGACCTTCATGATCTCAATGCCCATATTTTTGACCATCAAAAAAGAACTAGATCTGCTTTTATTCAATGCTTGTGAGGAGGTCACTAGTCTTCTTTAGCTTAACCCTCCCACCTCTAATATTGATTCTATTCCTATTGCAATGCAACCTCCTTCTTCTACCCTCCCACCTACTTCTACTATTCCTATATATGTTCCTACTCCTACCAACCATTTCATGTTGCCTCTTATTTCGCACACTTGACAAGTCTCCTCTTCTGGAACACAAGACCTAGATTCTCTCTATCAGGACTTACGTCTTCAAATCCATCAACTGCAGAAAGCTACTTTGCATGCTTCTCCATCTCTTAATTCCTCCTTCTTCATATTCCTTTTACACCTTCCATTTGTGCTTGTTCACTTCCTCTAAACTTCATCACTCATAATTTTCCCACTTTCAATGGCCATGGTGACCCTCAAGAGCATCTCCAATATTTCATGTGGCATGTCTAGATTATGCAGATGATCATACATTATTAGCTAAGCTATTTTCTAGAGTCTTCAAGACTATGTTATGCGTTGGTTTTATGATATACCTGTTTATTCAGTAAAAAAATTCATGTATCTAGCCAATTCTTTTCTTGCTCATTTTTCAATCAACATTGGCACTAAGATATGTTATGCGTAACTTTCTCAAATAAAACAATGATCTAATGAAAATCTAGCGGACTATGTGTTTCGTTATAAGAACAACCTAGCTAAGATGATAAATGTCCTTGTTGGATTTTGAATTACTAGATATTTTTGTGCAAATCCTTCTACCACCACTTCAAAAAGTGTTATCTTTTAGACCTCTCCTTCATTCAATCAATTATGTCATATGCTGAAAATGGGTGAAGTCAAACTACTCTCTATGCGTAAATTCAAATATCAAGATACTTCTTCATCATCTTCTAATAGATTTCAATATAAATCAACATTCAAGCCATCTCCTAAGCCCACTGAAGCAAAGGAAATTGTCAATGTTGTCTCTCCTCTTGCAAAGATTTAATGACAACCTCCTAAACACACTTTCACCAAATTACCATATGCACCTCGATTTTTATTACCTCAACTTCTTGAAAGAAATCTAATTACTCTTCCACCACCACTCAATCTTGATTTTTCTTGCCATTGTGGCTGCAATTATGATGAAAATTCTAAATGTGACTATCATCAATTCATTGGGCATTCTATTGATCATTATTTTAAAATCAGGTATCTCATTCAAGATATTATTGAAAATAATTCACTCGAGCTTCATGTGCCATCTACTTCTCACCAGTCAATGATAACAAAAATCTAAAAAATCTTCAATGACTCTTTGCCTAAGCACAACACACAAGCTTCCGAATCTTCTGCTAATCATGCATATCATTATGTATTGCCTCTTGCATTGGGGCCCCTTGAATTTATTATCACTTCCACTGACGCATTGCCACTAGCCATAACATTTTATGATCACGATTATCATGCAACATTTTATTCTGATTCATTACGCATAGATGCTTCTATTGGGTCATATAATATCAATAAAACTATGATCTATCTAGTGGTTGCTATCAGTATATGCTCTATTGCACTTCTCATGACTATCAAATGTTCAATATCGGCTATCACATATCCAATTCCGAATTATTTTGGTTACATCAGGTTGCCCATTATAGTTAGGCCTCTTACTATGCTCATGTCATTCCCTGTGAAATCTTCACTCAAAGGTTTTCACATGTTCTTAGGTCTTCCTTGGATTTGTGTCACTCAATTTATTCCTTCCATGAATCATTTATGTCTTAATTTCATACACAATAAAAAATTCATTACCAAAGTCATTCCATCATACACACCATTTCCTATACCACCTCTTGATGACATTCTTCCACCAGCTTCAGCATCTAGGTCTCCCAGGCCTCTCAAATCTGGCATGTTATGCAACCTGGAATTCACTAGATAATACCCTAGATGTGCTAGCACATCACTCAGCCTAGACTGAGCGCTCACTCGAAGCATGCAAACGTAACAGGTCCCTCTTTAGGGTTGTTGTATCAGAATACTAACATGATGAAGACTTACCTCATATAGATCCATAACTAATACATCATTATACAGTGCATGATAGATCTTGATCTGGGAAAGAATAGGTTTAAAAAATAATCATGATAGAAGTAAGAACATGCACTACCTAATTATACACAGGAATAACACTTAGTTTCAGTCAATATCTTCCATCTCTTAATCATCACACTAACACAGAATCTTCTTACAATAATGGAAATCTATGTCAATGTGCGCATGGATATGATACGGTAATCTAGAAACATGTACAATGTGTTGTCTATCTTTCCATAACCATTGTCTCCCACTAGGTAATTCACTACATATACATAGGGTGGGGACTTTCCCTTCACCTCTTATCTATTCCAAAAATAGGCCGCATTCTATTAATAGCCATGCGTCGTTTTCAGGCATAGCCACACATGCAAGTTTGATATATATATATATATATATATATATATATATATATATATATATATATATATATAGACTACTGATAGTTAACTGAGGTGACAATCCCATTCTTAGACTCTCTCCATACAAAAGATCTTTGAATCCAATCCTCTAGAAATAGACAATGCGTAGTGCGCACGTCTATGCATCGTTGGTTTATTTTGCATGCCATCTTCTAAAATATATCTTCATTCCCAAAAACGGATAAGTCCTAAAAAATGAAATTTTGTTCCATGCATACGTTCTTCATATCCATTCATGCCTTTGCGTATGACTTGCTTTCCAGTGTGGACTTCTTGTGTGCTTTCTCTTTCAAGTGTTCTTTGATCAACATTACCCCACACTAATCTCATTGTCACCCCGACAATGGATATCTCCAAAATACTGAAGTAAAGAATAGAAGAATGGAAAGAATGGAAAAAATGAACAAATGTATGAAAGAATGTGTTACCCTGCAGTCTCTTCCTCAATTTAGGATATTCCTGTTTTATTTCAGCCTTCAATGTATGCCATTCAATGAGTTCTTGTTCTGGTTTTTCTGGAATTTCCACAATAATGGACTCCAATTCATCCCTTGCAATCTCCTCCTTTTTCATTTTGTAGAACTAACATAATTTTGGACATTGAGGTCATCCTTCCCTCTAGAAAATCCATCTTCTATGCATAATAAGTCTTCCCAAGGTCTTCCATTTGAGTCTTGTGTGGCTCTTGTACTGCTGTCAGGGCCTCGCGTCTTCTTCTTAACCATTGACAATATTTCTACATGGCCCAATGTTTTGTCCTTCATGGGTCTCTAGACCTCATTGGTTTCTTCCAAGGTCTTTATGTTGATAAGCACCTCTATTTAGCTGTGCAGATGTTTAAATATTGGTATGCTTTCTTCAATTCTTCTTATAGCACTTGTAGTAGCCCTTCATAGCATGTAATATTTCACATCACTGAAGCTTTCTCTTGTTCTACCTCTTATTTTAGATCCCTTGGTGCTAGCATGTGCAGAGGTTAATCTTTAAGTACTAGGTCCACTAACTTTCCTACATAATATATCGCTGAGGGAAACATTTATGGTACCTTGGTCTCCAAGTGGGGCCTAGCTCTTTTGAACATTGTCCCCAATCTCCTATGTGATGCTCATAAATACAGCATTCTTCTTCTATGCTAAGTCCCTCCCTTGTGTTAGGCATGATATTTCTCCATCCTTACTTTTAATCTCCTCTCAGAGTGCCCTAACTGTGGTAGACTTGTACATAGTTCACCTTGCCACCTCTGTTGAGACTTTTACCAATGCATTACTCACATGTTCATCCAACGTGATAGTAGGCTTTATTGTCATGTGTCTAGCCTGATGTGTCTTCTTCAAGCTCCGTCATACGCATGAGTCCTCACATACATCAAAATCATAGCTCATCCATGTGTCTGTGCATGGACCATGACAACTGCTTCCTCATGCGCACTGTGGCCATATCTTCATCCATGAGCTCCTAGCAATCTAAGTCTTTCTGTGTCAGTGTTCTCTAGAAACAAGCGTGGAAAATTTTACCTGCACGTCCTCTACATAGCTCATAGCTAGTGGAATGTGTTCTCCACTCGTTCTTCTATACTATTACTGCTTATGAACTTTAGATTCCAAATTTGGGACTTGTGTCTCCATGTCTTGAGCAAGTATCTGTAGCTATCTCCTCTGGTTCCTTTTCTTCCTATCCTCTTCCCCTCGATTCCTCATCCTTTTATTCTTCTATGTTCTCTGGAAGTGTAGGAGAATTAGGTGTGCTTTCCTCTTACTCTTTTGCCTCCTCATTCAACTTCACTTTCCTCCTTCTTTTCACGGTTGGCTTATTCTGTAGAGAGAGTCTAGCTGATTTTCACATTGTTGGTGGAGTAGCACCTTAGGTCCTTGTTCTCCTGAACACCCTCTTAAATTTGTTCTCCCCTTGGACTGCATTCAAGTCCTCATCATCCCCCTCTTGCAGCTGAGGTGGTGTAGTGGCGCGCTCAGCTTCATCCTTATTCGTAGGATGTCTTCTACCTCTATGCTACACACCACCACTATATTCGCTCTCATCCTCCTCATCCTTCACTTCAATTGGCTTTGTGGGCTTAGGCATTGGGATGTTCTCCATTGTATGCTTTCCCTTTAGTGGTGCTGGAAGTGTGAACTCGCCTTCCACATACTTTTTATTCTCCATCTTTAGCTTTAGTTAGAGATACACCAGCACAGCTCTAATATATCCCACCACCAAAATCATTGGTTTAATGCTCAATACATCTGAAATGAGTCTTTCAACATATGCACCACGCTGGATACACATATTTATTCCTTAATGTGTGGTAGTTGCAATCTACCTTATCCGCATTAAATGTCAGTCACCATGCGTCTGTAAACATGTGTACTAACACCCAGAAGTACCTTGATGTGAATGTATATGGCAACTTACACCAAGCACTCCATGCTCCATATTTCATGGCAAACCGTGCTATTCAAAAATTCTAGTATACAGCAAACTAAACTGCCTTTCCAACCACCGAAGGAAAGTCCTTGGGGATGCGCCATTCTTCCTCAAAATCCACACAGAGCCTATCATACCACTTCTTAGCATGTTGCTTAACCTACTATGTTATGAATCCCTCACACAAGTACTTCTTGAAGTATTTTGTAGGTGATTTCTGTTCCATTGGATACTCCCATACCTTCTCTTTCGGTCCATCAGGTACTCTGATTTCCACGAACACCAGTGATAACAGAACAACTCCAAAGATGATATTTCCTCCTACGCGTGCTTCCTCAATGATTGTCTCTGCAATATAACTCAAAATTTTGTAGACTACTCCTTTTGACATCTTTTTGGCAATGTGCAGCCACATGGTGTTCACTTGTGATCACCTTTCCTAGTCATTTAGATTTGTAACAAGATGCGCAGCCGCTTGCACAACTGGATACTTCTTTAGTCTGATGATGTCCATACTGCACGGACCCTTTGTATACCCCAACTCCTGTCAGGTCTCCAATATTGTGGTTTTTTCTGTTAGATCATCTCACAAATCATCTCTTGTGCCTTTCAACCCTGTTACTGTGGAGATGAGTGTAGATGAAATTCTAACTCTGTGACCTGCAAAGTAGAAAATGTCCTCGTGTACTCTGCTCATAAGCCATTGGTACAAGGGCTCATATTTCCCATAGTAAGGGAGCTAATATAGCTGGTAAAATCCTATCCTCTACAAGCTCTTTTCACTAGCATCGTCATATACCGGCATGTCTTCCACCGTGCATTTATTTGTCTTTGTGTTCAACAACATGTTAAGCTCCTTTTTATTCTCTATTATACGGTGATTTTACTCACTCGCTTTTCTTTTCCTTATGTTTGAATCCCACTCTAGGTTGACAATAACACCCTCTGGATATTGCTTTCTGAAGCCATCTCTTCTTCTTCTTATACCATCTTCTTTTTTCCCTTCACTCCTACTGCAACTACTTTCTTAGGTGCCATTTCTACCTTGCAATCCTTTGTAGACCCTTTCCTCTCAAATTATGCAAGGTGCAAAGCAAACCCTAGTTTGATTCAGTATGCCCTAGGTGAAATTACATTCCCTAACTCATCTTTGCCACCTTGCTTCACTCAAAGCCTTCACCACCAGGGACACAAGCTTCTTTTGCACACAGATCTCTTCATCACGATTGGTTACACACCTCTCGCACCCTAAAATGATCACTCAGCTCTTCTCACTTGGCTTCTTTAAAATAATCTTAATCACAATGGTTAAAATGAACTCGCATCCCATCCTTATATAGATTTTCAAATTTTTGATACATTCATTGCTCCTTCACCTACCAAATATCCTCTCATTAATTGACCAATTCCATTCTTTTTACGAGTTACATCCTCGTGCCCCAGCTATGTTGGGTTTCAGAATGGAACATGGGTTGAAACCACAGTCAGGGGATAGCAAGTCCCTCCTCTTTAACGGGAGAGGTTCCCTTATTGAAAGTAGGAAAAACAAATATACAGATATACAACTCTCAATGTTTGGACCCTGATATTCTGGAATGTTTTCATGCTAAAAGATTATCAATAAGAAGGAATGGAAGAATATAGAGACGGGAGAAGGAAGAAAACAACAATTCTTTTGGGAAATATAAATAGCATAGTATCTCCCTACTGACATTGAACTAAGAAAATATAGAAAGGATCAATTACTTCACCACCTGCACAAATATGCAGACACAAATTTCTGAAGATTCACACAAACTAGAACAAAAAGTTTCTATTGAACGCAAAATAAAAGATCCATTGAATCAAGCAAGGAGAGAGAAAGATATAACAAAGGAAAATAATAAAGAAAGAACTTCTGTATTGAATTACTTCAAAATTTACAACTTTCCCTGAAAACCAGAATCCCTTTTTTCCCGTGGCCAAAGCCATATATTTATAACAATTTTTTTACATCCATACTTTGTCCCTAAGAAAAGAATATCCAAAAGGGATAATGTTTGTTATAGATCCACTCAGGGTTCATTTTAAGACACCTCTATAAAATTGTAGGTGGAAAATACCTGGTGAATATCCCGAAACCAGTTTTAGCGAAAGGTGAATTTAATAGTATTCCAAAACTAAATTTTCACCTGGTTTTTCGAGCCGGAGAAATCAGAGTTCCAGACATGGTTACACCATTGATGCGTGACAATACGACATTAATAACCATCCTTGACACGTATCAAGATAACGTCAACAGATCCCTTTGATGAGCGTTAATGGCCTCTATTAACACACGTCAATGGTCATTGTTGGCGCGCGTCAATGGACTCTGTTGACGCGCGTCAATGGCCTCTATTGACGCGCGTCAATGGGATCTGTTGATGCGTGTTAATGGGCTCTGTTGACATGTGTCAATGGACTTTGTTGACCCGCGTCAAGAGAGCCCATTGACGTGCGTCAATAGAGCCCATTGACGCGCGTCAACAGATCCCATATACGCGTGTCAACAGAGCCCATTGATGCATGATTTGGCCTATAAATACCCTCTCACCGGTTATTTTCTTGTTTACACTTTTCGGATCTCGATTTTTTTTATAGGTATCCCTCATTTTCAAAGACGCAAGAACAACTGTAATGGCAACTTCACATGCTTCCCAACCGCAAGCTCAAGAAAAAAATCAAGAAGATAATCTAGTCCAATCCACGGGCAAGATCATCTACAGGAATCCCTTGTGCCCCCACATCCATATTGTTTTAAAGATGTCTTCCGAATATAAAGATTTGATGGATGCATGTGAGTTTACAGGGCTCATTGACATGCCCCATTTTGAAACAGATCCAGATATTTTGAATTACCTTCTCTCATCCTACAATACAGAGTACAAATTTTTTGATGTGACTCTAAACGACGGCTGAATGTTCCAATTCAGTATCGAAACAAATGACATCCATCAGTTTACGGGCCTTCCGTTCAGAAATTTTCCAATTGTTACAACGAAGGAAACACTCCTGGAAGAAGACAAGAAATTTCTCGAATTAACATTTAGTTTCCATGTTGATTGTAAGTATAATTCATTTTAATTCATCATTTTAATTCTATTTTTTATTTTGATACAATTTGGTGTTATAAATTTATATTAATTTCCAGTCTTTGGCATTTGCAACTCGTGTCAATAAATCTAGGCATGGTGTGGATACGCAAGCAATTGCACACCACTTTCTTGTTGCAATGATTTCATTTTTTCAATCCAGAATAGTTTTGTAGGGTCGGCAAACAGATGTACCAAACTGGGCCATTGCATATGTAGTTGCCACTATCTCAAAACAAAAAATTGATTGGTGCACCTATCTATAAAAAAAAATAAAAATTGACATAACAAATTCAAAGCTTTCAGAAAAACATGTCATTTATTCCACAAACTATCTCCTCGGCCTTTATTACGAGGCACTTTTAAATTTAAAAGATAAAAAAATTCCTACTTGAACTGAGGAGGAGTTGATGAAGTTGTCAATTCCATTTGAAGAACAACAGGTATAAACTATTTAGTTTGTATTTCAATTTTCAACATTACACTGCACAGTTATTAACAATTTACGTTTTACAAAGAAGATTTATTGAAGCCGTTCCCCGAAAAAAGGCGTTATCAAGAGGAAGAGGCCAACAACATGCTGAGCTTCGGGAGACTCCCAATCTAAAATGGAAGCTCACTCCTCTCAAAACCCTCAACAGTTTAAACTCGTTAAACGCTAGAAAAGTAATACCTTCTCATATATTATTTACAAATTCTAAATTTGTATTTTTATTTTCCAATTTAAATTTTAACCAATTGAATTGACATAACATTTAATGTTGATGACATTGCGGGGACTTTGGACCATACATGTGTTTCGGAAACTCAACCTTCTTCCCCAAATCACTCCATATAGTCGCATGCATTTGTATCTTCTGAACAACCACCGAATACTACTCCTACACAACCACCCTTAGCACCGCAAAAAACTACCCCTCGACAATAGGGTACAACTTTTCAATAGTACGTTTAATTTTGTAGTTTTTTCCTTTTTGGATTGTTTTCTTATTTTTCATGTTTTTTCTTGTACTTTTCAGCACATTGCAGTCCTTCTGATCAAATAGCAGCACCAACACCCACTCAACCAATCATTTTTAAAATGCCAACTAGTGGAACAGTGAAAAATAACATTGGTAAACACATGTCAATTGCTCTGGCCCCTAGCGGGACACTAAACATTGCCTCCTCCTTTCGAATTCCAATGCTCTCACTTGGTGGCTTGCCCAGTGCAACGGGCATATCGGTTTTGAACAATATAAATTTAGATGAAGATTATTTGGGCATTGATAGCAACGACCCAACTGATTTTTTCAATACCCATGAGATGATTCAAGGCCAGCAGGTATACTTCAATTTAAATATGCTTTACAATATTGAATTACATTTCAATTTAAATTTATTTATCTGAATCTTGATTAATTTTATCACAAACAAGATCAGGCCACCCAAAGGTAGAAACAAGTAGAAGTTGATCTTTCTGAAAGCCCCCATACTTCTCTAGCAAGATCATCTTCATCAGATTCAGATAGTGAACAGTTACTACCTTTTTCTTTGAAAAACTTAATTGGTTATGATTGTCAATCCCATGTCAGTGAGTTTATTCTACCTCATATCAATCAGCTCATAGAATGGGAGAGAAGGGCTAAATTTCTTATCAATGAGATTATTAGTCATTTTGAAAATTATTGGCAAAGGGATAGTTTATACGTTGCAGTCTAGAATCAACCTACGAAGATGGATTCCTTACTTACCCAAGTAAGAAGTGGGACTGTCACGTATAACAACTATAAAGATGACATTTTGGATAAGTCATTAAACAAATTGGAAAATATTAGTGCTGAGGCCCAGGTATATTTTAACAAATGGTCTAAGGACAAGGATCCGGTAGTAATTGTAAATGCTGATAGAGATAGAGTAGTTGTAAGTACTATCACTTTCAAAAAATCATTCTTGTTAATTTGAAATTTTCATTTTTTAGTAATATGTTGAATTGACATTACTCTTTTTGTGCAGTTGAAATATGAAAATTTGAAGAGTCAAGCAAAGGTATTCCAAGTTCACTTGGAAACAGCGAAGAACAGTTTATCCGCAGCAAAGAATTTGAAGGAAAATATTGTTTTGGTTAACAAACAAAACAATACACTAAAGCGGACAATTAAAGAGCACGGCTTCGACCCTGAAATATTATTCAAAGCTAAGGCAGCAGCTGATCCAAATTTGTTGTCGCATGGAGATTGGACAAATCAAGAAGAAAGAATTTTAAAAAATCTAGATAGTGCTGCTGAAGATCTTATAAGTTCTGGGGTTATTTCTGCTATTGGGGAAAGGGGTACAGCCACAGGGGAAGAAACCATTGGGGAAAGGAGCATAGAAGTAGAAATAGATAAATAAAAAGAGGGTTGAAAACTTGAAACTTTTATTATTGTGTGGAAACTTTAAATATTGAGTATGGTATTTGAATTTAATTATATGGATTTGATAGCCTTTTAAAATTTGAAATACTATATAATCTTTAATTTTGATTGCATATGGATTTGATATAATTTTTAGATTGTATATGGAGTTTATGCTTTTTGGTTTACTCTTAATGGTGATTGTATTAGATGGGGATGAATCATGATGATGTATGTTTCTTTTTTACTTGGATTATCATGAATTGTATGTGGACGTAGATGATGAATGATATAGATGGATATAGATGATGATGAATGATGATAATAGATAATTGTTTTAGAAACATGGAATGATGATAGATGATGATGAATGATGATAATGATATGATATATATGGAAAATGATCAATTTAATGTGGACGTAGATTTAGCTTCAAGCACAATAATTCTTCTTCTCTAAACATTTAAACTTGTTTTAAGATAATTCTTCTTCTCTATCCTTGTAATGATATGATCATAATGTCATTAGAATGGATATAGATGATAAATAAATGGAATGTGTTATAATGGATATAGATGAAATTAATGATTATACTCTTAATGATATGATTATGAATTGTTTTAAAAAAATGAAATTGTTTTAATAAATTTAAATTAAATAAATAATTGTTTTAATAATAATTGTAGTGTCAGGACTCAGGATTATGATAATGATATGATATATGTGGATGATGATGAATTTTATGCGGACGTATATTATAAATTGTATAATGTATCGTGGATTATGAATTGTATAGTATAGAAATATCTTCCTCTGTAAAATTCAATTGTGTCATTTTATCCCATAGTTAAAAATATATATCAAAGCATTTTGCAAATATAAAAAATAAATTAAACATAATTGTAAGAAATCAAGAAAGAATCATCACTGGTAAGAAATTAAACATAATTATAAATATGATAGGGTTTAACTTACCTCTTGTGTATTAGATTGTTGTGAAATCATCAATGGTAATATGCTAGATCTTTGTTTTAAAAAAACTCAACACGAGAAATGGATTAGTAGATAGATGGGTGAGTTGCCTGACATTGTCAGTCCCGAGAAGTACCAGCTTCCTCGGATGGATGTCAACCCAAGTTTTCCAAAAAAATAAAAGATTGTATTTAAATAAATGTAAATATATAGACCTATAACATCTTTAATGATAACAAGAGCTGAAAAAATGTAAAGTAACAAACAATAAGATTAAGGTGAAGAAGATACCTATTTAAAATTGAAATCATCACTGGTAATGTGCTAGATCTTTGTTTTAAAAAAACTCAACACAAGAAATGGATTAGTAGATAGATGGGTGAGTTGCCTGACATTGTCAGTCCTGAGAAGTAGCAGCTTCCTCGGATGGATGTCAACCCACATTTTCAAAAAATAAAAAGATTGTATTTAAATAAATGTAAATATATAGACTTGTAACATCTTTAATGATAACAAGAGCTAAAAAAATGTATAGTAACAAACAATAAGATTAAGGTGAATAAGATACCTCTTTAAAGTTGAAATCATCATTACCACTGCTAATGTGCTAGATCTTTGTTTTAAGAAAAATCAACACGAGAAATGGATTAGTGGATGGGTGAGTTTCCTGACATTTTCAGCCCCAAGAAGTAACAACTTCCTCAGATGGATGTCAACCCACGTTTTCAAAAAAATAAAAAGATTGTATTTAAATAAATGTAAATATATAGACCTGTAACATCTTTAATGATAACAAAATCTAAAAAAAATGTAAAGTAACAAACAATAAGATTAAGGTGAAGAAGATACCTATTTAAAGTTGAAATCATCACTGCCACTAGTAATGTGTTAAATTTATGCTTTAAGGAAACCCAACACAAGAAATGGATTAGTAGATAGATGGGTGAATTGTCTGACATTGTAACATCTTTAATGATAACAAGAGCTGAAAAAAATGTAAAGTGACAAACAATAAGATTAAGGTAAAGAAGATACCTATTTAAAGTTGAAACAATCCATTATCAATAGCTTCATCAAACTCAATGTTGTCTTCTGTAGAATGTGACGATGAGCCAATTACACTCTCAAGGTTGGGAATATTTGTACTTATAGTTGTATTATTCGTAGCTCTTCTTTCGCAAAGGGAATTCCAATGCACAATTGCTCTGTCAAACGGAAAGGTTTCGATGGAGTATCAAGAAACATAACACCTCATGCAACTTTCCATATTTTTATCCAACCTGTTTCTCAGTTTTGATTTTATAAATGATAATGCACTGAAAACCCTTTCGTCCTCCACAAACCCCAAAATCATTGTTTGGCATAACTCATATAATCTGAAATATTCACTGATAACTTCTTGTAAGATAGAACTTTGATAGATTCCTCACCACAGCCTTGTAATAGCACCACTTTCAGAAGGTTCGTCTAAAATTTTATATTGGTTCCTCATTGTTGTTGCAAACTTTTTTGATTGAAACTTTAATAAATCAGCATTCAATATACCTTTGATTTCCATACCCTTGAGCTCTAAAGTCTTTGTAAATTGTTCCATTATTGTACCCATGGATTTATGGAAATGCTTTCTGACAAAGCCTGCACGGCCATCTTCAGTATTCCAAAAATTAGGATTCATCACACCCATGGCTTCCATAATTTTATCTTTATAGAAACGTTCCCTAATTTTTGATGACAAGGTTTCTGAAAAAAAATTCAGCTTTATTCTTGTTTCAACTATAACAGACTCAAAGAGATTACGTGTCACGGGAACATCTTCTCATTCCGATCCTATAATATCTTGATGTTTTTGAAAAATGTGCAGTGGTATTTCCCTCCCATTAATAGTGATGCAAAGGTGATCGTGGATATTGAATCTCAAAAAGGTGCTAGGATTTTTAAGATCTAATAAAGCTTTCCAATTCTCAAAAACAGGTGCATCAAAACTATCTTGGGAACAGTACAATAAATCAAGACTTTGACATACCATTTTTCTCATCCGTATAAAATCCACAATATAGATTAATCTACCCTGTGTATGCTTCATCAGTGTATTGATCTCCTTTAACATTGGAAGAATACCAACCAATGTAAGTAATGTCTCCAAATCAGTTAAACGGAACAAGAATTCCCTCGCCCTATCAAATTCATGTCGATATTTTTGCATGAAACCAACCAACGAAGGATACTCCTCACGAACTCTGCATGCAGGTTCATACAAAGAGATCCATCTAGTCTCAACATCCTTCAGAAGTTTTTTGCCATCTGTAATTCTAGTTGTAAATTTCTGGAACTCGAGAAATCACTTTGGGCTGCTTGACATATAGGCATGAAGTTCTCTTATAAGGTCTTCTAATTTAGCAACATTTTCGTGGTTGCTTACCATTTTATACGCTAAATTCATTCTATGAGCCATACAGTGAATTGGTAGCATATATAGGTCCACTGTTGTTTCTAATCTAACACACAGCCCTGTTCGGTGACCCTGCATGATAGATGCACCATCTGCTCCAATGCATACCAACTTCGTAGCAATTTCATAATCAGTCATTCCAGCAATATCTTTCAAATGAGAAACAACTATTTTATGTAGGTTTTCGACATTGTAGTTTTCAACTATTTTCATAACACCCAACAGATGATGTGTCCTTATATGATTTTCTAAAGTATAGACATGGATACATACCCATGTAGTGTTGTTGACTACTATCACTTCATCAATTAAAAGAGAGATAAACTTTGATTTTTTACATTCTCTTTCAAATCTTCCTTCTCTATCATCGAAAGGCATTTTGCCATTTCCCATCCACTACTTTTAGACCAATGAGACTGAGGTACATTCAGCATTCCATTAAATTGATACAAAACTTTGAAATCGAGGAAATCTGAAATCGGTCTTCCTTTTTTTAGTATGTGAAATAGAGTAGGTAATTGTATGAATTTTGTATGTAGATTTGTTTCTTTCATCTTACCAATATGCGATGTGATCGTTCCTCCCTTTTCTAAGAGATGTCTGTGTTTTTTCTACTCTGCCTCATATTCTGCTGCATATCTAACATGTATGCATTCTTTTTTAGTTTTCCACCTGTGTGTTTTGATTTTCTGGCCATCCGCCCCTGTTACAGTCAAATATTGTTTTCCACAATGTTTTTCTATAGTGTCGAGCTTTAGTTGCATTTTTTGTTTCTTTCCCAATTTCCACATACATATTGTACATGTACATTCAGATGGGATCTCTTCAAAATTAGATGATTGTATAGGTTCAATAAATGAAAATTTAGCTGCCCAATCAAACTTGTATGTCCTACTAATGGTCCACATATTCTTGTTCGTTTTCAATGCTTTACTTTTTTTAGTAGAATTTTGAGCTATATCACAATCACCCAGTTTCCTCTTTCTTGGACTGGAGTTTGAATTTGATTTCTGTGTTCCATTTTGCTGAGTATTTGTATGTGTGATATCTTGATGCACTTCTGGTTGCACCCCAACAGGAACAATATCTTCAAGATCTGGCATATTATCGTAGGTTTTATTTGTTTGACTTTGATACTGTGCAAAATGCATGTCCACCTCTATAATACCTTCCACACAGTCAGTATTCTGATTCTTTGCGGTGGCATCTATATGGTTGGTATTTTCAATATCTATATCCGTAGAGTTTCCAAAATACTTTAAGAGTGATTTCTGAGATTTCTTACTTACTTTTAGGTTCTTCACATTCTTTGAACTAGCACCTTCCACTATTCTAAAGAGAGTCCTGCGTTAGCAAAAGAACCAAGTAGCGACTATGTCCACTGTCTGAGGTCTCTGTCACGCATCCACTATCTAAGGTCTCTATCGCACGTCAAATATGCACTTGTCGCGTGTCAACTACCTATGCCCTTTTACATGTCCACTGTCTGAAGTTACTATCGTACGTCAACTCTGCCCTTATCGTGCATCAATTGTTATGCCCTGTCACGTGTCAACTCTCTTTGTCACGCATCAAACCTATTTCTTTTTCACGCGTCTGCAATAACTCCTTGTCGCACGTCTGTAATAACTCTTTTTCGTGTGTCAACTATGTCCCTGTCGCACATCAACAACTAACCCTAACAGGCTAACAACAATCTCTGGTGCTTAAGATTATGCGACTTCAAACTTCACAATATTGGTAATTTGGTAAGCTACTTGAGGTATACTACCCGGTAAATCACCTAGGTTTTCATAGGAGATGTTTTCAAATGAAGGCGAAGCCGACCCCCCAAAAAAAACATACTATATATTTTAGGAAAACAGGAAACTGACCCGCTCTGAAAAAATCACCTTTTTAAATTTTCCTAAAATGAAATTTTCACCATATTACGAATATTCGCCACTAAAATTATCCCTGGATCCGCTTTTGGAAAGTGACACGAAACAAACACTCATGAAAATAGGAGGTTTAAAAAGGTGAATATCTCATCAGTTTGAGCATGATTATTTTAGTTGGGGACATCTCATGATTTTCTCCTTCACACGGTCCTACCATTTCCACCTTTTAACCACTTTCATAGCACTCAAGTGTTTATTGATAAGTTTTACCCCATCTTATCGCGTATGCCCGATAAAAGTTGTTTTCTGATGATTAAACTTTACACCTCTTTAAACTTATCAATTCAGCTCCAAAACCAATCCAGAACACATCTCATGAAGGACCGATAAGGAATACAGGGAAAAGAATGAAGAATAAGCCATTTTCCATGTTTTGCAAAGCTCTAGTTTGTTAATGGCAATAAAAACCAGAAGAGGGCATTTGGCTATCTTTTCCCCTTTTTACCTTCAAATTTGGACCCTACATGAGGCAAGATCCAAGCAACGATGGCCTTGGGGAAGATATCTACATTTCCTAACATTTGGGAGAAAAAACACATTTTCTCGATTTGCTCCGCCCCCCGCAGCTCTGCTAAAGGCCAGACACTTGGCATGATCTGAGTGGCTGAGGAAATGCAGGTCGAAACTTCCATTTGAACTCTTTTATCAAAAAGGCTCCAATTCTCAAAAACCTTCACCGACCCACTTTGAATTTTCAACGTGGACATGTGGTACCATGTGATTCATTGCAGAGATGCACTTCTGTTTTAGACTTTATATATTTTGAGAAAAGGGAAGAATTCCAACTTTTCCCCGAAAGTCTGTGCCCCTGCCATTGAATTTTCAACATGAACATGTGTCCTTCTCTAATTGATGCGGGCCTCCACTTAAAAATTTATCCTTTCGCTTATGCGGGGCTGCGGGCCATTTTAGAACTCTTTGCCTTTTGTGGAAACAAGGCTAAAATTCTCAAAGTCTCCCGCGGGGTCTGCTAAGGTGCCTATGAACTGAGAAATAGCCACATGTCCCTTTCTGATTTGGGACACATGGAGCCACCTGATTAGTTGTGGGCATGTGCCTCACTTTTTATCTATTTTGGTAAAGGGAAAAATTCCAACTTTCCCCCCGAAGTCCATGTCCCTGCCTTTGACTTTTCAATGTAGACACGTGGCACCATATGATTGGTTATGGGCCTCAACTTAGAAATTTCCCTTTCATCATAATGCCTTAGAAAATAAAAAGAATCCGCTGGCCCAAACCTCTGCCAAAACTGCTCTAGCTAATCAGGGACTGGCAGGGATGTGGAGAAAATCTGGCAGTTTTCCCAAAATCACCAACATTAGTAAGTTCACAAAGAAACCCACCTGACCGCATCCAATGGGAAACAAACACATAGCCTCACCTTCCTGAGCAAAAATTTGATGGGGAAAAGAATGTAGAAAGTTGCAGGAAACGGGAAAACACCATTTCTGCTCCTGATGAAGGATTTCTTTCTCTGGAAAAGGTTAGAAACAAAAAATGCAAGGTCCCACACATTCCAACTCATCAAAAGAGAACCAAAATGATTTCCCACCTACTAAAAATAGGTAAAACATTTTAATGGCAGTAGAATGAGGAAAATGATTAAAAACCCGTGGGAAATGAGAACAAGTGTCATGAGGAGTTCAAAACATGAATTTCTTCCACAACAGGGCTCCAATTTTCACGAATTTAAATTTGAAAAGGTGGGGAAAATCGAGAGGACAACAAGCTATAACCTTCTAGCGCACCTTGCTACCCTTTGGTCACATACTTCTCTTCAGCGTGCACCTTGCACCCGAGTACCTCGTCATTGTACCTTATCCTGGTAGTTATATTGTTCCTCACATTATATTGTTCCTTCATTCATCTCCATCCTTGGTCACTTTTGAGAAGCAATGTTTTTACTTTAAAAACACACGTAGCAGCTTATTCTTTTCATCTTTCAATTCCCACAATCTTGTACCTAGATATCAACAACCACCCCACACTAAAAGGATTTGTAGTCCTCTATGCATAAACATGCTTCATGTAGTAATTAGCTTCATGCGCGCAAGTGCGCTTATTTCACAACAACAAAAACTAAAGTGAAAAAGCATAGTGACAATGAAGAAAATACATTAATGAAATACAGAATGGAAACCTAATATAAATGGCAATACTACCTTATTACAAACACCAAGAAGACTTATTCATAGTAGTGCTTCAGCCTACTCCCATTGAATTAATCGGGTGACCATGTTCCATCTAGTGCTTCTAACTGACAAGCGTATGTTTCAAGGATGTAAGTAATAACATACGGCCCTAACCGATGTACCTTAAGTTTTCCTAGATGGTGCAAGAACTTAGAATCATAGAGAAGTACCATTTGTCCAACTCAAACTTCTTATTCCTTATGTTTCTGTCATGCCATGCTTTCTTCCTGGTCTTTTCCTACTTCTGACTCCATCGTGCTATGGCTCGTCACTCATCCAGTTAAATCATCTTCTCAATACGCTCATCTAAAGCCTAATCATCAGCTAGACCTCCAACACACGCAATGTGCAAAGAAGGTAACATAAATTCTATAGGGAGAACAGCTTCCGTGCCAAACACCAAGTGAAATGGTGTGGCTTTGTTCAATCTCTTATAAGTTGTTTTATATGCCCAAAGAACAACTGAAACTTTATCATTCCAATCCTTTCCTCCAACATCACAAATTTTTGTCAATTTCTAGCTCAATTTTTTTTTTAAATCCTTAGCAGTTCCATTTGCCTGAGGATGATAGGGTGTAGTCTTATGGTGTGCAACCATAAACTCATCTAATAGGATCCTAATTGTTTCATTCAAAAAGTATGTACCCCTATCACTTGTCAAACTTAAAGGACATCCATATCTGGTAAGAATATTCTCCCATAGAAACCTAGCTGTTGTAGCCATTGTAGAGTCCTTCATAGGTGCTACTTCTACCCACCTTGTGAGATAATATGTACAAGTATTGATATAGCATGACCTAGTTCTATGCGCGGCTGACAAAATAGGTCCTACAAAGTCGATGGCCCATTTCTCAAATGGTTCGGCACTAGTAATTGGTCTCAAAGGCATCTCATCTCTTTGGCCTCATTTACCTAGACGCTGACAATGGTCACATGCTTTGCAATACTCTTTACAATCTTTATACAGTGTCTCCCACCATAATCCAGCAAGTAGGATCTTTTGGGAAGTTTCATCACCTGCATAGTGGCCTCCTGTAATACCACCATGGGCTTCTTCCATAATATCCTTGCGCTCATGCTCTAATACACAACGGTGTAATACTTCATCTTTGCTTAATTTGTAGAGGTCACCACTAATTAACATAAAAGGTGTCGCGTGTATAGCAAGTTATTTCTTTTCTAATGCCTTCATTCCTTCTGGTGCCACACCAGTCTGTAGAAATACAACAATGTCTTCTAATTCTGATGGCATGCATTGTAACCTATATAACTGTGCATCTGGCATGGTTTCTTCAATTGTTTGTGCCTCTTCTCCTGAGTGAATTCTAGACAAGTGGTCTGGTCTAGAGTTACTTTTCCCTGGCTTCACCACAACTATGAAATCAAACTCTTGAAATAGGAGTACCCATCTGCATATGTGCCCTTGTAAGATGGGTTTTTTCACCAAATACTTCAATGCCATGTGATCTATATAAAAAAAATGGGGTTGCTAATAAGTACTGTCAAAAATTATGTAATGCATAACTCATTGGCAAAGCTTCGCACTCTGTAGTTGTAAAATTCTATTCAACAAGAGTCATCTTCCTACTAGTAAAAAAATTTGGATGATCTACAATACCTTTTCTAGTTTGAGCTAACACAGCGCCAATGGCCATGCCAGAGGTGTCTCCATGCACATGAAATGGCTTATACCATGAGGGAAAGTGTAGAATGGGCGTGGTAGTAAGTTTCTCCTTTAATATCTCAAATGCGCACTGCTGCGGTTCTCCCCAATAAAATGTACATTTCCCTTTTATTAATTCTTCCAAGGGTGCAGCAACTTTGACATACCTTTTGATGAACTTCTGATAATATCCTATGTGAGCCAAAAATCAAAGCACCTCACTTTGACTGGTAGGCGCTTCCAGGCCTAGAATGACTGCAACCTTAGTTAGATTAACTAGTAAACCTTCCTTGTAGATTATATGTCTTAATAGTATTCCAAAAGGTGTAGCAAATATGCACTTCTTGATGTTTAAAGAGATACTCAATTGTCTGCACCACTCAAAAATTAAGCGCAGATCCTCACAATGATATTTCACAAGCCCATATACTGTCCAATCATCTAGATAAACCTGTAAAAAGCCATGAATAAAATCTTTGAATGCCTGAACAACTATCTGCAAGAATATAGCAGGCACATTTTTCAGTCCAAAAGGCATCACAATATAGGAAAAACTAGCCCATTCAGTAGTAAAATTTGTCTTTTCTTGATCCTCCTGAGCAATCCTAACCTGATGATACCCAAAGAACCCATCTATGAAGGAATATATTTTACATCCTGCAACTCCTAGTATTTCCTTAGTAAATGGCGTAGGGAATGGATCTGTCACACATGCAACATTCAACTCCCTATAGTCCACACATATTTTAATTCATCCATTCTTCTTGATACTGATCACCATTAGACTAACCCATTTTGACTCATTAAAGGGCTTGATAATTCCATATTTCAACATGTTATCAATCTCTTCTTTGACCTTTTCACACAAATTGGGGTTCATTCTGTAAGGTCGCTTTCTAACTGGGCGTGCACCATCCTTAAGCTTTATCTTCATTTCCCCAAGTGATTCATGCACACCTTTAAGTTCATGATACCCTCAAGGGAATAAGTCATGATAATCCCTGAGTAACTCAATGATCTTTGCCACTTCCATTTCTGATCAATAGTCTCCAATTTTGACCTCCTTCGGCCTTCATGGGTTCATGATAGGAGCGCATATCATTGTCTCCACTGTCTAGGACCTCCCGTACCCCTTGTGAATGTTCAACATCCAAGTTCTCAGCTTCCTCATCATCCACGATGTAAACCATCTTTCCTTTCTCTCTCTCTCTCACGTCAAGCGCGTTCAAGTAGTATGGAGTCCATTTCTTCTCCCTTTTCAAAACACGCTCTAGACTCTGTCTCGCCAAATAATTCCTGAATATGCTCTTCTACCTTTACACTATCTCCCATAGTTAAGCGCTTGAAAAATTTTAATGCTTCTTTTACTGGAGGTTTAGTCAAGAATTATTCAAAGGTCTGGAGCATTCCTACAGTTAAATTCTTCCAATTACCAGTCTCTCGATGTAGTTCTACGTATACATACCAGGCACGTGCGTATCCTTATAGAGTAGAGTAAAATCTATGCACCCAGATTGAAGGTGGTAAGGCTTCTTGTCCCGCTGTCTAGAGTCTCTCACACTGGTGAATGTGATGTTGAATAGGTTGATTACCATTATAAGTGAATATCTATGTAGGTTTATTCCTCCTTAAGAACCTAGTAGATAGGGCAACTCCAATCTCCTCCCATTCTAGAATATTACCTCTGTGGACTACCCATTAGCGTGTTGTTGTCCCATGCAAGGTATACACTAACATATATCTTCTTACACTAACATATATCTTCTCTTAATTTGATATGTCCATTGTGCTTCCATGGCTTTCAAATATACAGGAAGATCTTCTGCCCATGTATACCAAGGTACTACGCTACCTATCCATCGAACAGAACAAATTCCATTCTTGCGTGCAACAGTGCTTTTTTCTCGCGCCCTACTAGTTCATATGTACCATGAGCCCAATCATCACAAGAAATACTCATAGTATCACTAATAGATTGAGAATCCTCCCACTATAGGATGCCCTCCTTTGATGGCTCATTGACCTCTATGTCCTGAATAGCGCGTACATAGATTTTGTTTAAGTCCTCCTCATTTAGAGGCTCAACATATGGCATAGACCTCCCATCTGTCAAAGGTATCACAACCCTTTTCTCCTTGTTCTCAAATATGATATACCCCTTATTGAATCTCAAATCAACATTATTCATATAACACCAAGGGCGTCCAAGCAAGGCTAGAAAACTATCTACTTCTGCAAGTGCTAGTACCTCAAAATCCCCAATGAACTTGGCCCCTTGTATGATTATAGATGCATCCTTCAAAACTCCTATGGGAGTGGCCTTAGTCCGGTTTTCCATAAGCAACACATTAGATGATGGTTGTAATGGAGGCCTCCCCATTTGTACCCATGCATCTAATGTAATAACATTTACTTCTACACCCGCATCAATCAATATGTTTCTCAGCAGCCATCCATCCACAACAACATTCAGAGTAATTTCTTTGTCATAGTCAATGCTATCAGGGGGAAGATTTACATGCAAGATCTAGCATCTGGTCCTAATACTTGTGCACAGAGTATTCCCTTTTAACTAACTTCCTAATAATGGAATGATATTCTCCTAGCGCAACATTTTACACACTTATCTTAGATCATTGATATCATTTTGGATTGTCTCTTATGCTTTCTTCTACTCCTTTAAGTATTGTATCTCACCCTGAATATTCCTTAGCACTTCCATGGTATCCTGATAAACCTCCTTCTGATAGGTAGGATCTGGGTATCGGGAATGAAGGACATCATCCTTAGTGATGGTAGGTTTCTGTTGTAATGCCTCTCTTGTGCGTGCTGCTTCAGGTCATGTATTAGTCTTCACTATTAATTCCTTAGGTCCTGGTGCTATCTTGGGCATCCACTGATATTCTACTACACACTGGATTCTAACCATCCTGGCACCTTTGTTTTTTTTCTTATGTTACTTACTCAGATGCTCATCTAATTTCAGGCACTCTTCGTACCTATGGTACTTTCTGCAGAAAGAACATGCATTATCCTGAGTACATTTTCTCCTATAGTGGTCAGGAGATCCACACATATAACATGTTCCACGGGGGAACTCACCTCTTCCTCCACCGCGGCCTCTTCCTCCATATCCACCGTGATATCCTCATCCTATTCCACGACCTCCTTCAAAATGCTCCTCATTCCTTTCATAGCACATTTGATTATGATCCCAATCTTGGTGCTCATTCTTACCCTTGGAATTATTTGTTACACTTGTCTGTCGTACCCCAATGTCTATAGCATCTTGGATCTGACCAATCAACCGACAATCTTCAGTATCATGGGTCGTGGACCGGAAAATTTTGCAATAACAAGATACATTATTCCTTATTGCACGTTATAAAAAAGGACAATGACTAGCATCATGATTCAAATGATAGATCTCATAGTCCAGTAGTAATGAGCGTATATATCTGTGAGGGAAACTATCCTTGGTGTGACCTTCCACTTCACAATCTATATACCAATTCCTGAGTGTGTTTCATGGACTGAATTTTTTGATAGATTCTCTTACTTTTTTTCCATATATGTAATCTGTGCCTCTAAGAATGGACTAACGCCAGTTTCAATGGTCCTAACTACCTCAACGTGCAAATTTTCTTCCAGTACTTTGCGCTGATCAGTGTATGTCTTATGTGATAGTGCTCTTCTAAATGGTGTAATCAACCTGCCAAAGAACCATTATGCATACTGGCTTGCGTGAATATCATAAGAAAGCTTAGATATTAGTGTTTTAAAATGGGCATCATACTCACGTACACTCTTAGTAGTGCCTTTCTTGATATCCTTGAGCACGCTTATACTCTTCTGCTCAAATTCTAGGATATAGAACTCTTTCAATAAAGCATCCTTCAGCATTGCATAATCCATGCAAGTTTGATCAAGGTCAAACTTCCTATACCATCTGTGTGCACATCCCTGTAATGCAATAGCAAATTGACTTGCTTTGTGCTCAGAAGCCATGATCCCTTTCACTTGCCACAATATTTCACACATGTGCACATGCTTATCAGCATCCTCTATGCCTCTATACTCTAGAAGATGAAGAGACATCTCCATATAAATATTTTGGGGTTGGTGCGGACCTTGCCCACCTGATCCAGAACCTCTTGTATTTCCATTGCCTCTAGAACCACCAAATCCATCGAAACTAGAACCACATATACCTCATGATCCTCCACCTATAGCTAGAATAGGAATTTTAGATGTACTCCCTTATGCTCCGACAGTAGTACTATACTGAACCCCTATAGTCTGTGTGGTAGTTCCACTTCCATAGGTGAACCCAAAATTCAACACGGTTACATTCTATGTAGATGATGTGCCTAAAAATGTTCCTCCAAATAAGATTGAAATCATCTGGCCTGCCATTGATGTACTTGCTCTATGACTTACTTTAGTTCTCATGTTTCCCAAATTCACTTGTTGATTAGTTTTCATACTAGATACTGAAAAACAAGGCGCAATGGCTAGGTCACCAGGTGGATTAAGATGTGCGCTCGTGGCCCAGGTAGTCTCTGCTGGCTTTCCTGATGCTTTAGCTTTCCAAGATGGGGGAGTTCCTGATGCTTTGGGTCCATGTCTTCTACGTGAGATTCAAATCCTTCATGAGACATCTCTCTCCTCAACGTCATACTTTTTGTAATGGTATGTTGCTTCTCTATCTCCCTCTCGCATGCCTCATTATACTTAAGCTGCCTTTCCTCTCTCTGCCTTGCTCCTGCTAGGTCTGCCATCTTTCACCAAGCCTATTCCCATCCTTGCACGTGGTGGGGTTTAGTCTGCCATTGGTTTACTCTATAGGTTCAAAGTTACCATCAAGATCTTGATTTCCAGTGGAATACCTTGTAGATATTATCCTCTTGGATACCGCAAAAACTGGAATTCAGCTACCTCCAGGAAAGAATACATTGAAATTAAACATTCTAGAATATAATTATTTAAAACACCACAAAACCATGTATCCACAGCGTGAGTCCAGATCAGATTAGCATCATAAAGGGTGTTAAATTCTTCATGTGTCCAAACAAGTACGTGATACCTCCAATTTCACTTAGATGCATAAGCAATTAGCCACTCGTATAATTCTACTAGAAAGATGGTGAAAAATCTCTCAAATAAACTATCATATAGATTATGTTCTACCCAAGTGCGTGCATTAAAATCAGATCCAATGCTGAACCACTGTGCATATTCTTCCTCCAGATCATGTATCCACTCCTCAATACTTGCTAGAGTTAACCGGTATGTCTTCATCGTGAACCATCCTAAAAAAAATTGAAAAAGAGGTCCCAAAAATAGAACCAATGATGCAGCCTAGAATTCACCAGATAATACCCTAGATGCGCTGGCACATCACTCAACCTAGACTGAGTGCTCACCCAAAGCATGTAAAGGTACCAGGTCCCTCTTTAGGGTTGTTGTAGTATAGTACTAACATGATGAAGACTTACAACATATAGATCCATAACTAATACATTATTATATAGTGCATGACAGATCTAGATCTAGGAAAGAATAGGTTTAAATGATAATCATGATAGAAGTAAGAACATGCACTACCCAATTATACATAGGAATAACACTTAGGTTTATTCAATATCTTCCATCTCTTAATTATCACACTAACACAGAAGCTTCTTACAATACTTGCAATCTATGCCGATGCGCGCATGGATCTGATACAGTAATCTAGAAACATGTACATTGTGTTATCCATCGTCTCCTACCAGGTAATTTACTACATATATATAGGGTGGGGACTTTCCCTTCACCTCTTATCTATTCCAAAAATAGGCTGCATGCTATTTATAGCCATGTGTCATTTTCATGCATAGCCACACATACAAGTGTGCTATCTATATACTACTGATAGTTAACTGAGGTGAAAATTCTATTCTTGGACTGCCTCCATGTAAAAGTGCTCTGAATCTGATCCTCCAGAAATAGATAATGCATGGTGCGCACATCTCTAAATCATTGGTGTGTTATGCACGCCATCTTCCAAAAATAGATCTTCATGCCCAAAAACAGCTAAGTCCTAGAAACTAAACTTTTGTTCCGCACATGCGTTCTTCCTATGCATTCACACGTTTGTGTATGACTTTATTTCCCACGTGGAATTCTTGGATGCTTTCTCTGTCAAGTGTTCTTTGATCAACAACATGCATTTAGCACCCAGCTCTCCTACTCACCCATGTCATACTTCACAACCTTTTTTTCATCATCGGTCCCCTAGTCAATTTCATCAATCTAAGTCCCCAACTCAAGCAACACCTTCACATAGGTTTTCACCACCTTCTTCACCTCACAATTCTACTTCACATAGGTGTTCACCACCCTCTTCACATCATAGGTATTCTTCACATGTACATTTTCCTTCTCATGAACCACCGATATTAGCACACTATCACACACCTTTATCTCCTCAGACATCGAGTTTAGGATCCTTGACCTTCACTCTCATTAGATAGATTACTTTCCATCACACACTTAGGGCGTAACATGCTATCTTTACCCCCTTCAATCAATACGAATTCTTTCTAATCTATACACATGCACTTTACACTCTGTGTTTTATATCTAATCTCTCTCACTTGCATTGATACACATCTTGTATGGTCATTACCGTATGACACACTCTAATTCCATATTTCATACTCAATTGTTGAGAGTCTAAATCTGAAATGATCCTTGCATTCACTACACTCTTCTCACTCTATGCTTCATGATCTATATTTCTAGCACACATTTTTAAACCATTACCCAATGGCGCATTATTGTTCGATGGTTCATTATTGATTGTTGAGGGGTCTTTTATAAATGAACCTCATTTCATACTCATCCACTTTCACTAGGGGGCACGCTTCTCCTATCACATTCACATTGCATATCATTCCATCACACTCATACACTGCACATTGCATATATTAGTTGCACTTACTCTTGCTTGCCTATACTAGTTACATGTTACACTTTTCTTACTATGTTAGCTGGATATTCAGTATGTCATTATCTTTTCTATATACACTTACGTGTTCACATTTTCTCTAGTTATGAATGTAGACTTCTTACAGACATTTACATGCTTCAATGATTCTTGGCATTGTACCTCTTACCAGTCCCATCGAGGCTCCTGGGGGTTTTTACTTTCTCACACATTACAGGCGTTATTATTTCATCCTTTACTACTTATACTTCCTAGCACACTACTTTTTATTAGTGCATACATGCTTTGACATAATTTTTATCTTTCTAATATGCTAACGGGTGCTTCATGTGTAGAATTCGCTTTCCAGGACTATTTTCCACCATGCTTTTCTAATACACTTTGTTTGTCATTTATTTCTACTTGTATGATATTGTTTGTGGGCTATACCCTATGTCTTGTTTGATCACTTCTTGTATGCTTTGGATGCTTTGGCCATGATTGTCTTGTGACATTGTGAGTGATTTCCCATGTTTGAAACCCACTTTTTGCAGTCTATCTTGTATGCACATTTACTTTTTATATTATTTTTATATGACATGTTTACTAATTTTTCTACTAACACATGTATCTAGCCACTTTTTTTTCGTATGCCTTGGTTTTTACCATGCACATCCCCTCCCCACTGCAGGGATATAGTTCAGATTAACATCAATTCTTCGCATTGGGCCGCATACTCCTACACTCGTTGCATGCATCCCAAACGAGGGGGAATAAATTAGGTGAAAATATCACCCCATACAACATCTTAGAGCTACAACACAATACAATACAACACAAATTACAATTACAACACTGTCTAAGAATCATACTTGGGTTAGAATCACAACACAAAAACCAGCGCCTAGGCTCAGACAGGAGCACCCGGGTGCCTGTGTCCTCCCCTAGGTGCTCATGTCCTGAGGTCACACACAATCATTTTCTCATCACAACACAGTCTACAATATTTTACAAGAGCACTTCAACAGTATCAGGCATAGTCCTCCAAAAATAGAATGCATGCAATCTCCTATATTTAGTTCAATTGGTACAACACAGGACACACCATCTGCAAAAATGTTTATTGGGTAGAGTTTTGGAAGGAGAGTAACACTAGAACTCTCTCCCCAACACTCATTCTTCACATTAGATCACCCAAAAAACTCTCTCTTAGTGTGAGATCACCCAAAAAATCACTATTGGTGTGAGATTTCCTAAAAAACTCACTCTTCAACGCAATTCAAGATATTTTTCTATCCTTTTACACTCTTCTACATTAGGTGCACACTTTCCTTTTATACACTTTTACAAACTTATGCAAAATTTTCATATACAGAACTTTAAGTACTCTTTTTCTCTTCTTTTTACATTTTCATCCTTACAAGAAGTAACAGTCACAAGCTACAACAACAAAACATACAATGCAACACAACACTTTAGCCCCAAGGGTCACTATCCTTTCCTAGTTTCCACACTTCACTTTTCCACTTAGCACATTCTTCGCCACATGAGGTACACATCTCTTATCTAGTTTATGTTATCAAGTATTCAATGAACAACATATAGTGGGGGGAATGTAGACATAAAATCATGTACTTGGGTACATTTCTAGGTCCTAAAAGCATATTTGCATTTACATGATTCCTAAGCAAGAAAACTAGTAATTGACAACTATATTTGGCCTCTATGCTTTGTTTCTTATTTTCTATTTGGTCTTACACACCCTACAACCCAGTCAGGATTTTACTAATTTATCTTTCATGGCCTCGGACACCAGCGCCCAGCCTGGACAGGAGTGCCCAAGAGCCCCTATCCCCTTTGGGAGACCTTGACCATTTTCTACCTTACTCACTTACTTTGGGTCTCTTTTATCTTTTAAACACCTTTTTCACTTATGGGTCATCCTTCCAGTTGTCAATTATAAAATTCAAACAAAGGAATCATATAAATACATAGTTATGAGTTCAAAATAAGGGACCAAGCACTAAACATATATTATCATCACCTAAGCTTGCATCCAAAGGCACTATAGAGCATTAAAGGAATCCATCTATCATCCATTCAAGGGACAAGGGATCCATCAATTGTGCATACACAACATAGGAAGGGGAATTTCATTATTCCATCCACACATATATCTACATTGTTACATCTAGCTACATCCCGCTATCAAGTGCACTTGCACAAGGGCATCCTAGGGCATAATTTTTACACACACTCACCATAACTACATGGATTCTAAGATGTAGTGCAGTGCTCGGTTGTAAGCTCACTTCGTTGGGTGACCATCGGGGTCAGTCTAACTCCCCATATTACATCTTTATTTTTTTGGATTTGATGTGGTATTGTGATTTTTTTAGGTGATATCTATTTTGCAAGTTACATGTACCCTCAACAATCAAATAGTGACACACAGTTGATCAACAAGAAACATTTGTGACACTGAAAATCAAATTTTGACCATCTACAGATTCACCAACGCCCAGGATAGGTCGTCAATTCCCACATGCCCATGTCCTATCATGGGAACCCATGTCCAGGATTATTCCTGCAGTCCAAAATTTATTGGGAGAAATAACGACATTCTATACTTCCTGGTCAACACTTCTTCTAGTCTAGATCAGTCCCATACATCGTAAAAATCAACTAAGGTATTCTTCCTATACCTCTTGCTTAGGGTTTGTACTTTACTTGCTTATTGATTGTGTCAAATCTATATTTTAGCATTTATTATCATATGTTGCTCTGTAATTAGGGTTTACAAAAAGACTATTTTTATTAAATCACTAGATGAGTCATATTTATAAAAAGAGAAACACTAAGGGTTGGATGTTCAATATAAGCACATGTTCTCCATAATGCAATTGTGGTGATTCTATATACACAAGTTCAATAAACAACCCCGCCTAATTGCAACATGGTATAAATAAATATAATCGATAATACATGCCTGATTACATAAATAAGGGTTTAAGCCATTACATAAGCTAATAAAAAAACACTTTGAAAATTGAATTGCTTGGAAAAATAGAGTAAGATTTTATATGATAATACTTATTTTTTATGAATTTGGAGATAATCACCAATGTTTATAATAACATATGACTCAACTCCCAAATATATCAATGACAAAAATGTGAAGATATCTCAAAAAATAAAGAACATGTATCTGGTTGAAAACTATGAAATTGGTCGTGTTAGAGAAAAGTAAAATTGATTGTGTGGATACAATTTTCATGCCCTTATTTGCAAAAGCCTTATTCAATTTCTTTGGTTCCATCACAAATAATTTGGAATTTGATCTCCTTCCTTGAAAAACCTTATCTTGCCTCCACTCCTTACAAAACCCATAAAAACATGAGAATTTAATTAGGGCCTATGTTATTTCTTCATTATTATTAACCCCCCTATGATTTGACAAAATCACAAGCAACATTTGATACAAGTCATCAATCACTCTCATGTATACAAGTGTCTTAATTCTTATCTTTTAATGTATGTAAGAACCAAGTAGAAGGATGAACCTTTAAATGTTTAATTTCAATTTTTTTTTTTTAAATCTCAAATTTCAGGGATTAGCTGCACAAAATTCTTAGGCTTAACTACCAAGGACTGAGGGGTTTCCATTCCGCGAATGTTACTTTGGGCACGATCTTTCGACATTAAAATTTTCCTCCGTAATTTCTATTTTATTATGTATGTATTAGGAATATGATGTTGTTAAGTATGATTAGTAGTGGCGTCTGATAGAAGATAACAGCACCGTCATTACGGTGCCGCCAATAAAGTAGAGTACGGTAACAGTCAAAGTACAATAGGAATTTTGTGGTAAAAAGTAAATATTTTTCGTAAGTGGTCCGGTAATGTTAAAATGTCAAAGTTGGGGTAAGTAGAGAAGTAGGGTCTACATGATTAGGAATTAGAAATATTATATTTGTAATAAGGAAAAAGAGTGATGTCATAAATATTTTGTGTATTTTATTTGTGGAAAATTCTAAAAAGGTGGAACCCATGTGAGATGATAAGGTTTATCTTATCTTAGAAGATAAGCCTACATGTAAAGGTAAGAGTTTAGGCATGGAATATGATTGGCCAGAATAGATTTCCTATCCTATCTTAGAGATAGGGTGGATAAGCCTGAATTCTTATAAATAAAGAGGCCACCCCCCTTATTTAACATAGAAGGAAGTAGTGAGAAATATTGTATGAGTAATTGTGTAAAGGAAGTCATCATTTTGAAGGCGTGTTAAAGAAGCCATTACGAGGTGTAATTGTGAAGTTTCTCCCATAGTTATTGTTGGAAGGCAAGTAAAGTCAGTAACACTTGAAGTACCTCATGGGTGAGATTATAACAATTTCATGTTGATATTATAATTTACACTTATATTTCATATTTATCATCATTCCTTCTTATCATAGTCTATGGTATTCTTGTGTTATGTATGTTGTTGTGTTTCCGGATTCCATCCACTAAACTAAAAGTTGGGCATTGCTAAATAATCATAGCATGAGGAGTTCCTGATAAAGAATTATCATAGTGCCGGATTGGTGATGATATTTTGGTTCCGTTGCCGAGACCATTCCTCGTCGGTGGATTTTCTGGAGAGATATTCCCACTTAGTCAGAAAACATTTGGAGGGTAACCTTGTTTTTATTGTGCATAGTAGTTGCCATGGTAAAGTCACTTTTTACCGTAAATAGTATTTACCACAGTAACTTCACATTTTACCGTGAATAGTATTTACCACAGTAACTTCACTTTTTACCGTAAATAGTGTTTACCACAGTAAAGTCAGTTTTTACCGTAGTAAGCCAAGATTACCGTGGTCATTCCTATTTTACTGTAGAAAGGTGTAAATTCACTTTCTATTGAAGTGAGTCCATATTTGTGCACATAAGTCTTACTGATTGTACTTTTGAGTTGGTATTTCACTGTGGTTAAATTTTAAAATGGGGAAGATTCTTATTTTTTCAGCCCAATCTAATGAAGATGCTTCCTCTTTCATTCAAGAGTTTAAACGATCTTGCATTTGTAATGGCCTCATAAGAAGGGAACAATGGACTGAATTTTTTCCTACCTTTTTGGATGGTTCAGCACTTAGGTGGTTTGAAAAACTAGGTGATAATGTGAAAAACTCATGGGATTTATTAACTAAAAGTTTTCTTGAAGAATTTGGAGAAAAACAAAAATATGCAGATCTCATGATTGAGATCACAAAGCTAGCCCAAGGAGAGAAGGAGAAGATAAGATATTATCATGCTCATGTTCTAGAGCTAAGGAGGAAGCTCGATGCCCAGATCCGGAAGGAAGGATTAGCGAATGGGTTGATAAATGGCGTGGATAATCTCCTATGTAAGCACTTCATTCTTGGGATGAAGCCAGAGATCATACAATGAGTGAAGTATGACCACCCAGCTACCATTGAACAAGCAAAGGAGATTGCAAGAAGGCAAGAAGAAAGCATGGAAGAGGAGCCCAAAGAAATTGTTGCTAAAGTAGAGCCTACACCAGCACCTTTGGTCCAGAATCCACAACCACTCTCGGTGAGCACAAATATTTCTCCTAGTACATCTACTGAGTATGAAGATCTGCTCAGGAAGATGGGCCAGTTAACTATTAATCTTCTTCAAGGAAAAGAATTTAGTTCTCAGGGAGGAGATAGAGGTCCAAAAAGAAATATTTTTGAAGTTGTATGTTATGATTGTTATAAAAATGGTCATTATAAGTATAATTGTCCAGATAGAGCTTCTACATCCGATACAAGAGATAATGATAAAGGAAAAGCACCTGTGAATTCTTTTGATGTAGTAGATAAGAGCATAAATAATGAAGTAGATGTGTTTGTAACAAAAAGAAAGAAAGAAAAAGATAACCAAGATGGAAATGATCCTAAGAAGATGAAAGGAGAAACTAGTAAGAAACATAGAAGAAGAAAGTTGGGTGTGCAGGATTTTCTGATTTCACAGGGACAAGGACCATACTCCATCTTAGAAGATCTGTCCAAAAGGCCTGCAAATATTACATATGGTCAACTCTTGGCTATGTCTTCTGAAAAGAGGCGGGAGTTGCAAATTGGACTCAATGCTCAATGAAGAAAGGAGGTTGAGGTCCCTGTTTTGGAGACAGAGGCGGATCCCTACGCTCCACAAGCTGAGGTATTATGTAATGGTATTTCAATTCATGATGTCTTAGTTGATAGAGGTACTGTAGTTAATGTAATGACCGAGTCTGTAATGAATATGTTGGGGTTAAAAATTGATCACCCCTCAACACTTATGTTAAGGTCATTAAATAAGGGAAAAAATAAACCATAAGGTGTTGTTTCAAATGTGGCAATATCTGTTATGGGTGTTGTATGTGTGGTAGAATTTTAGGTGATGAAAAATGGTACTGTTGTGTACCCAATGTTGTTGGGAAGACCATGGCTAAGGAGAGTTCATGCAAGAAACTACAGGAATGAAGGCTTCATGACAATTGGATGTGGTAGAGAGACGGTGAAGATAAATATGATCCCTCAGCATCATAAGGCAGAACCTGTGGATTCAAGTGATGAAACTGATGATTGGACATCCTCTGATTACTCTAGTACCATTGAAGTGGACACAGAAGATGAAGAAAGTGAGGTTGATGTTTCGGTCATGGATATCCTTCTAGTCACACCGACTCATGAACCCATAAAATTATCGGAAGAAGAAATTGATGATCGTCTCCAACAAATAAAGATTGGTGATGTTGTGATGGAGAGTGAGAAGGAATCCTACCTCTAGTTCTTTCGAAGGTACATACACCTATTCACTTTTGATTACAATGAACTCCATCAACTAAGTTGGGTATAACATTCTATTGAGCTGGTAGATGGTGCTAAGCCCATAAAGTAAATTCCATATAGAATGAATCCTAATTTTTCCAAGACTGTAAAAGAAGAAATAGATAAGTGGCTTGATGCAGGATTCATATTTGTTGTGGAGAATTCAAAATGGGTTTCTCCCATTGTGATCTCAATAAAAAAGAATGGAAAGCTACGCATTTGTGTTGATTATAGGAAGCTCAATAAGGCAACAAAAAAGGATCATTACCCTCTTCCATTCTCAGATCAAATCTTGGACAAAGTAGCTGGCCAGGAGTGCTATAGTTTTGCTAATGGATATAGCGGATACAACCAAGTTCGTATAGCGGAGAAAGATCAGTTGAATACCATGTTCACCACTCCTTAGGGAACGTTTGCTTATAGAGTTATGCCTTTTGGGTTGTGTAATGCTCCGGTAATGTTCTAGCATTTGATGAATAGGGTGTTTGAACCCTACATTGGGAACTTCATCAGAGTATTTCTGGATGATTTTTTCATATATGGGAGCAAGATGGACCACTTTTACCAGATGGAGACAACATTTCAAAGGTTAGATGAAGCACAAGCCTCACTAAACCCTACAAAGTGTGTCTTTGGATGTTCTAAAGGAATTTTGTTAGGGCATGTTGTATCTAGAGATGGTATTGGTACTTATCCTAATAAAGTTTTAAAAATCAAAGAGTTACCATTTCCTATGAATAGAAGTAAGTTGAGATCATTTTTAGGCCATGTGGGTTACTATAGAAGGTTCATCAAGAATTTCTCAAAGATTACACAGCCACTAACCCAGTTCTTGAAGAAGGATGTTATTTATGAACCAGGAAATAAGGTGCATTAAGCTTTTAAACAACTGAAGGAAGCCCTGGTGTCTTCACCTGTTTTAAAGAATCCGGATTGGAGCAAGCCATTAATTGTGTATACTGATGCCTCAGATGCAGTACTAGGAAGTACTCTGAGCCAAAAGGATAAAAATGGGAATGATAATCCAATTTACTTTGGGAGCAGACAAATGAGCAGTGCTGAGGTAAATTATACTGTAACTGAAAAAGAGGCTCTAGCAATCATTTTTGTTGTAAAGAAGTTTAGAAATTACTTGTTAGGGAAAAAATTTATAATTGTAACAAATCATTAGGCTCTAAAATATATTGTAAATAAGTCTAACCCATCAAGGAGGATAGCAAGATGGATAATTTTGCTACAAAAATTTGAATTTGATATTATAGATAGGCCAGGAAAGAAGCATGTCAATACAGATGCACTCTCTCGAGCCTATGAGGGTTTAGGTTCATCTTGTGATGGTGATGATTTTCCAGATGCAACATTGTTATCCCTTGACACAATCCCTAGTGAATACATAGATATTTGGAATTATCTGAATGAATTCAAGTTTCCTGATGGTGTTAATGCAAAGACTAAGAGGAAGATTACTCAAGCGAGTCGTCCATATTCTATTCTACATGGAGTATTATTTCAAATAGGACCTGATGGACAGTACAAGAGGGTAGTTGGATGTGATCAAAGGAAGGAGCTGATAGAAGAATTTCACAATGGTATATGTGGAGGACACTTCTCTGGACAATTTACAACAAAAAGGATCTTGAAGGTAGGTTATCACTGGCCCACTCTTTTTAGAGATTTTTATAATTATTGTAAGACATGTGATATTTTTCAAACACATGGTAACCGTAAGACTTCATCAACACCATTATGCTCTATTCTTCCACTTGGTCCCTTTGAAAAGTGGGGAATAGATATTGTAGGTCCACTTCCAACTACCCCATGCCAAAATAAGTATATTGTAGTTGCCACAGATTATTTAACCAAGTGGGTTGAAGCTAGGCCATTGAAAATAGCTTCCATGGATGAAGTGGCAAGGTTCATATATGAATGCATGGTCACCAGATTTGGTTATCCATTAGAAATTGTAACAGATCAAGGAAGTCACTTCATTAATGAGGTGGTAGAATCCCTAGTCAACAAGTTTTCTATTAAGCACGGGAAGGCAACAACATACAAGCCAAGCACAAATGGACAGGTGTAATGAACAAATTTTGTGTTGTGTCAAATTCTAGCAAAAGATGCAGCCTTGCAGGTACATAAGTGGGATAAAAGGATTCATGTAGCATTGTGGGCATATAGGGCAACATCAAAGTCAGCAAGAGGATACTCCCCATTTCAGTTGGCTTATGGCATTGATCCAGTTCTTCCTATTGAGTTTGATATTCCCACTGTGAGAGTTATGAAAAATGAAAGGATGGATGAAAGTGATTCAGTAAAAGAAATGTTGGTGCATCTTCATTTGCTAGAGGAAATGAGGTAAATAGCGAAGGATACAAGCTATAAGAATAAAATGAAGTAGAAGGAATACTTTGATCAAAATATCCGTTGGTCTCCATTTCATGTGAATGACATGGTTCTAGTATATGATTCCAGATACAAAAAAAGAAGACAGAGAAAATTTCTTCCCAAATGGATGGAGCCCTACAAAATAGCAGTTGTGCATAAAAATGGTATATATCAACTGGAGGAATTGGATGGCACCCCCATTACGAAATGGGTCAACCACGACAAGTTAAAGATTTTCCAAGCACCAGAATAGTCTACTCTGAGGATGGAGTAGAAGCTAGGTTGGGAGAAAATGTCAACATTAAAATTTTCCTCCGTAATTTCTATTTTATTATGTATGTATTAGGAATAGGATGTTGTTAAGTATGATTAGTAGTGGCGTTTGATAGAAGATAACAGCACCGTCATTACGGTGCCGCCAATAAAGTAGAGTACGGTAACAATCAAAGTACAATAGGAATGTTGTGGTAAAAAGTAAATATTTGTCGTAAGTGGTCCGGTAATGTTAAAATGTCAAAGTTGGGGTAAGTAGAGAAGCAGGGTCTACATGATTAGGAATTAGAAATATTATATTTGTAATAAGGACAAAGAGTGATGTCATAAATATTTTGTGTATTTTATTTATGGAAAAGTCTAAAAAGGTGGAACCCATGTGAGATGATAAGGTTTATCTTATCTTAGAAGATAAACCTACATGTAAAGGCAAGAGTTTAGGCATGGAATATGATTAGCTGGAAGATATTTCCTATCCTATCTTAGAGATATGGTGGATAAGCCTGAATTTCTATAAATAAAGAGGCCACTCCTCCTCATTTAACATAGAAGGAAGTAGTGAGAAACATTGTATGAGTAAGTGTGTAAAGGAAGCCATCATTTTGAAGGTGTGTTAAAGAAGTCATTAAGAGGTGTAATTGTGAAGTTTCTCCCATAGTTATTGTTGGAAGGCAAGTGAAGTCAGTAACACTTGAAGTACCTCATGGGTGAAATTGTAACAATTTCATGTTGATATTATAATTTACACTTATATTTCAGATTTATCATCATTCCTTCTTATCATAGTCTATGGTATTCTTGTGTTATGTTTGTTGTTGTGTTTCCAGATTCCATCCACCAAACTAAAAGTTGTGCATTAGTAAATAATCATAGCACGAGGAGTTCCTAGTAAAGAATTATCATAGTGTCAGATTGGTGATGACAGATCCCAACCTCATCCCTTATTACTTGGTATCTATTGGGAGTTGAACCATGGTGGATGACTAGGCAACACCTTTTACACCATCATACACATCGTTGGACCACAACTTATTCAATTTTGATTTCTATTTTTTTTCATTAGGATGCTTTAGAAAATAATAAATTTTCTATTACAAATTCAATATCCCTCTTGCATGTAAAGTACCATGTTCAATAGCTTTGTGTAATCCATTCTTTAAATGCATTAATACACCTTTGTATTTATAAACTTATTGAATTTAAATTAAGACCTTATTAGTGCACATGTCGACATATATTTGGTAAGAAAGATTATGAAATAAGTTAAAAATTGCAAAAATCAAAATTAAGGGTCAAAGGGGCACACATACACAATGTACAAAACCATAGAGATGAATAAAATCTTAAAGACCAAATTTACAATATAAAAAAATTAAAATTGATACATGCCCTTGATGAAACGAAAAAACATAAAAAGAGAGGAAATCAAGAGAAGGGGAACATAAAGAAAGGAGACATTAGATGACAAAAAAAACAAACCCTAATTAAACTTAAGGAAAAAATATGATGGAAAAATAAAAGAATAAACACTGGAAATCACACCAATGGGGTGCAATGGAAACATTGATAGAGAAAAAATTGAAATTGAAATTGGAACGAGGAGGAACTAGAGGATGTTGGAAATGAAGAATTGAGCATTGTGTATTGAATGAGAGGTAGTAGATTAAACTTGAGGAAAATAATATGCTATATGTTTTTGCTGGTATATTACAAGTACATGTTATTACCAATGTATCAACATAACCGTGGAACTGTCAATGGAGAATATATAGAGAGGCTATGAAGGAAAGAAAAAATGTAGGAAAGGTGGACTATGTAAATCAGAAATTGAAAAGGATTTATATTAGAAGGTTCGTACAAAATTCCTAAACAAAAAATATGAAAAAATATATTTCTCTACTTATATAGTGTTGGGAAACTTATGAGAAGGAAAGTCTAATATGCAAAGTAGAAGAAGGAAATAATGTCCTAAGAGTGGAATGCGTATTTTTGGAAAGGAAACAAATGGCTGTAACAAATCAAAAATAATGTTAAAAAGGGAAGGTAACATAATAGCAAGAATACAAATTTTCTTTAGGTTTTTCTTGAGAGCAAGCAATGGTTATATAGCAAATTGACTGGGTTGTGAACTCACACACAAGGAAACCTTGGTGTGCCAACTCATTGGGTGAAGAGGTGGTTCAAATTGATTAAATCCATTTAAAAATAGAAGAGGGAGAGAAGACCATATAATCAAGCCTAAATTTAGCTAATTTGGTTCACAAACGTGCCTTGGAAGTGAAGTTAATAGAAATCATGCGTGTCTAATTTTCGCATGAAGGTTTCTAGAAAAATCATGCAAAACCACCGCCCTACACAGGGTGAAAAACACAAAACCGCTGCCCTGACTATGGCGGCGGTCATAAAACTGTTGTCCTGCTTGGGCAGCGGTTTCGACACTTAAGGTTAAAACATGTATAAAAAGGAGCGGGAAGCTGAGAAGAAAGCATACCGAGGCTAAGTAGGGATGTTTAGGATACAAATATATATTGTGAATGGGTTTAGGAACTTGAACACCTTCTGAAAGGATATGAATCATCATTGGGGAATTTTTGTAACTACTTTTTTTTTAAAATGTAGCACGTGCAATTTTAGGTGCGTACATATTGCCCCCTCGGAGAAGCGTCTTAGTCATGAAAAGGTGTAAAACGTAGAGTCCGAGTATGGTGTTCCTAAAATGAGGAGTTAGAAGCTATACCTGACACATCTGTGTGTTGAAATGTCATCATCCAACCTCCCGCTACTTGTAAAATGAAAAGAAGACTCAAGTGCGGATAGACAAATTATCGAAAAATAAACACTAAAATAAAATGACAAAAGGACTTACCATTTGTGCGGGGATATAGAAGTATACCTACTCCAATGCTCCAGCCCTACAAACACAAGCACTCAAAACAAGGTCAAAGAAACATATATATATATCAAAACAAACCCATTTTTCAATTTGTTTGTGCATATTCGATTTGGTGATTTTAGAGCTCTAGACCCACGGTGACCTTTTTCGACAAGAGTACAATCAAAACAACTGTTGTGAGACCGTGATCATGCCTCCACAAGCGAGAGATCAAGTTGTACGATCTAAGGTAGGTTTTTCTCATTTGTTTATTTTGAAACCTAAAATATAAAAATGTCAAAATATTTTCCTATGAGGGGTTAATTTTGAAATTTCTTGTTTTAGACTAGTCTATAGGGGGTGCTCATAGGGCAGTCTTTTATTTCATGTAAAATGGTCAATTTTTACATTTTTGTGCACCTTTTAGGGCCATGTAGCTATATGGAAAATCTTTTTAGAACCGTTTCCTTAGGCAAGGTGGCGGTTACAAGATCGCTGCTTTATCAGGGCGAGTGGTTACAAACTGCCGCCCTGACAAGGCAATGGTCACAAAATTGTCACCTTGCACACGTCGACAGTTCTAAACATAACACATGAATTTTATGCTAAGTTTAATTTTTTTGAATTTTTAATGTTTGACAATGTTTTTGATGAGCTTTCCTATTAAAAATGTCACTGACTTGCTCTTTTTTCTATTTTGGTGGATACAGAAGAAAGAGGAGTACATCCAATGGAGTCGCAAGTGGGAGTGTGACTGGCTCCCTGAGATCCTTGATCATCTTACTCAAGATGAGATTGATAGAATGCAGAGAGCAAGCATATGGAGGATTTATCTGGGTGCCCCATGTTAATCCTGCTAGTCATATTCTTTGTGACATGTTTCCGTATTGGGACGTTGACCGAAATACCTTCTAGTTGCCAGATTCTAGGGGCGAGTGGATGATTATATTAGAGGATGTGTATCAGATACTTGAAGTTCCAATACTTGGGAGGAGGTTGACCCTTGAGATGGAAGGATCTAGAGCCACGAGGACTTTTTGGGCCAATTATATAGGGGATGTCGTCATGTCAGTTGGTTCCAAACAGGGGATGAAGGTATGATCTATTACCACCGCTCATATCCCCACTATCCACAAGGCCATCATGGGTATTTTGGCTTCACGATTGAGAGGGGAAAAGGGGGTGATACATTGCTATGTTGTTGGGATTATATTATCACACACATAAAGGCATATATCCGTACTTATGTTTGGGGAGTAGATATCCTTGGGACCACATACCATAATTTATACCGAGTGGTTTGTCTACATCGTCATTTTCTCAGCCATCCCACACTCATGATGAGTTGGGTTTATGAGTATATTACCCCCTATCAAAGGGGAGTGATAATACAGGACCCAGGGTCCGTCAGGGATGCCCAATGGACAAGGATGTCAGCGTTAAGAGGGCTACATCAGCCAATGGCTTCATTGACCATAGATGACTTGGTTGCCACTACCTACCATTATATGGCAGGAGTTTGGGGATAGGATGAGACCACAGTGGAAGCTTATGTCACTACTAGACAATTGATTGACATGACTGGGAAGGTAGAGATTCATCCATTTTACCAAGTTCCTCAATAGTTCAGTCTTCCATATATTGATATGCTTCCCCCCGTGGCACCCATATACATGAGTTTCAAGGAGGCCCAAAAGGTCCCTAGCAGAGATCCAAATTGGATGGTGGTGATTCTACGAGTACCCATCACAATTAGGCATATTTTTTGTTCCTGACAGGAAGCCAGTGCCACTCACACACCTTTACTTTAGATCAAGGCCACACCCTCTCACAGTGGAGAGGACATACCTATAGAGATAGACTCTAATTTTGAGGAGGAGACAAGGGATGAGACTGAAGAGGAGTCAGGTGGTGAGAAAACCAAAGATGATTTAGATGCCAAGGGATTGGGTGGTGAGACTAGCGAGGGAGTTCACATGGATGAGGAGAAGAGTAACCTTGAGTGGCATGACACCTTGGAGAGATCCATGGCCTAGCAGGAGGAGGCAGATGATGAAATGGAGACATTAGTCTCTGAGGGTCCACTCCTTCAAGATGAGGGAGAAGATGAGGAATCCGCTATAGGAAAATGGGTTGCCTATGGAAAAGGAGAGACATAGTGAGACCCCGTAGCATCCACACCAGCCGCGTCGGCAGACCCTACATGGGTGACCAGTGATCCGAGTATGTGATTTTACTCTTTCCTCAACTTTGTTAGTTTTAGAAATGTTAGTTGTTATGCTTTGTATTTTTTGTGATTTTATAACTTGTCATTGTTTCTTTTTCTTGCAGCGAACACTGAGGAGTGGTAAGACCTTATTCATCAGGTCTGCATGGACACTTTTCTACTTCCCATAGGGAGGACAAGATCATAGTTGTTAGAGGATGTGGGGCAGCCTTTGCCAACTATCCACCAGACTAATGTTTTTGTGCTTCCCTAGAAGGTGGTGGAGATGGTTATGGACCTGAATACCAGAGTTACAGGCTACTAGGCAGCTGAGAGGGAGAGAGCAGTGATGAGGAGGAGCCGTAGTGAGACCATGGCTAGTGGTTGTTCTCATGGGCACTCACACCACTCAGTGCACTCATGTCATCGAAGTCATAGAATGATCCCTAGAGTTAGGAACACACCTTCTCAAGGGTCCCACAGAGACTGATAGGATATTGAGCCATTATTACTTTTTTGTCATTTTGTGAGGCACTTATATGGTTTTTGTTTGTATTTTCAGGCTCACTGTGAACATTTTGACCACTCCTAGTGTGTGATGACATTGTACTCAAACTTATTCCGTGATATATATACATATACATATTTTTTGTCAGATATTCATCTCATATAGTTGACTTCCATTTATGGTTTGATTTACATGTGTACTCTAGATGTTTAGAATTTTTGGTTTTTATGCTTTTCATAATGTATGCAACAGATGATGAATGCTAATGGAATGATTTTCTTTTTGTTGTTTTTGCAATGTTGATATATGATGATGTAAGTACAATGTAATGTTGAACTTTAGTTTCTTTAAGAATTTTTTGGTACATCTTATTGTTTTGGAAAAATGTGATGAAAATGTGATATGATAATAGAACGAACTTGCCCCACTCCTAACCTCACGCAACCAGTAAGATGGGAGGGCTCAACACTGAGAGCCAGAAGGGAAAAAAGTTATACAAATTTTTTAATGATAATGATGAGAGAAAGACAAGGATTTGGCGAGACCAAATTGAGAACTGTTAGGTTGTGGAGCATGTTTTCATGTGAGAAAGTGTTGAAGACTATACACTAAGAGTACTGTACACTTTCCACAGTTGTCTCACCGGGGTTTGGGGCCAAGCTGGGCCCCGAGCGGGGGTCCGGGGGCAGTAGCCCCCGGTAGCATGGGTTTGGGGGCAAAGCCCCCGATTTTTCTTTTTGGGCCTTAAAACGTGCCCGATATATCGGGAAACATGATTTTCTCATATGGGCGGGTTTTTTGACCCATAGGTTTATGGGACGATTTTGGCCCATGGTTTTGATACCCACGGTTTTGTAAAACTGCTTAAGCAGTTGTCTATTTATATGGTTTTGTGCATATGGTAGACATAATGTAAACATTGTAGATGTGTTTTGAATTTGGCTATGAATTCTGTAGAGTTTGTTGAGCATAGCTCCAAACGGATCTGGGTATTGTATTGAGAGAGCAGTGGCTTGTAATAAAATCTGAGCAAGTGATTCTTTGTGGACGTAGCCCAAATTGGGTGAACCATGTTAAATATTGTCTCTTTGTGTTGTGTTATTTTATTCTACACTTTTATTTGAGATCTGTAATATTTTCTACATATTAGCTTCTACTGTTGTGATTCTATGAGAGATTATTCCACATATTTTATGCCTTATTTCCTAACAAGAACCCACGACCTCATTCTACTCAAGTTTTCTACACAGCTTAAAATGTGAATTGCTTTCCAGTTTATCTAGACTTAGATCTGTAGATGGAAACTTGGTTGAAAAAATATGGTTTAAGTTTTTAAACTCTATTAGAATTTAAACATCTAACTCACTTTGCTTTGGTTTTATGATTTTACAGCTTCATTTATTTAATGAATTGCTTTTAACTTTCTAATTTTTTAGTAAAGACCACCTACACCTAGCCCCATGTTACCAGTAGGAAGCATGGGCTCATCACCAACGATAAGGCATAGGTGAGTAAGGTCACTTCTCTCCCTTCCCAACCTCACACCACTGGTAAGAGGCACGGGATAAAAACCAAAGGTTTGTGGGGCAAAGAATTGTGTAAATAAAAAAATTCTGTCGTTTTGTATTTGACATATATGCCTACGTAAAATGTTTATAATTTTCTTATTTCCAAAGAGGTGTATGTGGGATAGATGTGACACCATGAAGCTTCTAAAAAAAACTATAGGCAAAGACACTCAATCTAGAAGAAAACTATGAATATAACCAAGTATGCAGGCCTTGGCATGGTTACAGTCAAAGCTTTGTCTTATGTTGTTTGAATTGATGAAATGATTCAGAAATCATTGATGATATTATGAAAACTTGAAGAGATATGATTTGAATGTTTTTCCAATATTTTCAGAAACTTTTAGGAATTACTGTAAGAATAAGTCCCTTGATTACAAATTTTAAGAAATTAGGTAGGAAAATGAAAATGCATTGTGGATCCAGTAATATACATATGGAAATGTTGATAGATCATGCGTAATGTCTCTTTAGTTGAAGAAAGTTGACGGATTCACCGAAATTCCTCACCCTCTAGTGTACAAAGGTGATATGCTCCATTCTTGTAGTCTTCTATTACTCGATATGGAAACAACAACTTGGGCCTGAATTTACTTCCCTCGCCACTCTTCTTGTCTATTTGGCTGGTCAAGTATTAATACTAGATATCCCTCATCATATCTCACTGCTCGTAGAATTTCTTGTTGTATTGACTAGTCATTCGGTCAATGTAAATGCTATGTCTGTTGTTTAACATTGAGATTAGCTTCATCAAGGATTTATAATTGAGAGAGTTGTGCCTGAGGATAGCCTTCTTCTCTCTAGAATTCCTTGCACTGTGATACAAAGACTATGTATTTTGACTTTAAGAAAAAAAACTACTTCTGCACCAAATACCAAAGAAAAGGGGGTTTCACCCATCAATGGCATTCTTATCGATGTTTGATAGGCCCACAAGGATGGAAAGATATTTAAATGCCAATCTCATTTATTTTCCTTAACAGTATGAATGAGAATAGAATTTAACATCTTGTTTGTAGCCTCAACCTATCTATTGGTCTGAGGATAATAGAGAGAATCCATATGATGATTTATTTTGAACTTTTCACATAGTTCATGCACTTTCGCATTTTAAAAAGACGTGTCATTATAAAATATAATGACTTGTGGGACCCCATACCTACAAATGATTTGGTTTAGAATGAACTTAGCGATTACACATCTAGGTACAGTAGTAATAGGCATAGCCTCCACCCACTTAGTAAAGTATTTTGTGGCCGTGATTATGAAGTTATGGACATTTTTTTATGAAGGAGATAACTTCCCTATCAAATAGAGGCCTCACATGAAAAAGGAAAATGGTGTTGCAATTGGCTACAGAGCATGTACCGGTATGTGGATTTTGTGGGAGAATTCTTGACATTTATGGCACTTGTGCAGAAAATCCACCACATCGTATTCTAACGTGGTCCAGAAGTAGCCCATCTAATGTATTTTCCAAGCAGTCGTGTGGCCTCTAAAGTGGCCTCTACATACTCTACTATGAGATTCATAAAGAATATTTTCAGATTCTTCTTCATTAACAAATCTTAGCAAAATTCCATCGAAGGCGTTGTTATAGAGAACTTGCTCCAAGATCACATACTTAGCGGCTATGACGTGCAGTCGTCTTCTCTTTTGTGACATTACCCCTTCAAGGTATGCATGATCCACTATGAAATTAATAATGTCAGTGTACCATGGGCATGCAGAAATAGGGGTTTTTATTTTGACGTAATATATGCACTCATAAGGGAAGTCCAAATTAACTAGGTCGCCTCCATCTAATGGGTTATCATCCAACCATTCTACAAAAATTTATCCTTTGATAGACTTCTAATAAAACAAACATTAACTCAAACTCACCCATTAGAGTTATAAAGCCTCCAACTTTCTTAGATAAGGACCCTTATGTGATAAATGTCCGCAAATGATCTATCTTGACAATGAATCTCGTTTCTTGGTTAAACATGTAGTGTCTTAACCGCTTTGTTGTGAAAAATATGACAAAGAACTCTTTCTCTACCTAAGTATATCATGTCTCATAGTTGAGCATCATTCAGCTAATAAAGTAGGCCGCACGCTCTCGTTTATAATCATCCTCTTGAGCTAGCATGCAAGACAATGAGATATTCGTAGCCCACGAATATAAAATTAAGGGCCGATTTGACTTAGGAGGCATGAGTGTATGAGGGGACAGTAAGAATCATTTTACCGACTCAAATGCCTCATTACACTCTTCTATCCAATCACTGCAGCAATCCTTCTTCAATAAATTGTTTATTGGGTGAATAGTGAAGGTTAAGTCAGGGATGAACCTTCAGATTACACTGAGCTTCTTGAGAAAATATCTACTGCCAGACTCATCTAACAGCGGGATCATTTCCAACACTTCTCATATTTTGGCTGGATTAACATCAATCCCTTGTGAGGATATAATATATCCCAGTGATTTGCCACCCGTCACACCAAACACACACTTTTCTAGATTTAGAGTAACGACGTATTTTATTAGATGGGAGAGGATGATGCAAAACACTTCGGGGTGATCAAATAACTTTCTGGCCTTAGTCAAGAGGTCATCAACAAAGGATTCCACAATCTTATCAATAAGATCATGGAATATGTAAGTCATGGCCAATTGGTAAGTTTCTCTTGTGTTCTGAAGTCTGAATGATATGATTGCGTAATAGTAGGTTCCCCAAGGAGTGATAAACATGTCTTTGGTCTAATATTCCTTGGATATATTCATTTGGTTGTATCCAAAACTCATCCATAAGGGTAAACAACTCATAGCCAATTGTTGCGTCGATAATGACATCGATGGACAATAGTGGGAAATCATCCTTGGGACATGATTTTTTAATATCTCGAAAGTCAATACAAATACGGATCTTTCCATTCTTCTTAAGAACGAGGACGATGTTGGATACCCACTGTGAGTAGTCAAATGGTTGGATGAACCCCATCTATAGGAGTTTCATCACTTCTTCTTTTACCATGAGAGACACTTTGGGATTCATGGGCCTTTACTTCTGCTTAATATGTTTAGCATCTAGTTTAGTGACGAGATTATGAACTGTAACGTGAGGAGTAATTCTTGTCATTTCATTTTAGCTAAATGAAAAAGAATTTGAATGTTCCTTTAGAATTTGTGTGTGTATCTCTATTTCCTTTGTAGTTAGAGAAGATCCTAACTTTAAAATTTTTGGTTCCTCCTCTATCCCGATGTTAATATAAATTATTGCTTCAATTAAAGAGGCATTACCCTCTTCAAATTCAGGTGGGTCCGAAGGTAGCTCTAAGTTCCCCTCTTCTTCTACCTCATATACCTCAAGACACTCCATGGAGGAAGGTTCCATTATGGGGTCTCCAAAGTAGGAAGAAGAGTGAGGAATGAGAGAAAATTCAATCTTATGGTGAACGAGATGTAAATCCATGTAGGCCTTTAGATACCCTAGGATTGCTTCATTGTTTTCAGCATAGTCTAGGGTGATGGGCTCAGTTCTCATCTTCTATGTGTATGCTAGAACTAAATTTGTTGGTGTCTTACAAACCAAAGGCTCGACAAGAATCAAAACTCATAAATATTGTGTCTTCTAACTCTTTACTTGGAGTTAAGTGAAATATGTAGAGGTTACAATGGAATCATCTAAAAGATTTTATTTCTTGAGGAATAGATTCAATTGAAATGAAATAAAAATCCTTACTTAATTCAAAGACAATGGTCTTATAGAGATGCAGGTGTTTAGCCCTAATCTGATATACTTTAGATACCTGATTTGTGAGTAGCTATAAATCTCCTAGCACCCTAATGTTATAAGCACCCATCCATCTTGGCTAAAATGAGACCAAGAAAGGAGAGCCCTCATATTTTTCACCCTTATTCGTAGTACTCAAATTTCAACTTAAAGGTGAAAGGCATGACCTTCCCCATAAGGAGAGGTAGGAATCATGCCTACCTTGAGTGATAAAGTGGGACACTTTTCTCCGTCGTAATTTAAATTCTAATAGTTACTTGGGAATACTTGACATTTGATCATCTTAGGCATCATCTTCCTTCACTTCTCGAGACCTCTACCATGTATACTTGATCAAGCAGGGAGAGATATGAGTCCCAGAGGCATGTCCTATACCCATCGAAATCAAATGGAAGGAGAAGGGGTAGGTAATTTTTGAAAAATTTGAATTATCTTTTTTATCATTCCTATTGAAAATGTCTCAATGATTATAGTTTTGTCCTTTACAATAGGAACACCTTTAATCAAAACCATAATTTCTAGTTCTGTTGTAGGAACCAAATTTTCTTCTGGTGTTGAGCTTGTAGGTTTGTTTTAACTAGTTTTTCAGGAATCTCAAATTCAGAATGAACCCATGACCTCTTCTTTAGATTAGCTAGATGTATGTTAAAGGGTTTTGGGTCACCTTGCGCTACATGAAGACCTTCCCTAAATGTAGGAATATTGCTTCCTGAAATCAAAGTGGAGTGGAATTTCCTTCATGTGATGAATCCAACGACAATCGAGGATCATATTATAGTGGGTTTCTTGATGATATAATATAAAATCAGGTTAGAACTGTCTTAGGTCTAAGGGTGGCTTGAAAACACTATAGTCCCAATTGATGTCACTTTGAGGATGTCATAGCCTCTCAGCATGTTTCGTGTTCAGGAGCAATTGGTTTCTCTATAACCTAATTTCTAAAAAAAAAAGAAGGGGGACTATGTTTGACCACTTTTTCATTGTCAATCATCACATGCTTTACATAATTATTTATTGATCCAAAATTGAAACAATAATTTTGGATCACCTCTATAAGCTATTTCAATGTCTATGTGAATCTTATTGATGTCAAATACGAATCCAACATCTCTTTCAGGCTGTCTTCATAGGATAAACATAAAATTCTATATGGTTTATCTATGCTTCTAGAGGAGGGGTGACATTAATCAAATGCCTAAGACCTAGTGCTTCTAATAAAATGACTTTATGAGAAGGGGAATTTTTTAACAGATCTAAGAAGGAAATGTGAGAGAAGGTATTAGTTAGGTCATTGATCAAGTCTTAAGATCCTACTGAATTTCCTAGTGTTTCATGAATATCATCTAATATACTCAAGTAGATCAGGAATAGGACTGCGAAGAATAGTATTTGGTTCTAGTGACCATGTTCATTTAAGGCTTAGTATCCATTTCTATAAGACCCACTGATCTTAGTCTGTTGATGCCCATAGAACAGTGGGTGTAATTGATGAGTTTTGATGAATGTGAATCTTCTTGATCTGTTGGTTCCCACCATAATACCCTTGTTTGATCCATTGACGATCTAGCTTACCATTATTGGGTCAATTTTGGAGAGGATCATTTAAGATCCTAAGCAAGATTTTTTGAGGGGAAACTTGTCCCATGCTAGCATTTTGATTAGGCACTGTGGGATTTGCAAAAAACATGTCAATGAAAAGTTTTCTTTGGTCTTTGGGTAGACACTATAAACACGTATTACAATCTCAGTAAGTTTTGGCTGCATGCCCTCAAACTCTATGAAAACCAAAATATAAGTCGGCAGTCGTAATCTCTAAGGTCTCTAGTTTGTATTGTATTTGTGGTCCAAAGTTTTGATTTTTATATTTTTTATTGTTATAATTGAAGTTAGGAGCCCATTGCCTTTGATTTTGAACCTGATTTTGGGTACATGCACTTGGGTATTGACTAGGGCCTTGGGCTTATACTTGGTGAAATATTTTTTGTTGTTATTTTTGTTGTTGTTGTTGAGGATGGTTGACTGTCCACAACATTAATCGTAGGCACAAACCTTTTATTTCTTTGGTTATTTACATTTATGATTATTGTTGTTAGTAGTGTTTACATTGGAGGCTGCTAAGGATGTTTGGAATCTTCTTCGACTGGTCGGTAACACTCGTCAGTTGTAACCCCAAGATTCTTGTTGAGGACCTTTGGTCCTTGATTATTGTTCGTGTTGTTAGGGTAACTAGAGTTACCTTGGTTGGGAGTGATCAGTCTCTTTTTCATTCCATAGGTCTAGCAACCACTATCTATAGCTTCTTGATAAATTCGATAGAGCACCCTCCAATACTTGCTTTGTAGCTCCTCAATGGAAATTTCTCTACTTCTTCCTTTGTTTCCTTATTAAGGGAGGGAAGGAATAGATCAAAAATATCCATGTTTAGTCCATGTTAGGAGCACTTGCTCAAAGAATAAAGGGCCTGTCTACCATCTTTGGATGAAATGGGTCAACATACTCAGTATGTCCTCTTGTTTGATTATTGAGGAACTCTTTGATTCCTGTTCTCAAAATCTTGTTAATGTCAAAAGCTTTAATAAACTATGAAACAAATTTCTTTTAAGGAATATATCGAAGCATCTAGTATTCTATAATACTAGTCAAGAGTAAATACCTTCTAACATCTTAGGGAATATTTTTGCAATGACAAAATCCCATGGGAGCAACTCTCGAACGGAAGTTACGTATCACCTCTGATGTGCGGGTTAGGATCTCCTTCCATTTTAAATTTTTGAAAATTTGGAAAGAGGTCTTGGGAGCATGGCATTCCATATAGAGAATTCAAGATGTTCTTGTTGGATATTATGAATAGGTTCCTACTTCATAAGACTCGACAATTTCTTGTATTTGTTGGGGAAGTGTAGGAAGAATTGGTTGTTGGAATGGTGTAGCATAAAAATTCGTCGAGGCGTAAGGCATCTCCTGTTAGCTAACCATATGAGCTTGGCTAAGTGCACATGTCCCCCTGTGGTGAATTAGAATACATGTGCTTGTAAGGGGGAGGATTATTTTGATATGGATGTTGAGGCACATAGCCAGGGAGCATTGCATTTCCAAATGGCATGGTGTTTGAGAAAGCACTTCTAGATGGTTCCTCTGGAGGGTATCCATATGTAGTGTGGGGGGGCATACCCAAGGTACCCAACCCAGTTAGAAGGTTTCTAGGGCTAGGAACGCCAATGTAAACCGAGGACCTGGTGCAAAAGGCACTTGGCCATAGTTTTGTGAATAGAAAGGAATCTTCCCTTTCCTAGTATATGAAGTATGAGTAATTTTGGCAATTTCCAACTGCTTGACCTTGTCCACCAATGTCGATATGAATCCACATGTTGATGGAGTGGTTTTTTTTTGGCATACATTGTTGAACCTTTGCAGGCTACTGAGGGATATGATATCCCTTTATAAATTTCTCATTGTTTATCCACCCCTCATTAGTAATATTTTCCACTGTAGGATGGGTAGTGTTATTGTTTTGAAGGAAGACATCGACATGTCCTTGTGGCCTATCAAAAGGTTAACTCATGTTTTAGAAGTGTTGTTCACTTCTTGCGTAACGTGCTAAATACTCCTTATCTAGTGGGAGTTGGTCAGACTGCATATTAATGGGTTGTCTGAACAAGAATCGAGGAGATGAGCATGTCTCTCCAATAAAATTCATGGCGTTAGAGCTTAAGAGTTCAGGTTGTTGGGTTTGTGTAATTTGATCAATTTCCTCAATCCTTACTGAGGAACCAACATTGGTCCCCTAAGGAGGAGAAGTTTGAAGATGGTTGGTTAAATAGTTATCTTCCCATGTAGAAAGTAAGGGTGACTATTTTTGTCTACCAATTTGATAGTTATATGCTTCAAGATCCAAAATGGGTCGGCCATATCTGTCATATCCCAGCATAGTCGGGGGGTATATAAATACCCGCAGAATAATGGGAGAGAGGAGGATGGATGAAGAAATTGGAAATGATCAGAGACTATCTCTTCATGTTGGGTTCAGTAATTTGTACGGATGAAAATTTACATGCAACCTTCAACCGCACTCGACCCCCCGAGGTCATGCTGGGGAAGCCAATGTCAAAATGTGTGTGGCTATCTATAGGAGGATTAATACATAGATCTGGTAGTGTGATCTCCTAGTAGCTGAGTTGGCAAAGGGGAGATTTAAAGGCTATGAATGAGTAATGTAAATTCCCTATGGTTTTCCTAACTGAATCTCAATGTTAAACTAGTTTGAACTGTCCAAATTAACTAAGATGAAACTAACAATTTATTTTACTGCTGAAAGGAAACTAATCTAAACAAATCACAAAACTGAAATATTACAATCCCTAAACAACAACTTGCTTTTATTCTAAACAATCAAAACTACCTCTACACTAAAACTAAAAAATCAAAATAACCCAGTGCGGTTATTCACCTATGCTGAGTGTATTAAATCTAAACTAATTAATCAATTGAATCTTTCTAACAAAAATCTTCAATCTTACCTCATAAACAGAGAATAAATCACAACTTCAAAGAACATATTATTCCATGTAGCCTCCCTAACAGTGTTGAAGAACAAACTTTCTAATTTGATATGATCTACTGATAACTTAATAATTGAAACAATGAAAGGATTTATCTCTTGTATTTGATATGAACTTTGAAATGATAAACTCAGAATTAAAAATTTGAATAAATGAAGAAAACTACACCTCCAACCTGGATATTGTAAGAACAATGAAAAATCTAGTTATATGAATATTGTCCCCTCAGTTTATCCTTTCAGGATTTGTGTCCACATGAGTCCAACAAATGGGAATGCAGCAAAAATAGAAGAAGGATGTAGGAGAAACAACAACTTGAATTGGCAGACTGGGAAGCAATGCAAGTGGAAGAGTGCAAGCACAATTAAACAGAGATTGGCTTTGGAGATTTATAGCAAGAAAGGAAACAACTTTGTATTAGCAAGAATATAAATTTTCTCCAGGTTTTTCTTGAGAGAAAGAAATAGGAAGAGAATACCATAAGGAATCCTTGGTATGTCAACTCATTAGGTGAAGAGGCAGTTCAAACTGATTAACTCCATTTAAAAATAGAATAGGAAGAGAAGACCATGCAATCAAGCCTAAATTTATCTAATTTGATTCACAAATGAGCCTTGAAGTGAAGTTAACTGAAATCACGTGTGTCTAATTTTCACATGAAGGTTTCTAGAAAAATGGTGCAGAATTGCTACCCTCCATAGGGTGAAAAACACATAATCACTGCCATGACTATGGCAGTAGTCACAAAACCACCTCCTTTCCTGGGCAGCAGTTTCGGCACTTAAGGTTAAAACATGTATAAAAAGTAGAGGGAAGCTTAGAAAAAAGCGTGCAAAGGCTAAGTAGAGATTTCTATACTACAAATATATATTATGAATGTGTTTAGGAACTCGAACACCTTCTAAAAGGATATGAATAATCATTGGGGAATTTTTGTTGCTATTTTTTTCTAACAATGTATCACGTGTAATTTTGGGTGCGTAAAATGACTCATGAGTGTTTTTCAGTCATCAAATTGTGGTTCTGCATTTCGTATGTTTCGGATCAAAGTGAAAAAATAAACCTACAATAGTTATGAGCCATGATCATGAAAAATAGTTTGAAGAGTGATGGATATCTCAAAGCCTTTCCACAAGGTAGATCCATACAAAAATCCTTCATAGACGGGTACACCTTTAATTTTGGGGTTAGCACGCCGGTTGTATAGACAATATATCATATCTAAGCATACATGAAAATAAAAGCAGATATTATACCAGAAGGAATATACAAACCAAGAGACATAAATCAACACCAAATTTAACATGGTTCACCTAGTGTGGGCTACATCCACCAAGAAACAAGCCAACCTATTATCCAAAGCTTTGACAAGATATATAATGAATATTTACAATCTTCCACACCTCTCAGATGTACAGTACTTTCTCTCTGTCAAGATTTTGCTTCATCACCAAGAATTCTCACTCTCACCAACCTTTTTCAAGTTCTTCTTAATTATTGTTAATACTTTCTTCTAAACCCCATATTTTTTTACTTATATAATCGTTTATAGATTTAGGGCACTTAGCCATGCAATTACAATCAATAGATATACTTTAATTCTAAAAATAGATCTAATTCATGAGAGTTAATTAAAACATCCTCATATAGGTAACCAATGTCGGTTAGCCCTAACTGATGTCAGTTCCTCCTTGCCTGGCCGATTTTGGTCCTGGGTGACCGATGTCAACTCCCCCTAACCAATGATGGCTACTGTGTTTTCTAAAAATTTTCACATTCCATGCTAAACTAAAGTAATTGAGCTCCACAAATCAAAAATATCCCACTTGGAGATTAATTACTGCACCATATCTATATAGCGTCATTCTTGGATCCTTCCTTAGCTTTGTTTCTTCCTCTTCAAGTCTCAAACTTGAAGGCCAACAGAAGTTGAGTGTAGCTCCAACTTATCCTTTGCTAATGGATTCATTGGCATATCGGCAGGGTTCTCACTCCTATGAATCTTTTCCAGATTCAACTTTCCATCCTCCAATACCTACCGTATGAAGTGATACCTCAACTGAATGTGTTTTGTTTTCAAATGAAACGTTGAGTTCTTTGCCAAATGAATTTCACTATGACTGTCACTAAATAGTTTACAGTTACCTTGCTCCTTTCCCAACTCTTCCATGAACCTACTCATCCATATCATTTCCTTCCTAGCCTCTATAGCTACAACATACTCTGCCTTTGTAGTAGACAAAACCACAACCTTCTGCAATCTTGAAATCCAGCTAACTATTGTCCCACCTACTGTGCAAATATATCCAGTAGTGCTCCTTCTACCATCCAGATCTCCAACGATATCTGAATCAACATAGCCACATAATGAAATATATGAACCTCTATAGCATAACTGCATGCTAGATGTCCCTTTCAAATATCTGAGTATCCATTAGACTACTTTCCAATGCTCTTTACCTAGATTGGTCATATATCTACTTACAACTCCCACTGCCTGTGCAATGTCTGGTATGGTACAAACCATAGCATACATGAGACTCCTAACTATGGAAGCATATGACAATCGTGTCATGTCTATGACCTCCTCATGTGATGAAGGACACTGATCTTTGTTCAATTTTAAGTGTCCAGCCATAGGTGTACTAACAGGTTTTGCATTCTGCATCTTAAACCTTTCTAACACCTTGTAGATATAATCCTCCTGAGACACATACAATTTCTTGTTTTTTATGTCTCTATGTATTTTGATATGAAGGATTCTTTTTGCAGCTCCTAAATCTTTCATAGAAAATGTGTGAGATAGCTTTCTCTCAAGCTCACTAATGTCATGCATACTAGATCCTGCAATAATCATATCATCCACATACAATAACAAAATAATATAGCCGTCATTTTCAAGCTTCTTGAAATAAACACAATGGTCATATTCACATCTCAAGTAACCATGCACATGTATAAAACTATAAAACCTCATGTGTCATTGCCTTAGAGCTTGCTTGAGCCCATACAGACTCTTTTTCAACATTCACACTAATTTCTCCTTACCATTGACTTCATACCCAAGCAGTTATTGCATATAAATCTCTTCATCCAAATCACCATGAAGGAAATTTGTCTTCACATCTAGTTGTTCTCAATGTGAATCCTCTACTACAACTAAACTCAATACAGTACAAATAGAAGTCATCTTAACAACAGGAGAAAATATTTCACCAAAGTCAATACCTACTTTCTATGTAAATCCCTTTACTACAAGTCTTGCCTTGCCTTGTATCTTTTATGTCCACCCTCTTCTTCCTTGATCCTATAAACCCACTTGTTCTGCAATGTTCTCTTACCTGCTGACAACTTAACCAAATCCCAAGTTTGGTTCTGTTCCAAGGAGTCTATCTCCTCATTTATGCCATGCTCACACTAGACGTGGGTCTTATCCTGCATTACTTATTCAAAGCTCTCTGGTTCACCATTATCAGTCAATAATAAATAAAATAGAGTTCTAAATATTTTTGGAGGTTTACTTACCCTGTGTGACCTTCTCACAAGAGTTTAGGGTACTGGAGGCTCAATCATGACCTCCTGGACATTTGTATCTGAATCTGACAGTGACCGACGCCGGTCACCTATAACCGACGTCATTTCTGCTAACCGATGTCAGTTTGGCTCTTCTATAACCGATACCGGTTCTACTGACTGATGTCGGTCAGGGGTACACCAAATGTGAAATTGATATCTTATCTAATATAAATAAGCAACAATTATATTATACAAATATACAAATCAATAAGAGACAATGTTGCAGAATGAAGATAATAACATAAACACAAAATAAGAGCAAAAATATAATAAATACACTATATTATTGATTGAATAATTTGAAGCTAATTACATGGTAAGAGAGCTTACAATATATAGCCTTTCCATTTCCTATAAACAAGGAGATAAGGCTTACCAATATTATACCACTAATCTCTCCTATGATCACTCACCACTATTCTCTCATATATCCCATCAATATCACCACACATAATAATCTATGTGAGTTGTTTATTCAACAAACTCACAACTAATACAATATCCTATATTATTAATAATGAGTTGTTTTATGACTCATATTAATAATATTACAATATTTTATTTTACACACACATGATATTAATATAATATTAATATCTTACAAGTTCACACTAATTTACTAATGTAGTATATGAAAATTACATTTAACTATTACAAACAATAATGTGAGCACTAATCCAAAGATTATTCCTAACATTCCCCCTTAGTGCAAACATGGGTGAGTTCTGTCTAGTACTTGCTCATATTCTACAATCCGATGGTTTTCAAAGACTACCATCAACTCTAGCAAGTTTTCTAGTGGAACCATTAACCACTTTGTATGTGATTTTCAAAGAGATTCAAAAACTCTCAAATTGGTTTTCTAGTGGACCACTAACCACTTTCATAACATTATACATGTTTCCTCACCCCCATCTTTACATTCAAGGGAAAATATAAATAATATCGCTCACGCAGCAGCTCACTTATTGCAAGAGCGAACAAGAATAAATTTTCTGTTCTTATTACATCACACAATGAAAATTAAACACACAACAAAAATAAATACCACAAAGTCATTGTGTGGCCCCTTTTCTTGCAGCTCGCGAGAGGTCACTGATTAGCATCCTTCCTTCATTGCCTCCTTCCTCCATCATGGTAATGTTAACTCATCTGAATTTGTCTTTGAGGCTCATTTTACAATTCTATTAGGTGTTGGTTTCAACCAATAATGCACCCTTAAAATAATAAACTTTATATTTATCCAAAACAATAAAGCATATCAGATTTTAATTATTGAAAATCAGTCACTATTTTTTTACAGAATAATTAGAAACGTCATAATTGTTTCCACAATTTCTCTTAAAATATAAAATAGGTTTCTATAATTATTTGACAGAAGTTTCCCATAATACAAATAAACAAACCCAAAAAATTTCAGAAAGTTTCGAATCTGGGTTTTTGAAAAAAATACGAATTACCAGTCATTTTTTTAAGATCAGAATCAAGAAAATAACGACAGAAGCTTCAAAACTCTCATATATACATCCTAGAGGCTTTAGTTTTGTTCTACAATCAGTCTCATAGCTTTTCCTTTCCTACTCTAATACCAGATGATGTGAAATTGATAGCTTATCTAATATAAATAAGCAACAATTACATTATAGAATTGTACAAATCAATAAGAGACAATGTTGCAGAATGAAGATAATAACATAAACACAAAATAAGAGAAAAAATAATAATAAACACACTATATTATTGATTGAATAATTTGGATCTAATTACATGGTGAGAGAGCTTACAATATATATCCTTTCCATTTCCTATAAACAAGGAGATAAGGCTTACCAATATTATCCCACTAATCTCTCATATTATCACTCACCACTATTCTCTCATGTATCCCATCAATATCTCCACACATAATAATCTACGTGATTTGTTTATTCAAAAAATTCACAACTAATACAATATCCTATATTATTAATAATGAGTTGTTTTATGACTCATAGTAATAATATTACAATCTTTTATTTTTTACACACACATGATATTAATATAATATTAATATCTTACAATTTAACACTAATTTACTAATGTAATATATGAATATTACATTTAACTATTACAAACAATAATGTGAGCACTAATCCAAATATTATTCCTAACAACACTGAAACTAGTTACTATGCAACCTTGTAGGTAATACTTTTAAATTCGAGAGTTCATTTTCATTCACAAACTTCTCAACGGTTCATCCTTAAGTACCAAAATTTGATTCATGTACATTCTCTTTTCATTCCATTCAACACCACAACTCCTAATGATTTTAGAAATTCTATAAATCCTAAAAAAGAATCCAAAATCACCAGATCCATAACCATTGAAAGTGCATCTCTTGGATTTTGCATCCAAATTTTTTCTATTTTCCCTATCAACATGCACAAAAGTTTCTGAACCAAAAACTTTAAGAAAAAAAAGATCTACCTCTTTTCCGGTCCAAGCTTCCTCTGGTGATCCTCCATCTACTGAACTTGAAAGTCCACGGTTAGGGTAAGTGTACAAAGTTGGGGGGCCAAAAAAGTAGACAAAAACCCAAAAAAAGAAAAACGTATGCATTTTATTATAACATGATCATGTTTTAAATTCTCAGGTTTGGGATTTACCAAAGCATAACATGTACGCATTATGTCTGCTATAAATTAAAAAAGAGGCCTAAGCTTCTATCATTTTATCTCCCTCTAACGCGAGTTTCAAAGTTTAATTGTGCCCTCGTGTTTTTTCATTCAGTTGGATCTCAAGCTCAAAGGATCATTTCTAGATCACCGGGAAGATCTGAATCGACGATGACACCACAGAGAAGAGATAGGCATAATTCTTTTCTCAAATTGCATTGAAATATGATAATTATAGATTAAATTTTGAATTGAATACATTTTTGTAATGTTACAGTTTGAGGTCAAGGGAATCAACCACAACCAAACTCTGTTATTCCTATCATCCCTCCCAACCCTCCCATAATTGCTCAACATCCCCCGGGTATTCAAGAATATTTAGCAGCCCACATAGTTGAAAACAAAATTGAAATTGAGGATTTAATTAAAAGAATGAGGGATTCACAATCTACAAACCCCCATCACGCCTCTCTTACAAACACATTGGAGGTATTACTTGCTCAAGTTGACGCGGCAACGGGGAAAATTGATCATTAAACAACTTACAAAGAGGGTTATAGGGTTTATTATTCCAACAAATTGTCATATGTGGATGTAAAGAAAAAGAAATTACAAAATACTTCATATACACCTTATTCATGGACCCCCATAGTAATTTTCATGTTCTGTTGTCATGTAAATGGTTTCCCATCCATTGGTGCAATAATAATTTGATTAAAAATATTTTTTGGGACCAATGATGGATGGTGTTTGATTTTATACCTTGTAATAACAACGAGGTGCCACTATGCTTTCTGAGGAAACTCTATTGTGAGTTTATCCTCAACAACATCCCAAATTATTTTGATTTCCAAGATTTCCAGGGCCGAGGAAAATGATCTGCACAAGATTGGCCAGGTGCACAACATGCACCTATTCAGTAGGGTAGATTCCCCACACAGGAGCTTCCTCACCCTAAGATTTTCCCTCAAGCAGTGAAGGAGATAGTAGAGATTGATACACTCCACACACTTCAGGGGCTATTTATGACCCTTGTTTGACATATGAGGGATATTTATGAGCCAGATGCTCGCAGAGGTACATAGAGTATTCCCTCAGGGAGTACTAGCATGAGGCCACATCTTTGCTCATCATGTGGTAGCATATGTTTGGGGCCTGAGGAGGACGATACTTTCATGCATACTGATTTTGGTGGAGTTGGTGCTAGGGGTGCACACGCTAATTTCACTATGTCAGATGTCTTTTTGAGTGAGACATTTAGATTATAGTCATCCGCGTCACCTTCGCAAGTATTTTTTATGTTTTATTATGTGTGTTACAACAAGTTTGGAGTACTTGATTTACTTATATATATGTTATATTTTTGAAATAATTGTATATGTACATGTACATGCATTGATATTACAGCGCGCGGGAGGCGCATCTTCATCCGGACCACAGGCGGCGAGCACCATGCATACACATACATTCACAGAGATAATTTAGAATGTTAATTGTGTAAAATTTTCACATATATATAAAAATTTTGGATTCAAATATATGTATGTTCTTGTATGTCCATCTAACTCACGTGATACATGTTTGATAAAGATTTTGAATTCACTAGACACCCCACCATCTCTGCCACAAGTAGAGAAAGGTGTTTCCATTGCGATTTCATCTGTGCAGCAACTCACTGAGGTATTCAAACAACATGTAAATTTTGTTAAATTTCTCATGAAATTTATATTATGTTAAATTACATGTTGGTAATGTATTTTATTGTAGAATTATTAAATTATGTTAATAATTTCCTTCATTGTGTATGTGCAGGAGTTACATGCGATAGGTAACAGCCTTGTTCATTTGCTTCACAGGTGTGGCAGAGGGTAAAAACAATAGTTCTATATTGATAAAATTAGTTAAAATTTTGTCATTACACATACATGTACTTAGTTCTATTTTCACTAATTATGATATTAGATTTTATGCTCTTATGTGTATGCAAGGTAACTTCAACCCCCTCCATTTTGACTTTGAGGGCACAGACTCCTCCATCTCGTCATCTTCATACCCCTGTTCATACTCCAGGAGCTCCTGATGACTCATCTGAGTGTGAGATGCAAATTCGACATGATCGACAACTTGTGGTAAGTTTTTGTATTTATGTAAATACTTTCATTCTAGCATGGTCTTAAATACATGTTAAAAACATATATAAATTAAGTTTTGACAAAAAAAACATTGTTTGCATTTACAGGATCAACTACAGGCGAGTATTTAGTGGAAGAGGACTCGTAGCATGGGTTCAGACGATCCAAAGTCATTTCATAGATCTCCATCTTTGTCTAAGGGAGGGCCTTCTTCTAGCAAGGTCAAGAGAGGAATAGATTTTGATGATTAGGAAATATATATATGTCTTACATGACATTTTTTTGTATGCCTATGTGCATGACATTGTATGTACGTCTATATGGCATTTGAACTTGATGGTATATGACCTTTTTTGGGAATTTTTATATTTATTATGCACATTAAAATACTATTTGGAACTTGATATTTTTGTATGAGACCTTACATTTCTAATATTATTTTTACATGAAACTATTATGATATGCACTTGACAATATTTAAGAAATTATGGATTATTTTTTCATTTATTGGTGATGTACATGTACTAGCATTTTCAATGTATAATATGCATCAAAATTTGGAAATCAATATTTATATAATGTATGTATATAAAGAGTTACCTAATCTGAGTAATTATTCATTCAATTTATCAATGTGTATATTTGTATTTACCTTACTTATGCTTCTTCTTGCTCATGGTCTCTTTGTACTGGTTCCTATCTTATCATGCACTTACTACATTCTTCTATGCTTCTTAGTTTTCTCCCCTATTAAAACACCTGAGAGTCATCACAATTTGATGCCTTTCATTTGTTGATATTTTGTGAATGTCTCTCCATATACATTACTCCAATGTTTGAGAATGTCTCCAAATGCAATGACATTCTGATTCAGACACTTAATGATTCTTGATTGTCTAATCCTATCCAATTCATGTTATTACCTCTAAATCTATACGTATTTCAAGTTGTTTGGAAATCACATCACACCCTTCGCTATGTTTGATGACTACCCCTATCCTTTTGAAGGAACTTTTGAAAGCATCCATGGGTTTATCATAGCATAAATTATCAATGAATGGAAGGTAACTAAGTCATACACTAGCTAACTCCCATTCAGAACTAAACAAGAAATATTTACTAGGTGATTTATAACTCCCATGTGTTCTTAGACATTCCCCTATCAAATTCATTCTTAAGCCAATCTAGTCATTCAGGGCTCTTAAGGGCCTATGCCCGGACAAGGTAATCCGAAAGCACGAGGAGTGTAGGGAACTAAAACAAAGCCTCCCCTAGCATTCACCAATCCATCTGAATGTGTTGGTGTAGTTGGTTTGTTGCCAAGAGCTTTTGTTTGCAAATTATTGCTTCTGGCAGCCTTACACTAACTCAGACTACATTATTTTATGTGTTTGTAAACAATAGGACAGTGAGAGAACCAAATGGAGATGGATAAAACCATAATAGGCTTTCGTAGAGGGACCCAACATGGAGGTTTAGGATCTGACGAGACATCTCTAGGTGCCACGGAGTCTGAGAAATCACACGTCGAATATATAGCATGTTTTGGTCTCAGGGCTCTTAAGGGCCTACGCTTGGACGAGTTAGTCTGAAAGCACAGGGAGCGTAGGGAACCAAAAAAATCCTCCCCTAGCATTCACATGGCCACCCTGACATGTTGGAGTATTTGGTTCGGTGCTAAGATCTTCTATTTGCAAAGTATTACGTTTGGCAGCCTTATATTGACTCAGACCACACTATTTCACGTGTTCGCAAATAATAGGACAGCGAGAGAACTGAATGGATATGAATAAAAATGTTATATAATTTCATAGAGGGCCTCGACATGGAGGTTTAGAATCTAACGAGACGTCTCTAGGTGCCACGGAGTCCGAGAAATCACCCACCGAAGATATAGTATGTTTTAGTCTCAGGGCTCTTAAGGGCCTACACCCGGACGAGGTAGTCCAAAAGCACGGGGAGCATAGGGAAAAAAAATAAAGCCTCCCCTAGCATTCACTTGGCCACCAGACATGTTCGCGTAGTTGGTTCAAAGACAAGAGTTTCCGTTTTCAAAGTATTGCGTCTGGAAGTCTTATATTGACTCAGACTGCACTATTTCATGAGTTTGCAAACAATAGGACAACGAGAGAACCGAATGGATATGGATAATACCATGATAGGATTTTGTAGAGGGCCCCGACATGGAGGTTTATGATCTGATGAGACATCTCTAGGTGCCACGAAGTCTGAGAAATCACCTATCGAAGATATAGCGTGTTTTGGTCTCATGGCTCTTAAGAGACTACGCCTCGATGAGGTAGCCCAAAAGCATGGGGAGTGTAGGAAACTAAAAAAATCCTCCACTAATGTTCACTAGGCCATCCAAACATTTTTGCGTAGACGATTCGGTCCCACGAGCTATAGTTTGTAAAATATAGCATTTTCAGCCTTTCACTAACTCAGACTACACTATTTTGTGCATTTGTAAACAATAGGATAGCAAGAGAACCGAATGGAGATGGATAAAACCATGATAGAATTTTTTAAAGTGCCCCAACATGGAGGTTTAGGATCTGACAAGATATCTCTAGGTGCCACGGAGTCTGATAAATCACCTGTCGAAGATATAACATGTTTTGGTCTCAAGGCTCTTAAGGGCCTATGTCCTGGATGAGGTAGTCTAAAAGGACAGAGGAGCAGTAGGGAGCCAAGAAAAAATTCTCCCCTAGAATTTACCTAGCCACCGTAACATTTGTTCGCATAGTTGGTTCCGCATTCCAATATCTTTCGTTTGCAAAGTGTTGCAACTGACAGCCTTACACTTACTCAGACTGCATAGTATTTTATGTGTTTGTAAACAATAGGAAAGTGAGAGAACCGAATGGAGATGGATAAAACCATGATATTATTTTTTAGAGGGCCCTGATGTGGAGGTTTAGTATCTAATGACGATACATCTCTAGGTGCCACAGAGTTTGAGAAATCACCCGTCGAAGATATAGCGTGTTTTGGTCTTAGGGCTCTTAAGAGACTATGCCCGGACGAGGTAGCCTGAAAGCACGAGGAGCGTAGGGAACCAAAAAAAAGCCTCCACTAGCATTCACTTAGTCCATCTGGACATGTTTTGGCATAGACAGTTTTGGTCCCATGAGCTACCATTTGCAAAATATAGCATCTGGCAGCCTTGCACTGACTTAGACTACACTATTTTGTATGTTTGTAAACAATAGGACAACCGAGAGAACTGAATGGATATGGATAAAACTGTGAAAGGATTTTGTAGATGGACCCAACATGGAGGTTTCAGGATCTAATGAGATGTCTCTAGGTACCACAGAGTCCAATAAATCACACGTTGAAGATATAGCGTGTTTTGGTCTTAGGGATCTTAAGGGACTACGCTGACGTGATTTCTCGGACTTCGTGGCACCTAAAGATGTCTCGTCAAATCTAAAACCTCCATGTCGGGGCACTCTACAAAAGCCTATTGTGGTTTTATCCATCTCCATTTGGTTCTATCATTGTGCTATTGTTTACAAATGCACGAAATATTGTAGTTTGAGTCATTGTAAGGTTGTCTATTTCCAATCACCTGAATAACATATGTGGTTCATACAATATAGGTGGTGAAATGAGATTTTTTGTTTTTTGTTCCTTTATAATATTTAATTTCTCTTTAGCTTCACTTGGCTTCAAGAATAATAAATTCTCTACTGACAATGCCAACCATGTGAAGGTGGAAGATTTTTTGGCACCACTAACCTACATAAAAATGTTAGTAAGCAATTAAATAGAATTTTAAATCATAAAAAAATTAAATAAAATCATTTAAGTAAATACTCAAATTAAATTCATGAAGAACATACCTTTGCAAATTCAATCCAATGAACCACAAGGATCAACTCTACTCTTGACATTAGCAAGAATTGCTTCATGATCTGATTCATGAACCTTCCACAAATTCTTGTTTAATGGTCTGACCTCAATATTTGATCAAATTAATATTTGTTGCAAGGACCAAATGTGAATAGTGAAGTATCTTTCGATGTACTTCATAGTCTTCAAACAAACTAAATGTTTGAATTTTTGATAGGATATCGTCGAAGCCAAGTTTCAATGACTATCACTAACCCATTGGGATAATCAAGGTCTTCACCATCAATGACTGTGGAAGTCAATTTTGTTTTCCCCTCTACACAACGAGACAAGAAGTAGTTTGTTCCCTCTTCATTAAATTCCGTTGCAATAATTGCAAAAATGTGCCCTACATCACAAAGTAAAAATTATTCAATCAAAGTTAAAATATATTAAGAGTTGACCCATTTAATAATTTATAAATCTAAAACATGGCATGTACATATATGTATGTACCTTGTTGCACTAAATCAGAGACTTGGTCAAAGTCAGGTGATGTTTTCATTTGATCTGAAGACCCTGCAAGTTGTAATGCTCATGGAACTTGATGTGTGTCGAGTGGAATTAGAGGTCTACAAGTCCATTCATCCACCCAGGGTTGTGACTCACATTCATTCCACGCAAAATCAATGCATGATATACAAAAACATGTCATGCACCTAGTATAAATAGTCCAAGCATTTGCATCTGAACTACGGAATGAGTGCATATCACTTGATCCTACAATTGTCATACAATCTTCAAAGTTTTCCAGATGTTGTTCCTCTATCAACCAAAAATATCTATGAACTGTTGATCTCTCTTGAGATTCATGGCCCATATTCTTAACACACCAATCAACATTTTTTTTTTACATCTATAAATTTAGCACCATCCTTGAACTTTAACTCTTCTCTTACAAATTCTCTTTTCATGCATGCTCCTACACCATTATGCTCTCCTTTTCCATGCCCTGCCTCAGTAAAACTCCATATATGTTGTACATTTTTTTCTTTGTGCATCTTTCTTAGCCAATAAAACATCCGCACATTCTTGAATTGTGATGTGCAGTTGTATAACTAAATGTAATGTTGATCAAAACTAAAGTTCCTCTCATTCAAGTTCACATAAAACACCTAGAAACACCCTTGTACATATTTTTTAGAATGTTGTCTGATCATCACTGATGTATAAATGATACTCTCCTAACATTTTTCAATCTTTCTCAGTGCTTTCTTGGAGAGTGCATGAATACTATATGCATGAAAATATAAACTTGCATTGAGTTATAATATTGAGACTGAACCTCCATTTTTGGATGTAATGTGTAATTATCTGTGAATTCAACTACTGAAACAATAGGTACCAAGTGGGAATGTATCCTTACTTAACTTGAATTGTTCATCCAACTATCGAGCTCTATGTGTGAGTCTTGCATACTCATAAAAAATGTTCTCTATGAATCTGACCATATATTCTGATATACGTAACTATGTTCTGTAACGAGCTCACACCTTTTAGATTATTTTCCATCTTATTACTTGATATGCCACCGATTTATATTTGGTGAAATCAATCAATTCTTTTCCTATTGATTATGTACTCTCCTCATGGATACAACTTTTTAGATTTGGCAAGCCACCACATACATTACACGTTCCATCCAAACATGCTTTGTTATAAAAAAAATTGTCTAGTTGATTTTTCACAAAATATTGTCGGAATAAATTCCCTTGAAGATATTTTGTGGGACATTTAATCCACACTCCTGCAACATGATGTCAGTATGCAAAACACGACGTATTTGACAAAAAAACATCATAATGCATTGAAAATTCAACATGATGCCTACAACAACAAGTGGTACGTGAGTGATTGATTTTCACATAAAAGGGTTTTCTCATTTCAAAGAATCTTTGGCTAATGTTAATTTGTGGATTTTCATTCTTAAACTTAGAGAACAATTATGTTTGAGTCATATCTAAGAAATATTTTACACATGATTCACGATTACGAGAACCTATTCTTCTTTTTACTGTATCTCTTCTATTTGGTGACACCCTTGTGTTCTCATTCCAAAATTTTACAATTAATTCTTTTAGAATATCAGATGTATTCTTGTCTTTTCGTGAGAAGTCTGCTAGAGAAAGCCCAATAGTCAGTGTTATTGACTAACTCAAGATGTTTACATCTCTTTATTGACTTTCATTAGTGTTTTTCTATTTAGCTTCAAAGCACTGCTTATTTTTCTAATCAAGCATTTATTAACTGTTTTATCACTTACTATACAATTAGTAAGTGCACGCTGTGTAACATTACTATCTTTGGTGCATCTTTTTCCACCTACAGTTTGGTATGCTTTATGTATGTTTTCAACAATTGACGCATTTTGATCAACAACATTAGATGTTCTTAACCCCAGGGTCTTCATTATAGGTCTCATCTTAATTAATTTCATCAATGTAACAAATAATTGACATCTTTGTGTGTCATTTAAATTCTCAAAGTAATTATCCCAAATTCCACTAGCTTTTCTTCTCGCATTTCTTTCAGACATTTTGTTAGGCATTGGTTTTATAATGTTTTCATCAATTTCAATTAAGTGAATTGGTTTTCTTCGCAAAATGGAAGGAGGTGTTCTTAGAGGTGAAGATTCGTTTACAAGGTTACTTTCTTCATTCAGTGTTTTCATACAAATTTCAGGGTTAACATTTGGATTCTCAAGTAAGGGTTCAACAATTGGATTCATATCAATTTCTTCATCCATACCAACATTATCATTCAATTCAATATCATTATTCATTGAAAAATCATTATTATCTACATTTTCATTATGTATTTCATCCCCATATTCTAATACATTAGCTACATTTGATATAGCAGACGTACCTTTCCCAGCACGAAGTTTTTGCATTCTCTTCAATTTCTTTATTCTCATTCTCTTCCAATTTCTCTGGTGTCTTGTTCTTGACTTTCCTCTTGTCCTTAGCTCGAACTTTTATCGTCCATGATTAGAAAAAATCAATTAGTGGGGTAGGGAACAAAATGAACTACTAAAAAATCGTGCAAGAATGTAGTCTGAAAATTACAAGACCAAACAAAATGTATGCAGAATTCTCGTGAAAGAGATGAAAGGGACGTTGGGGGGCCACAATATCACTAAATAAACAAACAAATTATAACGCGTACGTATTTTGCCTTATATGTTATAATTATTATACGTGATTAATCCTTTTACCTTTTCCAACACATGCCTCAAGGCTTGGGATCCAGTTTGGATCCCCAAGCTTGAGGCATGGACCTACACAAACACAACAAACCATGTGTTTTTGCAGAAAAATACAAAAATCTAACTTCTGTTATGATAAATCAACATCAAATGATCGATTTGTTTTTTAAAAAAGTATACAACAACGTAAAACAGAGTTTCTTCTTTGTATAAATATTATTTTTTAATTTTTCTAATAAATACAAGGTTTCCATATTAGTTATTTTCTTAACTATGCATTTTTATAGCTATTTTTTGAAGTTTAAGCATGTCTATCTTTTTCGTGTATTTTTTTACTCATCAAAATTGAATAAAAGTTTTTAGACACAAACTAGGCAATAATTTTATGCATATTAAAAAAAAATAATCTAATTTTCGATATTTTTTGAGGTAGTTAGGGGGGGGCATGGTCGGAGCTCCGTTATTTTTCAAAACATAAAATTTTTGTACTAGAAAAATCATAAATAAAAAAATATTCGCTAAAAAATCTAAAATAAATCCAAACACAAACTAGATGCTCCTAGCTATCTTTCTACTAAAGTGTTTTCAAAAATACTAAATGGTGTTCAAAAAATGGTGGGGGGCACGAAAGTCACTCTATTATGTTTTTTAACAAAAACAGGAGCACATGTTGGTATTTTAGTTGTTTGAACCACTTAAAATTATCTGTTTTCAATATAATTTAGTAGCTTAGAAACTAGACTCAAAATTCTACGATTCATATTTCTACAATATCTTCCAATTTTGAGTGTAACTATTGTACAAGTTGAAAAAAAATGTACAAGTTGAAGACATTCCTGATGACCAACACCAGTTATTTTTAGATTCAAAAATGCGTCTACTGTAAGACCCACAAAATTTTCCAGGTTTGTCTTTGGAACCAAATGATCCCTGTACATCTCTTTTCATTCAAATGTCAAACCGTTGTATGAATCTTAGATTTCTTCCCAAAAATGGAATCCGAAATCACAAAAGCCATAACAGATAAAAGTACTTCTCTTGGATTGCATCCAACTTCTTTCTATTTTCTCAACATGCACAATAGCTTCTAAACCAAATGACTTAAGGAAACATATAGATGTATCTTTCATTCCAAGCTTTTCTGGTACATCTAGTGCACTTAAAGGCCCATGATCAAGGTGTAAACTGCTTCTAAAACTGTTACATCTCTATGTATCCTCATTTTTTTAACAATGATTGTCCTATTCATTGAACAACACCATTATCATGTGTTTCTAGGAACTATTATTTCATGTATTCCATTGAACAATAATAATTGATCCTACAACAAACCATTTTCAGATCTTTAAATTTGAATTGTGATTCATTTTCCACAAGGATATTTCTATCTTTTAACTGAATCTTAAAAACATCATATTTACGTTTAATACAATAAACTGCATACCTTTCTTGTAACATCATCAATGAAAGTACCACATAATACAAAAGGAATCCACCATGAGAAGCTACCTGAGTTGGTCCCCACACATTTGAGTGCACAAGCTCCAATTAATTCCTCCTTCTTAGTTGCCCCCAACTTTGAGAAATCACATGTCTCTTTTACTTTCCAAAGGATACAATACTCATAGAAATCAAGATCTAGATGGATCATTTCAAATCTGGATAACTTACTCTTAGCCATTTAATATTTGCATTTCTTTTTGACTCATATGGCCCAGCCGATTATGCCACATGCTTGCATCTGAATCTAAAGTAGATAGAGCTCCATGTGAAAAGAATTAGTAATACAAGTAGAAAAATACAATGTTCCTACCTTCTTACCTCTTGCCACAAGGAATAGCTCTTAGTAACCTTCCAAGAGTCGGCTGATGAAGGGTATACCCATGCAACCAGGATTCACCTAGTTTCCCTGCAGAAATAGATTCTACTCTTGAGGCTTGGTGTGCCTCACATGGCTTTCAATATCGCATGTATTTTCATTTTGGACCTAATCATTAGATGAACTTCCCCTTTACCAGTAATATTGCAAGGTTCATCATCTCCTAAATAAACATGACCAAAATGACTCTAGACATAATTTTTGAAATAACCCTTATTAGGAATCTAGCATGGAAAGAAGCCCCTGAATCTAAAACCCATGATTCAATTTTATTATCTGAAAGAGAGACTAAGAGCATCTCTGCATTACCTCAGGATGTATGCACACATTTGCCTACTTTACCTTTAAAAAATCTAATTGTCAAAATACATTCTCTTTCATTTTGAATCCAATAATCTTTCTTTGCATTCCTCCTTTCTTTCAACATTTCCAATAAGTTATTCCTTACCCTCTGGATTTAGATATGTAATTCCTTAGACTTTGATTTCCCATTATTCTTAACATCTTAGATCTCTCAATTTTTCCTGCCCCTGTCTTTCTACATTCAAAGAATTAAGTCTCAGATAATGATTTCATCTTACTCTTCCTGAACAAATTTCTTCACTACTAGGATTATACTAACCACATCATCAAACATTGCAAAATATTATTAGCAGTTATTTTATTACTAACATCCATTACCAAGTTATCACAACTATCAATCTGCAAAGAGCATAAAAATAAAAGTGATCTTTTACTTCATCATTGAAATGAAAATATTCAACCAATTTTAATTGATTTACAATAGAATGGAAAATCATAATCAAATGACTAGATGTAAATCTCACCTTCTTGCATCTTACCAATTAAATAGATTTCATTCGTCAAATAAACTTTATTTAAGTACACAACGGTTTTTCATATAAATTAGCCCAAATAAAATGTTTCATCAACTATATTGTAGAAGTTGCTTCTGGTAATATTCGAAGCCACGGATGCTGCAAGGCTCAATCTTACTAGATCCTAAAGCTTTTCTGTCAAGAAGACTTTCTATTCTTCATCAGTCATCTTTGTAGGTCTGAAACCTTCTGCATCCAACGGTAAATACATTTCTTTCTGATACAGATAATCCGTCAAAGCTGCATCGTTCCATAATTGATAATTACCGTCAAATTTCTCAACCTATGTATTTTTTTTCTTCTGACCATTTATTGTAGCTCCCACTTAATAGAAAACCCTCTGTGAGTAAATAATCAACACAAAAACCCTCAAACAAAAAAGCTCGTGATACCAGTTGTTGGGGTTGAACAATATCCACCTTGTACAAATCAATATATTATATCTAAGCATACATAGATAATAAAAGTGGATATTGAATTAGAAAGAATATAAATTTAATCAAGAGATCATGGACAATCAACACCAGTATTTAACATGGATACCACCCAGTGGTGGGCTATGTCCACCAAGAAAAAGACCAATATATTATGCCAAAGCTTTCACAGAGGATATACAATGAAGATCTACCATCTTCCACACCTCTCTCAGATGTATAGTACTTTCTTTCTCTGGAATTGAAAGAGATCCTGGTGTGAAAAACATCTCCAATCTATCATAGCAAAAAATTAAAAACTTCTTAAGGCCTCCCATATACTTACTTGCTGATGAAAGTAGTCAGTAATTGCTTATATAGGTGTCTTGGTTATAGACTTAAGGTATGTAACCCTGCATATTACAATCAATAGCATATAATTTCCGCATACTGAAGCATAATATTCTAGGCTTCCCGATATTTAATTCAAAAGGCATCATCCCAACCATTTAGAACCTAGATTGATGCTTCCTCCTTGCATAACTTTGATAATACCCACGCCACCTTGATTGTCGGGGAAACAAAAAACCTCCTAAGTGACTCGAAGGTTATTGTATTTTCCATGAGAAATTTTACATTGCATGCTAAACTGAAGTAATTGAGCTCCAAAGCACCTTGGCTATTTTATCAGGCGGAAGTTTCCAAAGATGGGCACTAGTAAGAATGAATAGTAAACATGGGTGGCAAAGCGAGTATCTTGGTATTTCACCTGAAATTTACATTTCCAGTTAAAGATGTAGATTGATAAAACAGGGATGGAAGCCTGATGATATTTTATTAATCTCAATCAGCAAAAATCATACATTACGGAGGATAGGACTACAATATCTTATAGGATATTGCACAGCCATGATACATCCAAGAAAATGAGTTGCACAGGTGCAACCAATAAACCAAACGTGAATGACAAGCTATGACAAATCACCCGGTTATAGCAACAATTAAATAAAAAACAAATATATTGTTTGATAACAATATAACAATGTGAATACTGACAAATATGGTTGATTAACCATATAACTATTTAAAATATGATTATAATAATACATCCTATGCAATAATTAAATTAACCTAGGATAATACTAAGTTTACTCCTAACATTCCCCTCCTTAATTGTGCATTGTCTGAAGAGATGAGGAGAGAAATGCTCTGAACAACTCGAACTTGTCACGTGCAAGTGACTTTGTGAAAATATCTGCTCGTTGTTCAGCTGTTGGAAAAAAAAGAAGCTGGATGTTGTGCTTCAATACATGTTCACGTATGAAATGAACCTGAACTTCAATGTGCTTTGTTCTCTCGTGAAAAACTGGATTGCGAACAAGTTTGAGAACACCTTCGTTGTCAACATACATGGTAGTCGGTTTGTCTTGTGGTATTCCAAGTCCTTCCAGTATGCGACGTAGCCAAATCGCTTCACAGACAGCTTCTCCTGCAGAACGATACTCGGCTTCTGTGGAAGAGCGAGAAACAAAGTGTTGTTTCTTACTTCCCCATGATATTGGTCCAGATCCCATAGAAGAATACAAATCCAGAAGTGGATTTTCATATCATCAATGTTACCTGCATGATCTGAATCCGAATATCCAGTCAAGAAGAAGTTTTCGTTCTTCTTGTATTCTAGACCAAGATCCACTGATCCTTTGAGATATCTCAAAATGCGCTTTGCTGCTTTCCAATGACAAATTTTGGGTTCTTGCATGAACCTGGATAGATAGCTCACTGCAAAGCTGATATCTGGTCTAGTGTAGGTCAGGTAAATGAGACTCTCAATCAGCTGCCGATAGAGAGTGGCACTTACCTGAGGAGATGGATCTGATTGAGATAACTATGAGTCTCGTTCTCCATGGGTGTAGCAATAGGTGTCCAATCCATCATCCTAAATTTCTCAAGCATTGTATTAGTATAATTTAACTGAGAAACAAAGATGTGATTCTCTTTTTGCCATACTTCAAGTCTAAGATGGTAGTGCATTACCCGAGATCTATCATGTCGAACAATCGGTTAAGATATTTCTTCGTTGCATCGATCATCTTCATTGAACTGCCAATGATGACTATATCATCGACATAAAAACAACAATCACAATCCCCCCACTTTATTTTTGAGGTAGATATTGGGATCATATGGATTTCTGACGAACCCATGTTGCACAAGATGCTCATCTATTTTGATGTACCAAGCCCAGGGTGCCTGTTTAAGGCCATACAAATATTTCCTGAGTCTACATACCTTTGTTTCCTCTCCAGGTACAACATAACCCTCAACTTGAGTCATATAGACTTCCTCTTGTAGATTTTCGTTCATAAAGGAAATTTTTACGCCATCTGATGGACTTTCCAACCAAATTGTGTAGCTAAAGCAAAGATCGTCTTGATCGTTTTGATCTTAGTTTTAGAAGCAAATGTCTCCTCATAGTCTAAGCCTTCCTTTTGTGTATATCCCTTTTCTACCGGTCTCGCTTTGTACTTTGTTTTGAATATCCATCTGCAACCAATGGGTTTATTCCTTGATGGAAGATTGACAAGCTGTCAAGTGTTGTTTTTCATTAAAACTTTACTTCTTCTCATGCTTTACTACGAGTCCATGGTCCAGTGGCGGATGTATCTGGTGGAGCGTCCAATTTTTCATCTTGTATCATATTAGTATAACACTTGGGCATACGATGTACTACTCCCGTGGGTCGTAGTTCTATCTGATCATCACTATCATCACCATCATCATTGTCATCATCTGAGGGAACAACAACTTCTGTTTTTACAATAGGTGAAAATTCTACATCATGTGAGTTTAGAGGAGTCTCTGCTTCCTTCTTCTCAAAGAACTCAACATCTCTGCTGGTGTAGACTTTCCTGGTCTTTGGATCCATCAATTTGTACCCAATATTTTTTTCACTATAGCCAATGAAGATGAGTTTTTGTGATTTCATATCCAACTTCCTTTTGTTCTGCTTGGGTATATACATGCTTGCTTTGCACCCAAATACTCTGAGTTGTGCAACAAATGGCTTCCTCTTCGACCATGCTTCATGTGGTGTTACTCCATCAAGAGCAAACATGGGCACTTTGTTCAATAAATAAATTGTCATCTTTGCTGCTTCTGACCAAAATGTCTTAACTAGTCCAAAATCATTGATCATGCAACGCATCATTTCCATGATAGTACGATTTCTTCTCTCACCAACACCATTTTGCTAGTGTGTGTGGAGGAGGCATTTATCGATGAATCATGTGAGCTTGAAGGTAGGCTTTGAACTCATTATTTGTGAATTCCCCCTCAATCTAAGTGGAGAGATTTGATGTGACAACCATACTCGTTCTCTACAGCCACTTTGAACTTCTTGAAGTTATCAAAAGCTTCACTTTTATGATGAAGACAGTATATCCACATATTCCTTGAATAGTCATCAACACAAAGCATGAAATATTGAAATCCCGAATGAATCAATTGTATCACACTGTAAATATTGACATGAACCAGATCAAGATTACCATGAGCTCGATAATTACTCTTCTGGAATGAAGCTCTGTGTGGTTTTCCTGCTAGGTAGTGAGGACACTTATATGTATCCTTCTCGACAGATGACAAGCCTCTCACCATGTTATACCGCCGAAGTGTTTCGAGATACTTGAAACTGATGTGACCAAGTATCTGATGCCACAATTATGCTAATGAAGAATTCTTAGCCACAAATGTCTGATCATCCCTATGGACAAAATCAAGTTTGAACATATGTCCCACATTGGAGGCTTTTGCAACTATTTTCGAGCCTCTTGATTTGTCTCGAATCAAACACACTTTCTTACCAGAATGAGTATCAAAGTCAATCTTCAGATTGTGGTCTAGAAGCTGACTAACTAGTACTAGATTCTTTATTAATCCAGGGACATATAAGACATCTGATAGTCTACAATTGTGTGAACTAAGAGGTCGATAAATGTTCTCAATCCCCTGTACTGTGTAAGAAGAATCATCACCTAATGAAACATGATTTTTATAAGGCGTATCCCTCATTGTAGTAAACCAATCTGTGTGCTTGGTCATGTGTCGAGTGGCTCCCGAATCAACATACCAAATGCCACTAGAAGACGTGGATGGTTCACTGGAACGAGCAGTGTACAAGAAGTCCTCATGTTCTGAATGTTCTTCTTTCTCAGCTATATTACCTTGCTGATGGGGTTTTCTTCGCCAGTTCCCCTTCTTCTGCCCTTGATTGTAGTTTGACTTTCCCTTATGAGATTGTTGATTTTGAGGTCCAGAATTACTTGATGAACCTTTCTTGTATGTATTGTACCAACAATCTTTTATATCATGTCCTCTGTTGTAGATAGGAAACTTGTTCTTATTCTTGTCCCCATGTTGATGTTGATGTTGTTTTTGGTACTTTTAAGAGGAATGAAACTTTCCTTTTCCTTTTTGATGAGAAGATAATGCCTGCTCCTCTTCATCATTTTTGTTGTACATTGTTTCTTCTTGTTGCAGTAGATTCACTAAATTGTCAAAGGGAACTATTTGATCTGACAAATTTAGTGTTGTCACGAAAATGTGGTATGAAGGAGGGAGTGCTCTCAGAAAAATGGGAATGAGAGTTGTATCAATGACCTCATCTCATAGGGCTAGAAGTGAATCCCTCAATTCTGCAACTCTACTCAAGAAAGCTTTAACTTTATCATTCTATTTGAATTTCAGTGTGTAAATAATTATGCAAATTCAGTATTGTATTCTTGTTCTTGGCCTCATACATTGTGCTCAATTTATCCCACGTTTTTTGGGTTGTTTTGGCATCTCGAATGTGGAGTTTCACGTTGTCGGACACTGTAAACAAGATTATCAGTTTGGCCTTCTAATTGAATCTATCAAATTGTCGATGTGTTGCATCAGTTGCTGATCTGGTTACATAACCATCCACGACATTCCAAACCTCTTCAAACTGAAGTTGTGTTTTGATTTTTTTCTTCCATGTAATGTAGTTATCTCCTCTTAGAAGTTGAGAATCTGGAAGAAAGAACTTACGGGCATTGGTGCCCATTTTGCAGGATCAACCGACAAAGGGTAAGGCTCTTATCACTCTAAGTATAAGGTCTCCTAATTTATATACCGTCAATCTGATATACCGAACATTTTTATATACGCGCCCTTTCGATATACTAGTTGGTACGTGCAGAAGCTCACCCTTTCTATATACTCGGTAGTACATGAAAGAGGTGTTAACATATGTGAAAGAATATGATACGTGGTACCAAGACAATACTGAGAAGGGTCTATGCAATTATTGACACCGACTCAAAAAAATATTCTCATATGCGCGTAACTTCGCTATATACTCAGATAATTTCAGTGTCTCGATTTACGTCGTGCAATCGTTCATAGACGGATGGGAGGGCTCAAAGTTTGTGCATTGTGTCTTTATTACTCCCTATCGATTTATAGGGACTATGCCCATACGATGTTGTTGCATCTATATATGGCGTTAAGTGCAGTAGTGGTCATGACGGCTTTACTCGTATGCACTTCCCAAAGGCACTGTATATACCGAATGCTGCGAAAAAGATCCGAAGATCTTGTGTGTTACAGAACAAAAAATTTCTTTGATTTTGTTTATAATCCTCTACCAGTTTTAAGGCAATTATAAAGTTTGCGATTGAATATGTCAACCTGAAAATTAGTACAATCCACTGAAATATACAATTACATCCAAATATGCGGAAAAATTGAATGGTAGGAAAAAAAATTGTTCTGCAAGGCCCTAGTGGCTTCCGGAGCCCAAAAATGACTCTCAGTGTGAAAAAACTGCAAAAAAAAGCTTAAAATGTAGTTTTAGGTGACCCCCCTTTAGAAAAAAGGGCTCAAGATGAAAATTAGGCAAATTGTGAGAACAATTTTTTTGCCCTTTCTTAGGGTTTTCTCCTATAATTTTGGTTGGTGGTTTAGTTATGACTAATGGGTTTAACGGGGGTTTTGCTGCTATTTTCACCTCCAAAGATGGCGGTCCTACTTAATTCTCTACCAAATTTCTATATTTAAAAACAAGTTGTTGGGGTGGGGGTCAAACCACAAACCTCCCAGTCCTAAGACCTTTCAACTGACCAAATGAGCGCTCTAAGTACATATACTACAAATTAAGCAATTTGTATTTAAAAATAATGAAAAGGGGCTAACCTTTTAAAGGTGTCCACGTGGTTGTGCACTTAGTGCAACTGGGAGGACTCCACGTGGCAGTCTGCTTGTTAACGGTGGTTTAGGGCTTCCATGAAATGAGGATCTAAGTCGCTTTGTTTATCCTCCTTCGTTGTGTTTGTATTGTGTTGGCCGTCATTTATTTTGCTTGTAATTTGTTGTGTGAACCGCCATTGTGTATTCGCAATCACTGTATGTTGAATTGTGCAGGTCATCGTTTTGTAATTTCTCCACTGCTTTATTGATCTGCCTCTGTCGTTTTTGTTTACCTATGCAACTTGCTCGGCCAATGTTTGATGCCATTGTTTGCTTTGTGCATGGCTTCATGGAGCAGGGGAGGTGAATTAGACTCAGCGGATGTGTTATCCACCTTTGCCTTGTTTTACTTTGTTGTAGATTCGTGGTTGTGGACCCTCAAAGCGGCTCGCTCTGCCCAAACAACACCCTGCTTGCCATGTGTTATGTACAACTTGGTAGAAGCTATGCCCAGCTCGCCAATGTAGTGCAACCGAACAGGGGCTCAATAGATGGCTCGATCCGCTCAATTCGAATCCAATACTCTGCCATTGAATGGACAACTCAGATAGGAGCTTGTGAGGTGCAATAACAATGTAACTCGGTCCTCTACCTGCTCAGCGCACTCAGGATCTCGGGTAGAAGCTTTGTAGCTCGGTACAAAATTCTGCAATCAACTCGATAACCAAAGCACATAGCTCGCCACCAATATGCCTAGCTCGTTGCACAACTTTGTATTAGCTCGGATAGGACTCAGTGGAGGGAGCCTCCAGATCTAACAGACTGCTAGCTTTAGCAGTGACCAAATGCACCTCTAATTTTAGAAGTAAAACCCCTAGTGGGGAAAAAACAATTTTTTTTTAATTTCTGAATCTAATTAGCTCCAGAAGCAAATTTTCCCTAGTGCAGGGGCACCAAGGCAAAAAAAAAGTTGCTTTTCTTTTACCTGGAGAATGACAAGAAGTTGCGGTGATGCAAGGACGTTCTAGGAAGTTGCTCTTGAGCAGATTCCTTCTCCAAGACTTTTCAATCCTTCTGTAACCTCTCTCCAACCTGACCAAGGGCTCCAACCTGCTCTGGTACCAAATGTAAATTATGAATAGAGACAGAAGCCTAATAAGTTTATTAATGTTAAGGAAAAATCAAATTACAAAAGGATGGGCTGCAATTCTTAATTGAACAACCAGATACAAACAAGGAATAAATTGCACATGTGCAACAATAAGCCTTACGTGAATGAAATATGACAAATATGGTTATGGAACCATGTGACAATATATCCGTGATTACAATATATCAAATAAAATGGTTTTATCAATAAAACAATATTTATAATATGTGTCTACCCAAGTAACTACTAAATATACACATCAACAATCTAGTTACCAATGCTAAATTAACCTAGTAAACTAAGTTTACTCAATATCTAGCTCGTCGTAGTTGGCCTTATGTGCACACTAATAATTAGGCTAAAATTAAGTCGCAATTGTGTAGATACAAATAGAGATATTAATAATTGATACAAATGCTTGTCCTATTCCTATTTAAGGCAATGTTTTTTGAGTATTAAATCTTTCTTAAGAGCGACCAACCAAAAAAAAAACTTACTCTTTAATGACTTTGTTAATTGTTAGGATTTTTACGAGTACATTTTAATATGTTTCAAATAACATAAAAGTAGAACTAATACAACCAAAAAATTTGTAAACACAATAAAAATAACAAAATACTTCAAAACATTAAAACACATGGTTTAATAAGATTAAATTTTTGTACTTGATATAAATATGGTAGCAAATTGGATAAGTTCAAATATTTCAACACATCATATAAGTGTGCCGACGATCAATAAGAATCTAAAAAAAAACTATGAAATTATTAATTATTATAGCTTAAAAATATAAACAAGTAAAAAGACTCGTTGATATTAAACAAAATCTAGAGTACACAACCACAAAATCTTCTTCATTTTAAACAATCTAAAATATCATGAAATCTCTCATAAAAAAAATACTATAAATGTATTTCACATTGATATGGTAGACAATATAGAAACGATAAAAATGCATCCTATTATGATAGATTAATAATATTTAAAAAAAAAAAAAAAAACACAACATAAAATATAAACATTAACGTTACCAATTAATTTCCCATATGCAAAGTTCCAAACACTATGTTGTCCCATATACAATATGTTGATATGGACAAAGTTCCAAACACTATGTTGATATGTGTAATGTGGTTTAGGTTGAGAGGAAAATATGGAAGAGGCACACAAATTATCAACTTAGATGGGCAAGAGTATTAGAATGGGTCTCTATATTTAACATGGACTGACAAAAATATACTTCATGTGTAAAGATGTATTCCCCAAATACAACATGAAGGTAGATACTTTTAAGTAATGGAAAACATTCCATAGACTACTTAGTCTTGCATACATTATTAAAATTATTCTTTCATTAAAAAAGTCAATGTAAATTCAATTCCATACGCACGTTTTTGTTTTTCCACCAAATATTTTTAATATTTTCGCAAAATTCATCTAGACGGGTAATACCAACTTCAAGTAAAGCTTTAACAAGGAATTAGTTTAATTTACTGGGACCAAGAGAGGAGGAAGTCGGGGAGGAGGCGGAATTAAATGAGTTGGAAGGAGAGAAAACAGGGAAGCTTGCCTGACGAGGGCTGGTAAAAGAGGGATAATCAGTATACCCTTTCACCTGATCCGAACTGTAAAACGTAGAGCGATCATATTTGGTAAGCTTAACTTGCATAGCAAAGCGCCTGGGAAGGTCTGGATTCGATATAAATAGACGCCCAAAGGATATCATGTCGGCCTTCCCGGCCGCCACAGCGGCAATGGCGGTGTCCTTGTTGAAACCCCCGCTACTCATGAACACCCCTCTGAATGTCTCTCTCAGCAAACTGCACAGCTTTCTCTTCTTCATCTTCTCGTCCTCCTCTTCGGCGTCGTCTTCTTCTTTGAGGCCTTCGCGGGTGAAGCGTGGCTCTGTAATGTGTAGGTAGGCCAGGGGTTCCTTCAGATTGTTCAGTTGTTGGACAAGGTACAGCCCCAGGGCTACTGGGTTCGAGTCTGTGGCGCCCATGTGGTCTATTATTGGCGACAGTCTTATGGCTGTGCGGCTGCCGCCTATTTCGTCTGTGACGGCTTGGAGAACTTCCATGGCGAATCGGCACCGGTTTTCTATTGACCCTCCGTATTCGTCTGTGCGGTCGTTTATGCCGTTTTTTAGGAATTGGTCTACCAGGTATCCGTGGGCACCGTGTATTTCTACGCCGTCAAATCCTGCAACACAGCAAAAAGCAAAACAAAAAACTACTTAAATGCTGTTATACAAAAAAAATTGATGCAATATTTCTCGACACAATATATTCAAAACTCCAAATGGGATGAACTTAACAAGTACAAACATTGGACTATCAAGGATCTGTCCAGTGCAATGTCCTAACATTAGAAGGAAGAAGGGATGAGGTTGGTTTTAGTTTCCGGTAAATTTGGTGGAATGGGTATTCTTCAGACCTTGACATTAAATTGATTGAAGTTTTCGAATTTGTGTTTTTCATGAAAAATGGAATGGATACTCCTGAACCTTGACTGTAAACAAGATACCACATTCAAACTCTAAAAATCTAAAAATCTAATATGTGTTGAAATTAACTAAAATATGAAATTGATCGGCTGTACTGTAAACCAACAGAAAAGGGCAGCAAATTTACATTAAATGTCCTTGGTGAAACCTTAGCTGAAGGTTACTCTTTAACTTATCACATGTGGTTGGGTGTGGTGCACCTTAAACAGGAAAAGATGATGAATTTAATTTATGATGCCATTATGTGGTGGGATTTAAGCTGAAGGTTACTCCAACTTATGGAGGTGGTTGGGTGTGGTGTATCTTAAAAGAAAAGGAGGGTGAATTTAATTGAAAATATCCTTTCCTGTTAAGATCTAGGCCGAAGGTTATCGTCACAGTGGAATTTAACAATCTAACCATATAAAATAAAAGATTTCTCAAATAATAACTTGGATTAAAACGACATACAAAAGAAGTATGTTTTAACCTAAATGCTTCAAGCCAGCAGTCTTGTTAAAATTCCAGAAGCCCTTTGCAACTAGGGAAAATCAATAACCCTATCAGGGACTGATGTGCATAGACCAGTTCTTTTTTATCCTGGTAAGCGAGCACATTTAGCAGTATACTAAATAGAGCCTAAAACAGACAAAACAGAACGACAATTATACAGAGAAAACAGCATGACAAGAAAATTGTGGATGCTGAAATAGGAAGTCAAAGGAGGCCACCAAAATTTTCATCCAAATTATGTTTTTCTATTTAACTTTTTTCCCTTCGGGAAAATTTGCAAAATTGTAGAACCTACCACTGATCAATAATCAACCAATTAGAAAGATATAAATTGTAAATTTAACTGCTATTCAGCAGTCAACTTGGAAGATATAATTATAAACGTGACATGATGCAATCAATGGGGAGAATGATACACTTCCTGAATTTAAATATTGACCAACAACTAACATAAGCAGTATCATAATTATCCTCTTTGTATGGGGTCCCATTGAGTGGGATGCACTTCCTATTTTTTATGTGTAGCTGGTCCCATTTTAAAACTTGTGATAGGAATGAAAAGAATCTTCATCATAAAAAGTGAAGATTAGACTTTTGTGGCACCTATTCAGATAATTTAGGTAATTTTTTTTGTCAAGTGAAATGACGTCTATAGTGAAATTCTATGAAAATAAATTGATTGTTAAATCTATTTATAAATTCTTAAAAAGTAAGAACTGAAAATTTGGTGTTTCATAGGACTATTATTGTACATAAAACTCCAGATTTTTCTTTGCAGCATCCTATGAGATAAAATTATGGTAGCCCTCCTTCATGAGACCACTGCCTTAATGGGATTGTTTAGGTGTCATCACCTGTGTCATTATCCCAAGTTCTAGCCTTATCTTTACAAGTGAATTATCCCAACTTTTAGTCTTATCTTTACAAGTGAAAAACAGTTACTGTTCTTTTTAAGAGTTAAAATTCGCAACCGCCATATATGTTAAGAGCGGGTCTATTTGAAGAGGGTATATTCTATGATGTTAACAACTTACCAGAGTCACGTCTGCTACCATTCTACGAACTACGATGCAGATGACCATACTAAGCTATAATCATAGAATTGTAGCCTAATACAATATGATCTGATAACAGAAAGAAATAATGGGGAATTGAAGAGGACGAATTTTCTACAACTCGGATACCATTTGATACTCCGTATAAAAGAAAGTAGTAGAGAATTGTGACAAGAGTTTGAAATGGGAAATCGAAGGGATAGAACTACCTGAAAATCTAATAAGCATTTAGTTATGGCAGGTGTTTGGCCTCCTATAATTTGAAACCTCCTCTGTCATCCAAACTGGTCTGTAAAATCCCTTATGGAAGAAAGTTCAAAGAAAAATCAAAACAAAAAAACTTAGAAGATCTGTAGGGACTCTTGGCACCGGCAAGGCTAGAGAAGACGGCAATAGCCCACCAGAAAAAATCCCCATGTAAATTCAGGTTAAGCTTTTGTGATCTTATACTTGAAAACAGGGGGGGCGTGGGGGGGGGCGTGGTTATGCCCACCATTCAAGCAAACTTAGTATAAATCTAGTGCATTAGCTTAGTTGCCCCTACAGGTGTGTTTCTTCCATCAAATCCCCCGTGTTATGTTTGCACCACTTGATGCATAAATTCAGATTAACAGCTCTGATGAAAATCTCAACTCAGCGACTTGCAACAATGACTAAGCTACAAAACATTGTGTAAATTTTATTGCAGATTACACATCCCTAGTGGATCTGCTTGATTTTATACCTGCTAGCATGGCATTTCTGGCTGCTAATCGAAACTGATTGACAATTCCAGGAATTTCTGCAGTCTCCAGAGCTCGAGGCTTTGAGTAATCTCCTCTCGTGTCATCCGGCATCAAGATGGACCATCCATCTACTATTGCTTTGTCTGTTGAAGATATTGGGGCTTTTCCATCCGGCTGATAAACTGTAAAATACAAACAATTTTATGTTAAAAGCAAGTAAACTCACACCTCCAAAATGCATCTAATACAGCATATTATACTTTAAAGAGGGAAAAAACACAATACCCTCAACAAGAAATTGAAGAAATGGGTACTGGGTAGGAAGAAAAGAGAACAAGGGCTTCACTGTCCAACTTGGAGACAAAAACCATGGCCATTTTTGTTCTTCAACTTCTTTCTTACCTGTATGTGAGGCTCTGCCAACGTGCCATAGCTGACAAAAGATGATCCCACCCTTTTCATGGACAGCATCTACCACTTTTTTCCAGCCTTCCACCTGCTGCTCTGAAAATATACCGGGCGAGTTTGGAAACCTATTCACAAATTTACACATACATGCCATAAATCTGTTATTTTCCATGATTCCTAACAACACATCCAAATCATAAATCGTAAACCTGTTATATTCCATGGACCAGCTAAGCTAAGACTCGAACCTAAGACCTAATAGCATACTTGGGCTGTCTACTACATCCCCTTTTCCTTCCGAAGCATGGATTATTATCCCAGAAAACTTATAAAGGGTTAAAATAGTGATTTACCCGATTCCATCTTTGGCTACAGCTGCAGCTTCAGAGATCAGAAATCCACCGCTAGTAGTTCTCTGAGAATAAAACTTAACGTGTGCAGGCTGGGGAACATGATCCAGCGCTCTGCATCTCGTTACAGGGGCTAAAACAACCCTGTATTTTCGTCCAAATTAAACATAAGCCTCGTAAAATTCAACTGAATCAAAATAATAATAAATTATTGATACCTTAACAGATAGTGGGTACCTGTGAGAAAGCTCAAAATTGGCAAATTTCAAGGGAGAAAGGATATGGGGCTTTGAATCTTCTCGCTCTGTAGGACCAGTGTTCGATTCCCCGCTGGGCTTCTCTGCGTTCGCAAGAAGTTGCTCAGGAGAGTCTTCTGTAGCCGTCGCCATTAACTATGTAAATGTATCAGCAGCAACAGAATTTTTAGGAAGAAGTGTAGACCATACTTGGTTTTATAGTGTAATCACCTTACTTACCCTTTAATTGCAGTGTCGAGAATTGATTGGCAACTTCGTGTTATTCTGAATGGCCGGCATGTTTCAAGGTGCACAGCATCCACGAATAACACGAGTGGAAATAGGACATAAATTTGGAATTACTTTGCTTAGGTATTTAACAATTTTAGTATTGGGTTTATTAGTTCAGCCAAATGGGACCTAATCCATTCTTTTTTTTGGCTTAGTGTTAAGATTTTGATGAGTAAGGGACGTTCAAGCACACGTTTTGATTCTTGAATATTTAAGGGTTATTTTAAAGTGAATTACTGTTGTGATTGTGTTAGGGCTACTTGCGATTCTTTGTCTAAAAAATGATGTAACGTAAGGATAGAGAGAGAGCGTATTCACCCTCTATACTCAAAATATACAATTGGTAACATCCATAACTATCATCACCTCTACTTTCTTAATAAGAGGGTTTACCCATAGTTTGCCCTACCCCAGGGCCGAATTAAGGTTTGTGAGCGCCCTAGGCAGTACTAGGAGCGTGCGCCCCCCTCCCACCCGGGACCTACGACCCACCTGTATATGAATTTTTTTAAAACTATTAGTCTATTAGTCTATTGAGTGGGTGAATTCAGATTCTAGAATGATTTCCAAGTTCCAAGAATCCAATTGGCAATGGCAGTGAGCAGTCAGTAGTCGAAGAAACTATAAACATGAATGTGAATAGTGCAACAGTCAAGTTGTCAACAGTCATGACTAACACAATGGACTGTCTTATACTCTTAGTCTGTGTTGGCTTGCAGTTGAGTGCCAGTGGATTGTGTGATTGTCTTAGACTCTTAGTCTACTACAGTGTCTGTGGACAGACTACAGTGGCCCGTGGGAGTCTTCCTCTGGAGATTAGAATCTTAGATACAGCCACATCCTACAAGCATAGCCGCATACAGCCTGCCGCCTGGGAGTGGCCCGTCGGAGATACAGATAGTCTGTGAAGTGTGAACAGTGAGTTGTGATGATGATCACTGATAGTAATACAATTATATACCCTGGGAGTGGGAGTGGCCTGTGGGCCATGGGGACTGGGATCGGGGTTTGAACTTTTCCGTTTGAGTGGCCCGTGCGGTCGGGGAGGGAGATCCGAGAACTCAGTTACTCACTAACTCAAAAGTCTGAAGACTGAAGTTGCAATGTATTATGTGGGCCGTGGCGGGTGGCCTGTAGATACAAGCATTGTAGTTCGTTGGAGCTTGGAGTTTAGAGTCCTGGACTCGATGCAGCCTACAGGTCCGCAGGAGACAAGAGAAGTGAACAAAAGTATACTGAGGAGAGCCACGCCGCACGGAGGAGAGTCGGAGACAGGAGACTGTCACTGCGTCTAACACTGTACAGTTTTTTATATTAATCGATGTTTCAAATTACAGTCACTGAAAGTTGAATTTGAAACTATAAACTAAAACAACGATTGAGATGAGATTCCATCATTCCCGAATCCCCGTTTATGGTTTAATAGCAATTGTTTTTGGTAAAAATAATAAAATTTCTAAGCCGACTGCTTTGGCCTTACTCGTAGTCCGAGTTGTTGACCTGCCGGACCTGGAATTTGGAAAAAATTTAAAAAAAATTGGCGCCCTCTCTTTTGTCTGCCCTAGGCAACTGCCTAGGTTGCCTAGGGTAAGACACGCCCCTGCCCTACCCAAGTGGGCGTTGGCTCATTAAGGGATATTCATTCCACCAAATTTATTTAGGATTTGAATTTAGTTTCATCATCTTTATATTTATAAGAATTTGTATCTTAATAAATGATAGGACAATACTTAACTATCATCCACAATGTTCCACTATAATCTTTTGGTAATATTATATTATAAGTGTCACTTTATCAATATTTGGGAAGTACACTACAATCTTTTGGTGATATTATACGATAAGTTTCACTTTACCATTACTTGGGAAATAATCTTTTGTCATATCAACTATTAATAATCATTAAGTTCTTATTTGTGAGTGATCAATGAGACATAAATAAAGACGTCTAAAAATCAATAATCTCTTATTGGTAAGTAATCAATAGGACATAAATAAGGAAGTCATTATTCTCCCTGTTTCAAACACTTGTTAAAAATATTTAACAATCGTTTAAAATATCTTATTAATAAGCAATCGATGAGACATATATAGGAAAACGACTATTCTCCTTACAAAAAAATTCAAACACTTGATGGAAAACACAAACTCCAATTTGATCCAATAACCTCTATTTTATTCTTACAAAAAACAAAAAATTAATAAGGGGGGAATGGCTAGATTTGTTAAACGTAGGGTGTATTGAAAACATTTTTCTTATTTCGTGAAATTTGCATTTGGTTAGTACATTAATCTATGTATACATCGGCCATTGGGGAAATTGATACAATATAGAGAGTCCCGTATTGGGGTAAAGGTGAAAGGCTCTAAAAAGGAGTTCATAATAGTCATGCACCACCCTTGAAATCTTATGAGCAATGTATCATAAATTTAGGGCTTGAATTATAACATGCAACTACCTTATGTAAGGCTTCAATCATTCTTCATGCAACTTTATCTTTGTTAAATTGACTATGGAGCTCTAGACTATGATTCACTAGATTGTAAGTTACATTTTGTATTTGAATTATTTATTATTGTACCTATTAAAACCTTTACATCAAATCCATTTACAATTGTGATTGGTTTATTTTAAAAATATATATGTTTAAATTGAAGCTTTCTTTACAAGAAATTGTTGTTTCAGGTTGGGAGTTCAATCTTGGGAAGATCATTCATTTTCTATTTGTTTTTAGAAAATGAAACGAGTTGGAGTGTCCTTGACATTTATTGCAGTAATAATAGTTGTGTCTTTAACCACATGGAACGATCATGACATCCAACTTGAATCCTCTACCCTAGTGGAGATGTATTAGTCTATTCCATCTTTCAAAAAAAAAAATTGTGGGCTTTGCATTAACTTCATATTTCAATTTGAAGGGCAAAATCAATGAGAGCTCAAACAATAGAAGTGGAGATGAATCCATCATTCCCAAGTTTGACAACCTTTATTTTATTGAAAGCCTTGTTATGCTCACACATAACACTTATATGTTATGTTCCACACTAATTTTTTGATCACTTATATTAATAACCATTCTTATTTCTTACATTTGATCTTGTTGTAAATAACAATTTCTCCTCAACTCTGATTATGGTAGCACATGTACATCGAATTAATATAAAATATATCTCTACTATTTAGTACATTTGTTTTTATCTTTGATGTTAAATTTCTCATGCTATTAGGAATAGAATATATATCATCAGTAGTTCACAATTTGTTTTTAACAAACACAGATACATGATATTTAGTATTTTAGTGTCATAATAGAGGTGGATCATAAGAAACAATTGTGGTTGAAAATGCCTTGGTCCAAGGAAGTGTGGAGCTTTGGTTTGTGGAAGAAGGAGATTCTTTCTCCATGAGAGCACTTTCAACCTTCCTTGGCTCCTCCTGATGGGTATTTAGCATTCTTTTTTATTCTTTGTATGCTTTTATTTATCTTGGTAGTATTTTTCGTATCTGTCTTGGATTTAATGTTGGTTTTTTTTCTTTTAATATTTTGGTAGTATGGTGGTGTGTTATTGTGTTGTTCGGTGTCCCCTTGGTGTCGAGACACATGAGAGAATGAAAATTTCCTAATGACATACCTTTTCTCAATAGTTATAACATAAGTATTATTGTGTTGTTTGGTGTCCTCTTGGTGTTAAGATCCATGTGAGAAGAAAATATTACCAATGTCATACATTGTTTTAATAGTTATAACATAAGGTAATATGCATATTGATGCCTTGAGTGCCTCAGAAATATCTGAGCAGAGAGGTGGTGAAACAACCTATGCATTTAATGGAGGTGCAAATGGAATCCAAGTCCTTAAAAGGGACCAAGTTAAAATAAATCAAATTGGTAATGTTAAGAATCATCATTTGCCTCTTGTTAGCAATGAGAGCCCTAAACAAACCTTCAAATAAGTTTTGTGGAAGGAAGAGTCTTGTCTGTATTTTCTAAGGGCGTAGTTCGTTATTATTTGTGATAGAGGTAGTGGTGAAAGGTAAGGGAATATTGATGGAAGAGAAAATGGTGAGAGTTTTGTTATGTCCTTTACTCTTTGTATACACCTAATTTTTCACTTTTCATTGTTCATCCCTGTTACTAACAATTTCCTTTGTGCAAATAAGGGTCACTGGCGCATCTATTTATAGAGCGGGTGCCTTGAGGGGCTTACTGGGAATGGGGAATGATTATTCACATAATCATTATGGGTTAGAGAAAATACATAGAGAGTATCATTATTTGGTCCTGGCCTTAGTTGTCCTTGCATCTTGCATTAGTCATTGGTGTCCATTTATGTCTCGTACACATTGCATACCCTACATCTTGCTTGTATCTCACCATTTGGCACTTTGTTCATCCATTTCCATGATCTACGACACTTATCTTCGCCTTTCATGTCACATCACCATCCTTGGTCAAAGCCATCTCTTGTGGGTGATGGTATTGGTGTTAGTTTTGCTCTAGCCGAAGCCATCGCCCATGGGTGATGGTGTCATATATATGCTCACCACACTTTAACATTCATGAAGGAAGGAATCTTGAATCATAGGAATTGTCACCTTCTCTTCTCTTTTACGCTATTTTCGCATCTTCTTGCTCAACTTCTGGTTCATCTTGCACTTGTCTTGGATTGGATTGGACACTCTTCTTCTTGGTTGGATTGTTTGCATTATCAGGTCATCTATAGTGAGTCTAGAATAGGAGTGGTGTTCCCCTTCTCTGCCTAATAGTGATTCTCTCTCAGTGTGATGCTTCTCTGGAGAGATAGATGCATCATTGACCACCCTACAGGTACACATGAGTTCTCTAATTATCTTTATAATTTTACATAGATTAGTTCATCTCCTTCCCTCGATGTTTTATGTTAGCTTAGTGTTATATGTCTTTGATGCTAGTTAGCATAGTACTCTTATTTGATCAGCTCCTTAGCTTTCCATTACTTTCATTTCAGTTACATTGTGTATGCTTTCCTTGTCTATCATCAATACATACCTCTTCTCACCCATCTACCAATATATTAGTAGGGTAATTTCCTTTATCTTGATTGTGGGCCTTGGAAAACCTAGGTTGACCTAGTGTAGGGATTACTTCCCACTAGATATGTGACCCTAACGCTAGTTGTATCCCCTTTAATGTTCTCTTCCAGAGCCTCCTGTGGTGAGAATCTTCAATGTGCTCTTCCTCCACAATATTTCTCTTTGAGGGTTATTTTGAGTGAGTGGATCTCGTGGCCTTCTTAGATGTCTTCATAGAGGAAATGTGATATACTTGTCTTGATAGATTCAAGTGATCTGTAAACACCAATTGATAGTTTCCTTTTTAAACTATTTACTAAGACCTTATAAATTCATCAATTTTCAAGACTTTTATTCATCCAAAATTGATCAGAATTCTGATTTTAAAACTAAGTAATGACTGATCGAAACTGATTTTTAAGTTCCCTTAATTCATTGTTTGATCAAAGACTTTCAAAATTCAAATTTTAATTTTGACCCGATTTTACTAATTTTCCCAAAATTGTCAATTACTGATTAATTATTGTTTCCACATTCAAATTATGAATTTAATCACTTCAAATAATTAGATATTGAAAGGAAAATTTAGATAAAATAACACATGGATTGTTTATGAGGTTCAGAATTCCTACGTCCTCAGGTTCGTTTAGAACTAATCCATTAATTTTTCTCAAACTATAAGTTTAATTTACCCTTACAATTACCAAAAATAGATCAAAACCTATAATATTGTGTTTTCAGTCCTTCGAAAAACCCTAACGGAGCTCATTGTTTGTCTTTCACCTTCTTGAATCACTTGTAGAGGTTCTTCCCTTGGGATTGTTTTCTTCTAGTGACTTCCTCAACATAAAATGTCATCACAAAAACTCCAAAATGGGAAAAGGACTATACCATCAAAATTTTGAACCTTTTACTAGTTCACTCTTAGCTCTATTTTTTCCTTTATGTGCTCCAAAAACAAGGATTTCTATAAACGACTCTATTATGTCCAATGCACAGACCTGCAAAAAGTTTTCTTTTAATACCAGGGAGCTCATTTTATATCTTGATGAGCTATGGTGGCATAGTGATAAGCTATATTAGATATGGATGTGGGTAGTAGGCATGTTTAAATATAGGTTTGTCGACCCCTTAAGTTGTGGTTACAACCACACTTAACTTGCATTTTGTTACTTGCCACATGGGTCGGCTGGTTAATGGTGGTTGTGTTGAGATGCCATGTAGGTGGTGGTCGAGTGGTTCCACCACGTTGTTAGTGTGTCCAACATGGAAGTTGATAAGGCCTCGTGGTTTCCACATAGGTGGTTGTGTTATTTTGATCTGCCAAATTGTTGTGTTGGCCGGTTTATTGGGGATAAGGCCCCAAATATGGATGAGTTGGCCTAATGAATGTGGCAAGTTGTTGTTGAATGGTGTGGGTAGATCATTGAGATGGCCTAGAGCTTGGTCCAATGCATTGTATACTTTAACCACCTACCCTACAATATCCCACATTCACCATGCAAAAAAATTATGTGGCATATATATAGAAAATTGTGACAATGAAAATATGAAGAAAAGGCAACAAAGACACCCCTCCTTATAAAAAGTGTGTTGACCTTGGTTGAGGTTCCCCAACCAGAAAATAGCAGGGCTCACCTATGCAAACACGAGTGTTGAATTATGGTGTCACAAAACCAAATTTTACATTTTCCCCAATTTTTAGTTTTGCCATGTGTCACATTCTGATTGGCTAGTTGACCTTGTTTTGTCTCAATTTGACCAATATTTGACTAGCGGTAACTTGAGCATACAATCTCCATTTTCAATGTTCTTGATATCGTCGGAAATCTCTTGGGATTCTCTACCATACTGTCATGGTTTTTGGAGATTTAGGGATATTCCCAAGTTCTAAAATGTCCTCTGGATCACTCCTCTCAACTAGGAAGGTGTTTTGGCCACAAAAAGTGTTATTTTAACCCACAAATGTTGTTAATTCATCATGCATTTCACAAACACATACACGATATAGAAATAGCATTACATAGGTTAAATCAATGCAAATTGTTGATAAGCTAATCTCATAAAATTGATCAGTAAAAATTAGACAATTTTTTGCCAGAATAAGCAATTGTCCCCTGATATTATGTGATTCGACAATCTCTACAAACAACATGACAGAACTCAAATCCAAACTCGATAACTATCATCACTAAAAAATAATCAGATAAAATAGGGACTTGCATCATTAAATGGAAAGAATTCAACCAATACTCTGTGATAAGTCCAATCACTATAAAAATCAATTCCACCAAGATAGATCAATGTAACAAGATAACTACATGCCAAGAATAGCTAGTGTCCACTGTCCCTATGAAATTGTCAACATTGTAAATATCACTATCCAGAATATTTAGACCACACATGCCAAAAATAGCTATATTCAAAACTAAATCATGTGAATTTGCCAATAACATATCTATCCCAACATATTGAATTGTAAAAGGGATAGAATCAAAATGTATGCATACCAACAATGGTGAAACTGCTATCCAATGCAAATGATCACCATGCAACATTTGTAAAACAATTTGTTAGTGCAATAAATGTACACTTTGATTGTAATTATATAGGATAGTTACAATAAATTCCCAAATTAAGGGACTTACATCATGTGAAAATATTATATATGAACATAATAAGATTGTATATTGATTACAATAATAAAGTGGTTTCCAAATTTGCACAACGAAATTCAACAACATATACTGAAATGAAAATTTTCAAAAATAGATATTATACCCTTGCCCACTGAATCTACATACTTTTAGTCTAATAATAGAAATGGATTTTGTCATCTTAACGAGTGATAAGTATACTCTGAGTATGATTAACATGTCCCTCAAATCTTCTCTAAAGGTGACACCATTATCAAATTTCAAAGCAAAATGAAAATATGGGAATTTTTCCTTTCATCATTCATTTGAAAAGAATGCATGTTATTCATCAATTACAACTATGCAAATATAAATCTATCCAAAACATGTGATTTTTCATTATCCATATCGAAATAAATTGGACTCGTTTATGGACTATCTATGGATAGATCCAAGGGTATTTCATTCTTAGTTGGTGGATTAACAACTTCTTTTACCTTGTAAACCAAAATTTTATTTCCATTTCTTGGATGGCTTATTGGGTGAAGTTTCCAAAAAAATTCAACCATGTGTCCACTCATATGACAATGAGTGCAAAAATTCCTCTTTTTATCCTTCTGGGATGAGGAATCACTTTTTCCATTTCTCGCCTGAAAGCTACGAGATTGGTCCTTTGCAACTGCCTTGTTCTTAACGAACGACATCAAATTCTTCATCAATGTCCTTCTCTTCTAACAACTGGAAAAAAAAATGGTTATGCAATCCATAAAAAGTGCAAGGAAAAAATTCATCATTTTCTATATATTAAAACCATATTGCTTAAACTAAAAGAGTGGATCCTGGGAAGTTTTATAATTTTTCTTATTCTTGTGATTATGATAAGAAATTAGAGGTGGAATCCCATAACCTCTTCTCTTAATTTTCTTACCACATCCATTCTACTATACTAGTAGGGTATACACTTTACTGTCAGAAGTTCATCTTCTTTCAACGTGATTTGAGGATTCTCCAATTTCCATTCCCACACTAGGAAAACCTAAACCTGCAAAACGGAGACGATCCTCAACCTGTATTGGGTTAATAACACCTTGGCCATTTTTACCCATGCCTCTTTCATCAAATCTCATTTTAGTTAAGAATTTAGATTCAATGCCTTTAGTGTTCTTTTCAAAATCACCAAAAACATCATTACCTAAATCCAAATCTGAATGAGAAGAAGAATCATGTGGTGAATAACTTACAATTCATTCATTGGTCATACTTTTTGTGTTTAAACTTAAAGGTAATTCTTTTTTCAGTTCACCACTAGATTGCAAACTGATCAAGAGCTCATCCTTGGCCTCGAGCTCAGATCTCAAACATACAATTTTTTCCTTGAGGGAATAGAACTTTTTTCTCAGGAAAGTGTTTTCTTCCTAAATCTGATGGTTAACTGCCTTAAGTTCTTTGAGATTTTCCTATTTAGACATCTTGCCCATAGTTATCTGAAAACACCTATACTTCCACAACTGCAAAAATGGAAGATCAAACCACAAAGTCTACAAAATCTGATTTGATTAGCAAATCAAAACTAAAATCCAAATGCAACTGAAAGCTAACACTAAATCATCCATCTCTGATACCAAAACATGATCCGTAAACACCAGTTAATAGTTTCATTTTTAAGTGTTTACGAGGACCTTATAAATTCATCAATTTTTAGGACTTTTATTCAACCAAAATTGATAAGAATTCTAATTTTAAAACTGATTAATGAATGATCCAAACTAATTTTTAAGTTCCCTTAATTCATTGTTTGATTAAAGCCTTTTGAAATTTAGATTTCAATTTTTACCCGATTTTACTAATTTTCCCGAAATTGTCAATTACTGATTAATTATTGTTTCCACATTCAAATTATGAATTTAATCACTACAAATAATTAGATATTCAAAGGAAAATTCAGAAAAAATAACTTAGGTATTTTTTACGGGGTTCAGAATTCCTACATCTCCGGGTTCATTTAGAACCGATCCATTAAATTTGCTCAAACTATAAGTACATTTTACCCTTACAATTAACAAAAATAGATCAAAACCTACAATATTGTGATTGCATTCCTTCGAAATACCCTGACATAGCTCATTTTTTGTATTTCACCTTCCTAAATCACTTGTAGAGGTTATTCTCTTAGGATTTTTGTCTTTCAGTGATTTCTGTAGCATAAAACATCATAAAAAAAACTCCAAAATGGGAAAAGGACTATACCATCAAGAGCATATTGAAATTTTTAACCTTTCACTAGTTCACTATGAGCTCTGTTTTTGCATTCAAGTGCTCCAAAAACAATGATTTATGTAAACTATTCCATTTTGTCTAATGCACAAACCTGCAAAAAGCTTTCTTTAAATACTGACGAGCTCATTGTATTCCTCAACAAGCTATGGTGGCGTAGTTACGAGCTATAATTTTGGATCCTAGGTAGTTGGGGGTTTGATTCTTCCAAACCACTTCTACCGCATTGTTTACCCAATGTGGGGTAAATCCCACATTGATAGGGATGTGGGTGGTATGCATGTTTAAATATAGGTTTGTCGACCCCCTAAGTCGTGGTTGTGACTACACTTAACTTGTGTTTTTTTACTTGCCACATGGGTCGGTCAGTCAAAGGTGGTTGTGTTGATATGCCATGTAGGTGGCGGTTGAGTTGGTTTCGCCACATTGTTAGTTTGGATGGCGTGGAAGTTGATAAGGCCTCATGGTTGCCATATAGGTGGTTGTGTTATGTTGATCTACCAAAGGCCCGAATTGTTATGTTGGCCAGTTCATTCTAGATAAGGCCTGAGATATGGGCGAGTTGTCCTAAATAATGTGGTGAGTTATTGTCAAATGGTGTGGGCAGGTCACTGAGCTGGCCATGAGCTTGGTCAAATGCACTGTACAATTTAATCACCTGCCCTGCAATATCCCACATTCACCATGAAAAATCACTCTACAGCATATATATATATATATATGTATGTATAGAAAATTGTGACAATGTAAATATGGAGAAAAGGTGGCAAAGGCACCTGTCCTTATAAAATGTGTGTTGACCCTGGTTGAGGCCCCCGACCAGAAAATAGAGGGGCTCACCTATACAAACACGAGTGTCGAAGACCAGAGTCACAAAACCAAATTTTACATTTGATCAAAAATTTCACTTTTGCCACATGTCACGTTTTGATTGGATAGTTGACCTTGTTTTATCCCAATTTGGCCAATCTTTGACCAGCAGTAACTTGAGCATACAATCTATGTTTTTAACGTTCGTGATATCGTCATAAATATATCGATATGCTCTACCATAGTGTCATGTTTTTAGGAGATTTATTTAAATTCAAAAGTTCCAAAATGTCCTCCATATCATCAGGAGGCCATCATATTTGATGAAAATAATTTTTTTTCTCTTGAACCATTCTCTCAACCTCTTAATTACCATTGTGGTTCTTTCTTTGATGTCACATGATTATCTTGTATTCCATGAGATTAAATGAAGGGGTGAAGTGTTCACCACTTGATACTCAGGATCATATAAGTCTGATCCCTCATCTTGTATTCCCTCGATGAAACAATCAAGGTGTAGGCCCTTCATCTGATCAATTTCCATCTGCATATGGTCCATTTTTCTTACTTCAAATTCATCAATGCAATTATCCCAGTAGTCCTCAGTTTGAGGTGTTTGGTACAATCCAAGAAAGGTGAAAGTTCTAGGATTTCTCCTAGTATCAAAATTAAGCCTAAATGCATAGGAATAGAGATTGCAAGAAGTAAAAAAGCTTCAATATTTGATGCATCTTCAAGATTCTTACATGAATAGATTCTCAAAGAGATGGAGAAAGACATACCCTTATTTTTATTATTTCTACAACTAGTATAAACATGAGAAATTTTCCTACATAATTCAAACCTTATAATTTTATCACGAGGGTACTTGGGTATCCTGCGAGGAGAAAAATTGAATTCTAAAACCCTGATGTAGGTGAAGGTTGAGAACTTGGTGAAGTAGCTCCCATATTTCTCAATCATCTCAACTTATTGGGAAGAGATCCGCAACTCTAGATTCCTTCAAAAATTATGATGATGAACATGGTGAATGCATCATTCACCCTGGAAAAGTGATGGTGTAGACATCTAAAATGTTGACATGATTAATTACGATTAATTTTTCCCGCAACATCATTTAAATCCATATAATAATTTATCGCAAGATTAATTATTATTAATTTCATCATTTGTTTAATCCCTTTATTCTAATTTATTTCATCATTTAATATCCCATTTCATCATTTATCCTATTATCCATTATTTTATCCTATATAATAATTAATCACAAGATTAATTATTATTATCCCCTTTTCTAATCTCATTTTATCATTTTAGGAATTTAATATTCATACACCTACGTACCAACCTACTCTACACATCCCTACACCTAACTTTTCCATGTAACCTCACCCCTAATCATCATTAATCAAACTAATATAATCCTAATCTAATCACATCCTCACAGCTCTAAATCTAGAGGTAACCTTCTCCTTCCATTGAATTTTTAACTAAATGGAAGCTTCTTCCCTCCATGAATTTTGAATTCAAATTTCTAGAGCCTTCCACTCTAAAATCCTCTAATCCTTACATCCATCCTCCACCCTTGATCTAAATCCAATATGGATTCCTCTTAGCCATTGAATCCTCCACCCATTAACTATAAATTGAGCTCTCCTCCATGAGAGCTAGCTTGAATAGCTTTGAAAATCTCTCAAATCCATAGCAAATCTCTTCTCTTTTATTCACTCAATCAATCCATCGTTCATCTACAATATAGTATCATTCATCTATCATCATCCAATCTTTGATCTTCATCTATAACAATCATCAAGCAATCAAAGGGGAGGTGTTTCCCAGGTGTTTTCAAAAAATCTGAAGCATCCAACAAGAAATCCAAGAGCAAATCCACCACATCAAAGGAGGAGTTATGTAATCTTGTAGGTAAGTGTAGGTATTATATTCTCTCTCCTTTCCATATATTTCTCTATCAAAGGTTTTATTTGAGAATATTAGATTAGAGGAGCAAGTTTGATTGTTTTCTCACATTTCATAACTAATTTTTTCTTGCATTACATTTTGGCACCCAATTTTTTTTTAACTATTTTCAGCCAATGATACGTGACCACCTTTTTTTTAATTTTTCCAATGATATCAGGACAGGGGCATTTGGTAATTACATGGTCTTAGTTCCTTGTTGTCTCTTGCTTTATGCCACACTTGTCACAATTGCCAATGATGATAATAATGGGAACTTTATGGTAGCACACCCCCTTTTATCATTATCTTTTAGTATTATCATTATCCACATATAATTTCACATCCAACTAACATCCTCTCATCCAAACATCCTTAATCTTCCAAACATCCTTAATCTTCTAATCCTCCAAATCCAACATCTTATACCCCATCTTCCTATCTAATCAATCCTCAAATATAACATCTTCAAATCCAACATCCTCAAATCTAAATCCCAAATCTTCTATAGAAACCTATGTTCCGCTTTTGCAATCTTATAGCCAAACACATACAAATCACTCTCATTCTTGCTAGTTCTATTATAATGAGTGATTTCTGTTAATTAACTAATGTTTCTTACCACTTTGGTCAATTAACATCACATCTTTGATTTCCTAATCTCTTTCGCATTCAATATACCACTTTACGATGAATCGTAAGTAAAAATCCTCTTCCAAATAGGATATTAGAGATTATTAGCTAATTAAGACTATTTTTCCCTTGTTTTGGTCAATATACCCTATTATTGGCTTAAACCCCTCTTCCTACCACTCAAAATCACCCCACTTTCCTCCACAATGTCTCAGCGTGCTTCAAAATATTATCCTAACCTCCTAGTTGACCCTAAGCAGTTGATTAAGACTCATCACATCTTAAACACTTGGTAATTCGCTAATTGTGATTAGCAAAGCTTAATAATGATTAAAAAATCTAAATATTCTTTTTACTTTTAGTCCCACATGCACCAAAATACTAGTTTTCCTCAAATGAAAAGCTATAAATAAGACTAAGTATTACCTTCCAACTTTAAACCATGCTTTGATTTGCATCTCATATAAGAAATATGATTTATAGCCAAAATCAATCCTTGCCTAAAGTCTTCAATGGGGTTAGTAGATGGATATCCAAAATGACCATGTAGTCATTTGGAGATGTCATTTCACCTTGTTTGGAGTAGCAACCATACCAATTTGACTTTCCTCTTAGATCTATTTAGGTATTTATTAGTTTACAAATTCAATATATTAATAGGCATGATTAGCTATATTTTGAATTATATTCATGTTAGTTAACATTCCATTAAGATTTTATCTTTAGTGTTACATTCCTAGACTTGGAGCTTGACTATAGGTGGTAATGGTGTTAGCCTTCCCTAGTTAGTCATGTTATTTTCTTTGTAGAGTTTAGGGTGCTTTCATTTGGCACGGTCGGTGGGACAGTACCCCATTTGCATTCATTTCAAAAACTTTTTAGCTTAGTTTCAATTTTTTTCATTTCAAGTTTTCTAGATTAGTTTCAAGTTTCCTAGATTAATTTCAAGTTTTCTAGTTTAATTTCAAGCTTTCTGGAGTACTTTCAATCTTTTTAGATTAATTTAAAAAATTTAGAGTAATTTTACAAGTTTTGTAGATCAATTTTCAAGCTAGGTATTTGTTTCAACTAGATTATCAGTAGAAGTTGTGTTTTCATGTTCTTTGCGGGATATAAGGATGAGAAGCCCTGTCAAAATTTTCTCAAAATGCCAAAGATTTGATCTTTTTCAAAAATTCCTTGTCAAAACTCATGTTTTGACCACCTACAGGAAGGTGTGCACTTATGCATCAAAGGGGGTGTTCTTGTGCATCAAAAGGGGTGCACCTGTACATCAAAGTTTGTGAATGTGCATCATTATATTTTGGTCTCTGAGTGTAACTTACGCCTGTGCATCAAAGTGCGCACATGTGCATCAAAGTGTGCGCATGTGCATCACTAGATTTTATTTCCCAACAATATGTCTCCTTTTAGGAAAGCCAATACTAATCAGCTATCTCAAAGCCACATCTTCTTCTACTCACGAGACATCTAGATCCAAATCTACCTTGTCTCTTGAGTCATCATCTTCCCAAACTTCCACACCAATTGGAACCATTTCTTCTAGTCAACCTCCTATGGTTGAAGAACAAATACCCTTACCGATCGATTCATCTTGAGATGAGGAGATGATCATGAAATTCTTGGGGTCACATGATGGCATTCCCCTAGAGGATTACAATGAAGGATTTAATCTTGACTTCAATACACTTACATATTGGGAAGAAGAAATTGATTTCTTTTGTCAGAATATTAAGGAAGATCTTAAGACCATTGAGGAAGATCCTATCTTTTCTCCACATCCTTATTTGCATATCATGATTCCTCCATCGCAATTTCACTTTTGGTTGCCACCTGGTAGCCCAGCATCCACTTCTATATGTGGGGCACCTCTAGGTATCCCTTCATCATATATGTGTGGCTCCCCTCCTAGTAGCTCATATTCTTTTGTATGTGGCTCACCTCTTGCTCACCCATCCTCCTCATCTATATTGGGGGCACATCCTAGAGGTCCCTCGTCTTCAATTCTTGGGCCACATCCTAGTAGTCCATCATCTCCCATCTATGGAATGCCACTAGGTAGTCCTTCATCTTCAATCTTAGGGCCACATCCTTGTAGTCCTTTATCTTCGGTCTACGAGACACCTCTTGGTACCCCATCCTCTTTAATTCTTGGACCGCACCCTTCGCATCCATCATATTGTTCTTTTATCAACGATTATGGAAAACCCACCATCATTTCTCATATCAATTCTACTCATCCACTTACTTCTCCTACTTCTCGGGATCAGACAAGTCACGTAATAGCTTACAAGAAACCCAAACGGTTCCTTCATCCAACTACAATTAAAAATTCTAAGAGCTCCAAAGCTAACAATAATTTAAATGATCTTAAATTTCAAACATCTAGATAGGGAACTCAATCTCCCACTTACAAAATCCACATTTCATGATAAACGCAGTCATATATTGAGTATGAGCTCACCACAATCATCGAGATCGAGGATAATATGAATCTTGATAAGCAAACATGCCTAGTTTTCCTTATCAAGAAAATCAATAACATTGTTGTTGGATCTTATCACGTCAAGCGACCTTGTCGGTCCCACTTTTCACAAAAGACAAAAATACAAAAAATGAGAAAACATTCCAAAAAATTAAAGGTAAATGAACACACATTGCAATCAGGTATTGCATACACATGGATGTTCTTTCTTCCCTTTCTTGTTCTTCTTCTGAAAGTCTTCCTACCATTTTCATCCCTTTGATGATATTTTTTTTAGCCTATTTACATGCATTTGGCGACATTTACCTCTATGGTATTTGTTTGGCCTTGGTTTTTCATCACCTTGGTAAATTAAATAACAACTGACCTCTTAAAGATCCTATCGCAATCAACATATAAAAAACTTGTTGTGAAGAACTTTTGGACATATTTGTTGACACTAGCCAATGTTTTCATTACAATCACTTCCACCTCCTTCCATCAAGCCATCATTGGTTCTTAACCCCTTGTCAAACAAAAAAGCTGAAATAATTATTTAGAAAGAAAAAGAACAAAATCAATCAAAAAGCAAAAGCAAATTGATATATAACTCTCTCTTGGGGTATTTCCAATAATCTCTACCGGGGCTATGGACGCCTAACTAGTAGTAAAGAAATGTTGCGATTAGAATCAAATGCATCTCCATCGGGGCTATAGATGTCTGGCTAGCAATGGAGAAATGTATGACTCTCCTTCCACAATCCATTAAAAAAATCAACTTTGAAACATAAATCATTCCTACACATTGGCTAGGATGTCTTCATTTGTTGTCTATCAAATCTTCCCTCCAAGAGGTAATAAATTTCCACGTGGACACATTAATCTCTACGAGAAAACATGATTAGTATGTTACTAAGTGTCTTTTTTTACCTTGTTCATACTTTTACTCTAGCCTGTATCTTACCTCATGATTCATGCCTTTGGCTAATCACTTCTTCATTGTGGGGCTTTTAATATATATTCATAACATTCATGTTATTCTTCTACTTCATTCAGAACATCCATGTGTATAATATTGCCTTTTTACCATGTTTACGAGCACCTTTGTCTCATTTCTCAAAACAATCTTCCATTTCTTTCTATCATGTGTCTTTTGTCCAACTTATGTTGGGGGCATCCTTGCTCCTTCCTATCACGTCATTGGGATATGTTCATCATCATGTTCAACCTATCCATATTGGCCCTGATCCAACTTTTGCGCGTGAAGAGTTTGCCTTTGAATATTCCCATCTAACGCTGGGGGCATTTTATATCTTCACTTTCTTGTGCATATGTGTGGCATTCTTCCCTTGTACATCATATATGTCGCTGGGGCATCCACATTTCTTTGTTTCCTATACATAGCTTCAGAACACTTATAAAACATAAACAACATTCAAATATGTTTTAAAATTCAAAAACATTCAAATATGTTTCAAAATCATTAAAAACCCAAACAAATTCGTAAAATCATTAAAAAACCCAAAAAAAATTGGTAAAATCAATAAAAACCCAAAAAAATTGGTTAAATCATTAAAAATCCAAAAAAATGGCAAAAATTCAAAACAAAATCAAAAATTGGTAAACAACATCCACACAACTAAAGCTTGTATCAAATGCATTGTCCTTGAACATCAAAATTTGTCCTACAAAAAATCTTTCTTAGGTTCTTTCTTTTTATTGTCTTAAATGACTTATGGATCATCGTGATCTACCTCCATTAACAAAGTTGGCTTTCTTACTATATTGGTACTCCCATGCAACAGTGAGTTTCCAGAGACTGTATCATAGTGCACAAATGATTTTCATGGGACTACTTGTATCCTCTATTTTTTCCCTCGCATGTATCCTTGGTTAGGGCACCATTTTTAACCCTTGTCGTTACAACACAAAAATTTAGGAACTGAAGCTTGATAACAAAAAAATTGGTGTAATTGTCTTGAACGTTGTTTGCTTGAGTATGTGTGATTGTACTAGTTTCTCTGTTAGGTTGGTTGGTTTACTTTCTCGTATTACATTGCATTTTGCATGTTGCATGGAGTTAGGCATCATTTTACTTTCTTGTATTGCATTACATCATGTATGTTGCATGGAGTTACGTATTTTTAAAAGTAAACAAATGTTAGTAATTTAAATTTTCATGTTATTTTACACTTTTTTTATTTTAGTAAAGGCTGATGATGTAAATCTAGGAGAAAAATGATACAACACAATTGCTTATTAAAAGATTGGATAAAAATATTGGGCGTTTCATATATTCTCCATTATCATTACTATATTCTCCACTATCATTTCTTGTCACTATTAATTTTTCTTTTAAATCACCAGAGGAAATAAACAACCATGTTTATCCCCATCCTTACTTCTTCTATCTATTTCAATCATGTTTTCGATCGTCGATTGACTTCTTCTATCACCCCATTGATACTCTATGGGGGCATCCTTCATATTTGAAGTGAAGTTACTTACTTCACCTCAAACAAGGAAAAATATAGACACCTAGATTCTGATTTTGCAATCTTATTGCCAAACATGCACAAATCACTCTCATTCTTTCCAATTTCGTTATAATTAGCGATTTCTACTAATTAACTAACGTTTCGTGCCACTTTGGTCAATTAACAAGTCGTTGATTGTCTAACTTATTTCGCATCCAGGATGCCACTTTACGATGAATCATAAGTCAAAATGCTCTTCCAAACAGATAATTAGCAATTATTAGATAATTAGGCCTATTTTTCCCTTGTTTTGGTCAATATACCCTACTATTGGCTTAAACCCTTCTTCCAACCACTCAAAATCACCTCACTTTCCTCCACAACGTCTCAACAAGCTTCAAAAGATTGTCCTAGCCTCTTAGTTGACACTAAGTGGTTGATTAAGGCTCATCACATCCTAAACAATTGGTAATTCACTAATTGTGATTAGAAAATATTAATCATGATTACAAAATCTAAATATTCTTTGTACTTTTAGTCCCACGTATACTAAAATACTAGTTTTCCTCAAAGGAAAAGTTATAAATAAGACTAAGTATTACCTTCCAACTTTACACCATGCTTTGATTTGCACCTCATACAAGAAATATGATTTATAGTCAAGCTCAATCCTTGCCTAAAGTCTTCAATGGGGTTAGTAGATGGATATCCAAATGACCATGTAGTCATTTGGAGAGGCCATTTCACCTTGTTTGGAGTAGCAACCATACCAATTTGATTGCCCTCTTATATCTATTTAGGTCTTTGTTAGTTTAGCAATTCAATATATTAGTAGGCATGATTAGCTAGATTTTGAATTATATTCATGTTAATTAACATTCCATTAAGCTTTTATCTTTAGTGTTACATTCCTAGAATTGGAGCTTAACTATAGGTGACAATGGTGTTAGCCTTCCCTAGTTAGTCATGTTATTCTCTTTGTAGAGTTTAGGGTGCTTTCATCTTCAATTATCACCCCTTGACTGGGGCATCCTATAATCCAAAATCCTCAAAATCTATCCCCTCGACTGGGGCATCATCCAATATCCTCAATCTTCACCTTGGTCATACATCGTTGACTGGGGCATCCTTTAATCCTAAATCCTAAATCTTCACCCTTGTCATACATCATTGAATGGGGCATCCAAAATCTAAAATCCAATATCCTCAAATTTGCTAATCTTCTAATCCTCATCTCCTCATCCTCTACTCCTCAAATATTCTTATCCTTTGATCCTCGTCTTCTAATCCTCTAATAATCTTCTTTTAATACTCTCATCCTTATATTCTAAATCTTAAAATTTTCTCATCCCCTAAACATCATCTCCTAAATCCTCATCCTCTACATCCTCAAATCACCTATTTTTCTACTCCTCTAATCCTCTCTCCTCTCTTTGACTCCTCTCATCTCCCCACTCCTCTAATTCTCTCTCCTCTCTTCTAATCCTCTAATCCTAATCATCCTCAAGTATTCTCATCCTCACATCCTCTCTCATCTCCTAACTTGAGCATCTCCTCTTTTCGAGCACTTACTTGACTTGTTCCTCCCCACCTAACCCCTCGAGGGGGCATCACCTCATCATCTATCCTAACTCCTCTTCTTTTCTTTGAAATGTCATTATTCCACAATAAAACTTCTAAGAGGGGAAAAATGTAGACATGTAAAATTTTGACATAATCAATTAGGAAATAATACACCCATTTTACGTTTTTAATCCTCTCACTAATCATATAATAATTAATTGTATAATTAATTATTATAATTCTAACCATTTATATTATTCATTTCAAAATACCATTCTACCCTTAGTCATATTAATACATTATTAATATTCTCATTATCCCACTAACTAACTTCCATTAACTATTTTCTAAGAATTTAAAATTATCTCCCACCTACCACCTACTCTATGCCTATTCTACACCTAGCCTTTCCATCTAATCACCTCACTAAGCATAATTAACTTCACCTAACCACAAACTAAATGCCCCTCCGAAACTAGAGTCTTATATTTCCAGAAGCCTCTCCATTTTTCCCTCTTTTAATTCAAATATTTCCCCTCCTCCATTGAATTTTTAATTCAATAGAGGATTCTTTCAATCTCTAGAATTTTTCTAATTCTAGAGAATTCTTCACTTTCATGCATTTTCAACCATTGATCCATATCCTACATGGATCAATACTAACCCTTGATTTATCCATCCTCCATCTATAAATAGTTATATCACCTCCCATCCACACCACCATAGAACAATTACAAGTGCATGTTGTCAAAATACCAAGCAAAGCTCTCAATATCCATAACATTCTACTAAGCAAAAATTGTCATTTATCAAGAAGAAGTGCTACAAAAATTATCCCACAAAATCTGAAGCATTCAAGCATTCCATCCAAGAGCACATCTAAGCTATCAAAGAGGAGGATTTCTACATGTAGGTAAGTACAGGTATATTATATTCTCTCTCTTTATATCATTGAACAATCAGAGGTAAGTAGACAAATGTGTCAATATAGGATTTAAATCAGTTTATTCCCTAAAATTTATAAGTTGCATACTAACACCAATTTTTGCTTACATTTTGGGGCATCCAACATCTTCAAATCCAACATCCTATAATCCAAAATTTTCAATCCTAACCCCTTCATTGGGTCATCCTCTTATCCTCTCTTCTCTCCTCTAATCCTCTCTCCTCTCCTATATTCTCCTCTTCTAATCCTCTCTCCTATTCCTCTAATCTTCTCTCCTATTCTAATCTTCTCATCCTCTAATCCTCTCTCCTCTTCTAACCCTTTCCTCTAATAATCTTTTAATCATCTTCTAATTCTCTCATCCTGCATCTTCATCCTTAATCTTCTCATCATCTAATCCTTTAATCTTCTCATCCTCAATCCTCTCATCTTCTAACTTGGGTCTCTCCTCTTTTCAAGTGGTTACCTGCCTCTTTCCTCCCCACCTAACCCCTCGAGGGGGCATCATATCACCATCCTAACATCTTATCTTTTTTTCTTTGAACTGTCATTGCTCTGCAATAACACTTCAAAGAGGGGGAAAATGTAGACATCTAAAATATCGACATGATTAATTACGATTAATCTATCCCACAACATCATTTAAATCCATACAATAATTAATCACAAGATTAATTATTATTAATTTCATCATTTATTTAATCCCTTTATTCTAACTTATTTCATCATTTAATATCACATTTCATCATTTATCCCGTTATCTATTATTTTATCCTATATAATAATTAATCTTGTGATTAATTATTATTATCCCCTTTTCAAATCTCATTTTATCATTTTAGGAATTTAATACTCCTACACACACCTACCAACCCACTCTACACATCCTTACACCTAGCCTTTTGTAGACACAAAATCATGCACTTTAGGCATTATTTAGCCCGGTCTTATACTACCATTTAGAAGGTTCTCAAGTGAATAAAGTAATAATTAATCCCACCTTTTGGCCACCTTTATTTTATATTTTATTTCATCATTCCCACACATTTCCTTCTACATATCCACCTTTTTTGCAATTTTCCCGACATTTTATCCTAAACCTGGGTGCCCAAGCCTATACTAGGGTACCCTAGTCCCACCTGGGGTGCCCTGATCCATGTTCCACTTTCCCGCTTCTTTTTTGGGTCTTTCTAGCCATTTTTCATCCTTATCTTTTTCCTAGTCTGCCATGTCAGGGTTAATTATGAAATTAGAGCAAGAGAACCCTATAAATATAAAGTTATAAGACCATAATAAGGGTCCTAGCGTCACATACTACTATCACTCCATCTAGAGTTGCATCCATTGCATCACTTACATCCACATAGTGTCATGCATCAAGGCTAGGAGATATGCATCAACACACACAACATAGGGGGAGGGATTCTATTATATTCCATGCACACATGCTATTACATTTTTCTATAGTTATTATTGCTCGCTACTTCACAAAGTGCGACTAGCACAAGAGCACCTAGGGCACGACATGCACACACACACACACAACACACATCCACATGGGTCTAAAATGTAGTGTAACACTTAGTGATAAGACCACTAGTTTGGTGGCTGAGGTCAATCTGACCCATTCATTTTGCATCTTTTATTTTTCTTAGGGTTTGATACTTCCTTCTTTCTTGCAGGTCATCATTTCATTATCCAACACATTCGGTGATCTAATGTGACAGACAAAGAACACTTCAGGATACCTTATGACCCTATAAACTTCATACTCTGAGCATTTATAGTTATCAGGGAACCTAATCTACAGACGAGGGCACCCCGGGCACCCCAGTACCTTCCCAGGCACCTCAGTCAGTTCAGATCCTCCAAATCTGGCCTTCACAGGACTTTTGGGTGTTTGTTCCTACCTCTAGATTTTATTATCAGACATGCGAAAACCTACAACAGTATCTTTTAATCAACTAAGTCATTTCCTTGCGTCACTTGCATTTTTAGGGTTTTGTTCCACTTAATATAATTATTTGTCAATTATTCCATATTGTTCTAGTCCATTTATACAACATTTTATTCCTCCTATTTAGATTAACTAGTGGATATACTCTCATAGTAATAGATATCCATTTTTAGTTAATCATTTTGGTGAACCCCGTGTTTCTTCATAACACCTTCTAGGGTTTTTGCATTTACATTTAGCCATCATGAGTAAGTCTTCATCATGACTGATTTACTTAAGTGCTATCCTAATTTTCTTCATCAGGACATTTTTCAAAAATCCCTAGACATTGCTATTACCAATGTCTCTATTAACATGCATCCGGATTCCATGTACTGATAGCATTATTTTCGATGCCTAGTTTCATGAACCCGTATTGCTAATCAACCGCCAATAGACTCCATGCTGACATTCACCCATTTAACAATGATCCATCACTTGCATATATCATGTCTCACATTTACAATTTGATGTCAAATCACACTCTTATTGATAATAGTTCTGAGCTTAATCTGAAATGCCAACATGCTTTTATCGAGGCTTTAAGTTTGTCTTGCTCGTAACATTAGCCCTCTCTTCTATTTCACTACTATGTCTTACGATGGTCATTGAGTTGAACCTCAAGATGTCTTTGCCATGTTACATTGTCTCTCACATTTGAGTCCCAAACAACATCTCACCTTCTTAAGCATCTTTGATCATTAAATTTGCAGTAGTCTTCTTACTAATTACTTGTTAGGAAGGTACCCATGTGGCTTCCATACTGCAATTATCATTGCTTCTACGGATCCACAGTTGCATCAATTATCTTACATGAATTTGCATCACAGTATATTATCAGTTTGAGCATCGCAAGGCCTTATTCCAATATTATGTGCACGACACTTTACTAACACACTAGTCTTCCTAAATTTAATCGCATATCTAATGAGCATAAGGTTAAATTAACCTCATCCTATGGATGACCCACCTCATTTACCACCGTTTTAGGGCATTATTTGTTTACTAGATGTTATTCCTTATATATTACCTCCTACCACAACCATTATTCCATATCAGCCACTTGTTCCCTCCATGCGACATACTGATCACATCTTCACCTTGTGTCTTCAGCCCATCCACCCCTAGTCAAACATGCACTACTCTTTATACTGATGTTGTTTATTATGGGAGCACATTCCCTTTGATCCCACTTCATCTGAAACCATATGTACGCATGTTCCACCTAAGCAATCACGTTTAGGATTTTCCAAGTTGCCAAATTTGTCCACTGCACATATCAAAATTAGTCCTCATTTATACTCCTATGGGTCTATATCCATTATCAGCAAACTAAGCTTATGTCCCTTCATGTCTCAGTCCATCTTGTTGCCTCTTCCTAAATCTACACTCTAACCCACCACTGTTTGCCAAAGCACATTAGGATCAGTTCTAGCTAGACTATATTATGAGGCACCCTCAGATCCAGACCATACAACACATATCATTCTCCTACATGCCTTTCAGACATGTCCCATCATTTTTAAACTATGGCTCTTTCCTAGGTTACTCTACTCACAATCTTACTCGTTCAGTATGCACATTCATATTCCCACTTCCCCCATATCACCGATGAGGGATTATTCTATGAAGCACCTTGTACCACCTTACACTATAATGTCTCATTTATGATCAACCTGACTACTATTGCCTACCTAGTTACCAACTGTTTTTCCATATGACAATTGAACCCTATAGGATGACATCACCTTCTCCATGAATTATTACATGATTTTTGGCACACACATACACTTGGGGGGCATAACACACACACAATTCCCCCCCTCATCATCTTAGCATAGGTGCATATTTCATCTTTGCATCCTCATACATTCATCTCTTCGCATACACATACCTGTTACATGTTCTAACACCCTCACTACCCGATGACGAACTCTTGTGCTTTGGTTCACACTAGACTGTTGAGGGATTACCATTACACTGAACTCCACACAATACACTATAGGTTCTACACACTTATATTCTATCACATACATCATGCATCCTACATCATCCATTATCCACTTAGTCTACATCCTACATTATACTACATGTCTCTCATGCACATATTATTCATTTATACATCATCTATATTATACATACTACACTAGTCATCATTACATATGGTTCTAGTTTTACATTTCATCCATACATTCTACATTTACGATAGGTTACATTATGATTATAGCTTCACATGTTATCACTACATATTCTATCTACACATATTACCACATATTACACAGTCTACATACCCTACATTTCCTACATTGCACAATTCACATGGTGCATTTATCCATCATCTATATTCTACATGCTACACTATATTACATTTCATATGGGTCTAACTTTATATTTTATCATTCTACAGTCCATTTTTATATGCACTTATTATTGTACTTCACACACTACATATCCTACACACACTAAAAATTCTATGTTTCATTACCCACATCACTTATTTGCATACCCTATTCATCACTTGGTTGTTTGTACTATGTTGTCTTCTATGCACTATCATCACCACCCTATGATGCACTTTAGTTCCTCGGTCTATACTCGATTGTTGAGGGTTTACCAATCAAATGGATCTTACATTCACCATGTGACATTTCCAACGTTAGTGAGATACACCTTAGGTTAAATTGTTGTCCATTCTATCATTTTGTAGTGGTATACACCTTAGGTTACATCACCACTCCTTCCGTTCACCTTGTAGTGACATACGCTTTAGGATAAATTGTCACCCATCTATATCCACTCATTCTATAGTGGCATATGTTTTAGGCTAAATCATCACCCATCTTCATCCTTTCATCATTTAGTGTTATACGCTTAGGGATAAATCATCACTCATAAATTCAACAATTCTTGATACATGCTTTGGCTATAGGGTTCATGCACATCTCTCCACATGTCACATTTCATCACCATTACATATACACACTCATCATAGTGCGCTAGAAACAACCAACACTACTCGACTATTTCCCGATGATGCACTCTCGTTTATGGTTAATTATCGACTACTGTGGGGGAAAAAATGCCTCACTATATACACTTCCATCCATTTGGGTGGCACATTGCTCCTATCATTCCAATTGGCATTCCATTCCATCCATCCACAACATATTGCATTGTCTTGGGGGCATTTACTTTTTCTTACTATTGTTTTACGTTATCACTTTACTACACATGTTAGACTGCTTTCGTATATGTCATTATCATACACACATGCACGTTCATTCCTTTATTTAGTGTGATCACAAATACAAGACTCTACACGTGGTATGGATTTTCACCTTCTACCCTTATTATACTAGTCACTGGGGGCATCCACATTGATCGTATCCATGTGCTATTTTTTCATTTTATACTTAGCATCTTATACTACTTGTTCATACATGCTTTGACATATTGGTTATTTCTCTAACATGCTAACAGGTGTTCCATGTGTAGCACTTGTTTTGTAGGATTACATGTTTCCATGACTACATGTTTGTTTCTACTTGTCTGCTTTGTTTACCATTATATGCGGGATTTTCCCTTTGTTTGTGTGCACACTTGTCTATTGATTTCATCCATGATGGCCTTGTGTGTCTTGCAACATCGTGAGTGATGTCCCATGTTTGTAACCCACTTTGTGTGGTCTCCTTGTTTTCTTCCATGTTTAAACTAATTTGTTTAGTAGTTTCTACATTGTCTGCATTTTTTACACTTGTCTTATTGCATACATGTGTTTTCAGACTAACACTTGTTTTGGCTAGCCATCCCCTTTTGTACGCACCTTGGTATCTACCAAGTGTTTGAAATTTCCCCCTAAAGGGAAAAGTTTTATAGGTCAGAGTGCGATTGGTCCTCTTTTGGGGCCACATTCTCCTTTCAGTGACGTCGCATGCACACCCAAAGAGGGGGGCGTTATTGAGGGTTTCTACTAACACATTATATTTACATTGGTTCACATACAACAAGTGCATTTAGAACAGTCTATGAACTCCATACACATCAGCCTCTACAGGACATGGTGTCCTTCGATAATTTTTTGGAGCAGTTACAGGATTAGGGGTTACACTGGGTGTGCCTCTCTACACTACTCCATCCAGTGGCATCGGATCACCCAAAAAACCAGGACATTATAAAGATCTCTTCACACATTTCAGTAGAAGCAGTTAAAGGTTGGAGGACACAGAGCAGTTCCTCCCTATACTTCTTCAACCAGGATGGCGTGATATTGCCCAAAAAACTTGTGATAGTACAAGATATCCTTCTACAACCTTTTATCAGCATGGATCAGGTGCACATGTTCCATTTACACTTTTCTTTTCACGTATTTTACACTCGTGTACTTTACACATTTCTATACACATGTGTATTTTACACAACATTTTTACATACATACATATTTGACTACTTGATCATTTTCTCCTTGCAGGTCTGGCCGTATGAGAAACAAGCATTCAAATTGGGGGTAACAATAACATCAATGATGACGATGATGACGACGACAGCGAAAATGACAACACACCACGATAGGCACTTGCCTTTACTAAACATGTAGCACTACACACAGCAGTAGCTACACATGCATTCCACCCTAGGTTCACTCTCGTCACTTTTTAATGCACATTTTTCATTTTTAGAATCCACACTCCACCTTTTTTATTTTTGTCATTCTACACTTGAGTCTAGTCCATCGGCACATCTTCTTCTACACTCTACATGGATATCAGGTACACATCTCTATCTACTTTATGTTACCAAGTGTTCCTCTCACCAACATAAAGTGGGGGAAAAAGTTAGACACAAAATCATGCACTTTAGGCATTATTTAGCCCGGTCCTATACTACTATTTAGAAGGTTTTCAAGTGAATAAAGTACTAATTAATCCCACATTTTGGCCACCTTTGTTTTCTATTTTATTTCATCATTCCTACATATTTCTTCATACTTATCCACCTATTTCATAAATGTCTTGACATTTTAGCCTAAACGTAGGTGCCCAAGCCTAACTGGGGCTCCCCGGGGTGCCCTGGTCATACATGGGGTGCCCGATCCATGTTCTACTTTCTCGCTTCTTTTTGGGGTCTATCACGTCATTTTTCATCCTTATCTTTTTCATAGTTGGCCATGTCGAGGTTAATTACAAAATTAAAGCAAGAGAACCCTATAAATATAAATTTATAAGACCATAATAAGGGTCCTAACATCACATACTACTATCACTCCATCTAGAGTTGCATCCATTACATCACTTGCATCCACATAGTGTTATGCATCAAGGCTAGGAGATATACATCAACACACACAACATGGGGGGAGGGATTCTATTCTATTCCATGCACACATGTTATTTACATTTTCCTATAGTTATTATTGCTCTCTACTTCACAAAGTGTGACTGACACAAGAGCACCTAGAGAACAACATGTAGACACACACCATAACTACATCCAGGTCAAAAATGTAGTGCAGCACTTAGTGATAAGACCCCTAGTTTGGAAGCTAAGGTCAATCTGAGTCATTCATTCTGCATATTTTTTTTAGAGTTTTGATATTTCCTTTCTTCTTGTAGGTCATCATTTGACTATCCAACACATTCAGCGTAGCTCGACACATCTTATGTGACATACAGAGAGTAATTTAAGATACCTCGCGACCCCGTAAAATTTAGATTCAGAGATTTTACAGAAATTAGGGATCCTAATCTATAGACCAGGGCACCCCAGGTGCCCCAGTACCTTCCCAAGCACCCAGCCAGTTTAGATCTTCCAAATCTGGCCTTCGCAGGACTTCTGAGTGGGTCGTCTTCACTTCCATATTTTATTATCATACCTGTGACAATCTCCTTTAATCAGTTAAGTCATTTCTCCTACTTCACTTACATTTTTTAGGGTTTTATTTCACTTAGTATAATTATTTGCAATTACTCCATATTGTTTTAGTCTATTTATTACATCATTTTAGTCCTCCTATTTAGATTAACTAAGTGGCTATACTTTCCATAGTTTAGTTCTATTTAAGTTAATCACCTTTCCATGTAACATCACCCCTAATCATCAAATAATCAACCTAATCTAATCCTAATCTAATCTCATTCTGACACCTCCAAATCTAGAAACCTCTCTAACCTTCTCCTTCCATTGAATTTTTAACTCAATGGAAGCTTCTCCCCTCCATGAATTTTGAATTCAAATTTTTAGATCCGTCCACTCTAGAATCCTCTAATCCTCACATCCATCCTCCACCCTTGATCCAAATCCAACAAGGCTTTATCTTATCCATTTAATCCTCCACCTATTAACTATAAATTGAGCTATCCTCCTCCATGAGAGCTAGCTTGAATAGCTTGGAAAATATCTTAAATCCATATAAAATCTCTACTCTTTTATTCACTCAATCAATCCATCATTCATCTATAATATAGCACCATTCATCTATCATCATCCAATCTTTGATCTTCATCCATAGAAATCATCAACCAATTAAAGGGGAGGTGTTGCACAAGTGTCTCCAAAAAATATGAAGCATCCAACAAGTAATCCAAGAGAAAATCTACCACATCAAAGTAGGAGTTGTGCAATCTTATAGGTAAGTGTAGGCATTATATTCTCTCTCCTTTCCATATATTTCTCTATCAGAGGTTTTTTTTAGAAGATTAGATTAAAGGAGCAAGTTTCATTGTTTTCTCACAATTCACAACTAATATTTTGTTCCATTACAAATGTTTTCTTTCTATGTGGGTGAGTTACAGGAACTTCTCATAGGAAGGATATTTTTAGGATACATTGAGAGAAATAATCAGGCCCTTGAAGGGTCAAAAGAAAATCAACATGTGACATTCTTCGCACCCAACTTCCCGAGGTCGTGCCGAGACAACTCGAAGGTGTAGAATAGAAATGGATGTTTATGTGTGCGGTGATGGTGGATAAGCTAATGAGGAAACCTTATATATTCGACACATAATATCGGGATCTACGAGTCTAAGGCAAAGAATTCTCTCCTAACCTAAAGTGGTGTGATGGATCGATCTGATATGATAGCTTCTCAGAGACTCTAGTCAATATCGAGCTCTGTCGAGATTCTATTCATTGGTTGTTGAACATGCATAAAGTGACCTGTGGGCACCTTATATAGATTTCCAGACAAGGTCATGGAAGTAAGAACAAGAGGTGTAATGAAACCATAGGGACTATGGACAATTTTCTGGTCTAGTCCAGAAAGTCTTAGCCTGATCGGCTGCTATGTTCAATAATGAAAGTTGTGCGATGATATCAGGTGGAAGTGGTGATGATCTAAATATTGATGCACACAAACCAGTTTTGATATCTAATTGGTTAGTAGGCTCGTTGGGTTGTGGGACCTGAGGATCACAACCAAAAACTCGTGGAGGTTGTGGTCCTTGTTATGGTCATGCGCATAATCAAACCATGTTTCCAAGAGTAGTCCAATAATCGTAGGCTTGATTAGTTGTGATGTTTAACATTTTAGTTGTTCTATTTTCTTAGAAAACGTAGTAGGTGTGCATAATACTATCAAACGTAAACTTGTATCAATGTCTATTATCAATTCTGTCCCATTGGGTTACGCGACCAAAGGATCACAACCGTATGTATTTTCTTGTTGTGGTTCGTTGATGGTCATGCACAATGAATTGAAATGATCTTGGTAAAATGAACTAACCATCAAAGGAAATCTAATCTATTTTTTTGGTTTTTTCACAGTATATTAGAGAAAAACAATGAAAGCAAACTAATCTAATAAAAGTAAATGTTTTTTTATCTTTTTAGGTTTTTAAGCAATACTTATAATCTAATAAAAAATTAAATACAAGTAATTAGCCAGGATGTAGCTAATTACTTGTGCGAAATGCGTGAATCTAAATCTAAAACAAATAACCTAATTTAATCAAAACCCTTCAAACCCTACCTCAGAGGTGAAGAACAAATCATAACCCTAAAAGAGCTATTGTTCCCCACAACTTCCCTGGTAATGTCAAAGAGAAAGCTTTCTAATGATTTGATCTACTTGTAATTTCCTAATCAATTGAAATGAACAATTTACTACTCTATTTGATATGTAATTGAAACTAATGATTCAAAATTGATAATTTGACAAATGAAGCAAACAAACAAGTAATTCCAACCTAGATAAGCAAGAGCTTTGGAAAATTTGGTTGTATCTTGTATCTGTCCCCTCAGTTTGTTCCTTTCTTTCTTTGTGTGTTCATATGAGTCCAAGGGATTGAGAATGCAAGAACAACAATAGAAGAAGACGCTTGAGCAATGGTAGCTTGAAGGCAGTCTGGTTGCAATGCAAGTAGAAGAGAGATAACACAAGAGATATGAGCTTGGCTATGCAATTCCTAGCAAGATTGTGGCAGCAATACTATGCAAGATACACAAAAATTCTCAGGCCTTTTTCTTGAACACAAGCATGGAATATATAAGAATTGGGGCTGGGATGTGCCTTCATGCACAAGGCAAGAAGAGGCAGTTCCAACTAACTAAATCATTTAAAAATAGAAGAGGGAAGGAGAACCAAGCAAATCAAAACTATTTTTAGACAATTGGTTCACAAAACATCCTAAAAGTGAAGTTAAGTGAATGTCACATGTTAAAAACATGCATGACAGAATCTGGAAAAATCACTCAGGACCACCGTCTTACCTAGGGTAGCGGTTTCAGAACCACCCAGGGCAGGGAGTGGTCCTAGCACTAAATGGCCAAAACATGCACAAAATGAAGTGGGAAGCTGGAAAAAGCATGGAAAAGCTAAGTAAGGATGTCTAGGCTACAAATATACACTACATATGGGTTTAGGAGCTCAAACATCTTCTGAAAGGACATGAATCATCATTGGGGACTTTTGTAACCATTTTTCTGACAATGTAGCACATGTAATTTTGGGTGCGTACATATTTCCCCCTCGGAGAAGTGTCTTAGCCATGAAGAGGCATAAAACGTAGAGCCTGAGTATGGCGTTCCCGAAATGGGGAGTTAGAAGCTATACCTGACATGCTCGTGTGTCAAAACATCATCGTCCAAGATCCCACTACCTACAAAAGGGAGAGAAGACTCAAGTGCAGATAGATAAAATATCGAAAAATAAACACTAAATCAAAATGAAAAGAGGACTTACCATTTGTGCGGGGATATAGAGATATACCTACGCTAATGCTCCAACCCTGTGAAAACATACACTAAAAAATGAGGTCAAAACAACATATATATTTATCAAAACAAACTCATTTTAAAATTCATTTGCACTTATTCGATTTGGTGATTTTGGAGCTCTGGACCCATGGTGACCATTTTCGATGAGAGTACAGCTGAAACGACTGTTACGAGATTGTGATCATGCCTCCATGAGTGGGAGATCGACCTGTGTGGTCTAAGGTTGGTTTTTTTCACTTTTGTATTTTTAAACCTAAAATGTAAAAATGTTGAAAAGTTTACTTAGGGGGGATCATTTTAAAAATGTCTTGTCTTAAATGAGTCTCTAGGAGGAGCCCATAGGGAAGTCTTTTATTTTGTCTGAAATGGTCTTTTTTTGTGTTTTTGAGCATTTTCTAGGGTTAAAACGTGTTTGGAAAATCGGTCTAGGATTGACGCCCTGCACTGGGCGGTGGTTCTGAACAGAATGACCAAAATGCATGCTAACTTGATTTTTTTATTTTTGATGTTTTGTCATGTTTTTGGTGAGCTTATCCTTTGATATATGTTACTAACTTGCTCTTTTTCTATGTTTTGGTGGATGTAGAAGAAGAAGAATACATCCGTTGGAGTCATGAGAGGGAGTGTGATTGGCTCCCAAGGATTTTGGATCAGCTGACTCAAGATGAGATGGACACTCGATAGAGGGCGGGTATTTGGAGGATTTCACAGGTGCCCCATATCACTCTTGCTAGTCACATACTGTGTGACTTGTTTTCTTAGTGGGATGTAGACCGAAACACTTTCCGGTTGCTAGGTGCCAGGGGTGAGTGGACCATCACCCTAGAGGATGTATACCACATTCTTGGGGCTTCTCGATACTTGGAGGAGATTGACCTTGGAGATAACAGGATCTAGGTCTATGATGATCACTCAGTGGGCCACATACATGGGGGATGTAGTTGTTTTATTTGACTCAAAGAAGGGAATAAAGGTCTGATCCATTGCCAGTGCTCCTATTCCTATCATCCGTAAAGCCATCATGGGCATCATGTACTCGTGATTGATCAGGGACAAGGGAGGTGATACTCTCCTTTACTTTGGGCTCCCATTATTGCACAGATTGAGGGGCATTGCCGCATATATTCTTGTGGGGAGCAGACATCCTGGGGACTACCTATCATGACATATACAGGATGGTCAGGTTACAGGGACAGTCGTTGAGCCATCCCACGTTAGTTATGAGTTGGGTCTATGAGCGCATCACCCCTTATGGAAGGGGAATACCAGTGTTGGATCCAAGGTTTTTTTAGGTAGTGAGGTGGACAACGATGTTGGTTCTTCAGACGCCACATCAGCCAGTGGCCTCTTTGACTACGGTAGATATGGTTGACACACCCTACCAGGATATGACATGGTTATGGGGGAAGGGGTGACCATAGGGGTAGCTTTCTCTACCACATGACAGTTATTTAACAAGGTGGGGAGAGTCGGGATTCATCCATTTGACCGGGTTCCTCAGCAGTTTGGCCTCCCTTATGTTGACATGCTTCCTCTAATGGCACTAGTATACATGACTATTAAGGAGGCCTGGAAGGGCCCTAGAGGAGATCCTGGATGGACAATGGTTACTCCTAGGTGTTCCTATTGTAGTTAGGCATGTGGTTTGCACCCGATGGGAAGCTGGCGCTCCTCGAGCACCTTTACTCCAGATTGTGGATGTTCCCACTCATAGTGGAGAGGAAGATGAGAATATTGATGTAGACTCTGACTCTATGAGGAGACACAGGAGATGAGACCGAGAGGAGTCAGTTGGAGAGGAGATAGAGGATGAGGAGTTCAAGGGTGAGACTAGCGAGGAAGCCCACATAGAGGAGGAGGAGAGTGATCCTGAGTGGCATGACACTCAGGATATGCTGAGAGTGGCACGAGAGGAGGCGAGTGCGGAGAGAGAGACCTTGGTCTAGGAGGGACCACTTCCTCGAGATGGAGAGGGAGATGATGAGTCTGTGATAGGACAACATCTCGCCTCTGGCTTTGGGGAGGCCCACAACTAGCCACCAGAAGTAACCAAAAATGCCACTGACCCTACTTAGATGCCTAGAGATCTAAGTACGTTGATACTCTTCCCTTGACTTTTGTTAGTTGGTAATCTTAGTTGTTTTGTTTTTTTTTGTTATTTTCTAACTCACCATTTCTTCTTCTTTTCTTGCTTACAGTGACTGCATAGGAGTGGTGAGAGCTTATTCGATGAGTTTGCATGGAAACCCTATTGATCCCCTCAAGGAAGACTCAAGCTGAGTTGATTGAGGATTCAGGCCAGCCACTAGCAGCCGATAGACATACTGATGTGTTTGCACCTATCTGGAGAGTAGCAGAGGTGATGACCTCTCTTTGTACTCAGGTGGCTGGGTATGAGGCACCGAGAGATTGATGAGGTGGAGTCACTCTCACAGTGAGACCATGGCCAATGGCTACCACCATGAGCACTCACACCATTCAGTTCATTCTCATCATCGTCATAGCCGCAACAGGAGTCCTGGACGTGACCGTGCACCATCTGAGGGATCCTAGAGGGATTGACAAGCCACTAGGCCTCTTATTGCTTTGTTTCCATTTTATCAGGCGTTATATGATTTTTTTGTATATTTCAGGATCATTATGAGCATTTTGACCATGCCTAGCGCGTGATGACATTGTACACAAAACTTGATTCATTATGATATATACAGACTCTTCTTTTTGGTTCGGTAATTCTTTGTATCTGAGTTGACTTCCTCTTGGCTCACTTTGCATGTGTACTCTAGATGTTTAGAAATTTTATTTTTATATGCTTTTTAGAATGTATGTAGTGGATATGAATGCTAACAGAATGATTTCTTTTTGTATTTTATAATGTTGATATATGATAATGCAAACACATTGTAATGTTAAAATTTAGTTTCTTTTAGCAATTTTTGGTACTCTGAATTGTTTTGGAAAAACATGGTGATACAGTGATATGATAAGTGAATGAACTTGCCCCATTCCTAACTCCATGCAACTAGTAAGATGTGAGGGCTCAACACCGAGAGCCAGAAAGGGCACAAGTTATAGAAATTTGGTGAATGGTAATGATGAGAGAAAGACAAGGATTTGATAAAACCAAATTGAGACACTACAACCTCACTCTACTCAAGTTTTCTTCATAGTTTAGAATGTGAATTGCTTTCTAGTTTATCTAGACTTAGATCCATAGATGGCCACTTGGTTGACAAAAATTAGTTTTGAGGTTTTAAGCTCTTTTGGAATTTTGGACATCTAATTCACTTTGTTTTGATTTATGATTTCACAATATTTGAATGAATTGTTTCTAACTTTCAAGTTTTTCAAAGAGACCCCCTACACCTTGCCCCATGCTACCAGTAGGAAGTATGGGCTCATCACCATGGACAAGGCATAGGTGAGTAAGGGCATTTCTCTCCTTTCCCAACCCTACATCACTAGTAAGAGACATAGGCTCAACACCGAAGGTTGGTAGGGAAAGAAATGTGTAAAATAAAAAATTTCTGTGGACTTGCATTTGACTTATTTATCTAGGAAAAATGTTTAGAATGTTCTTATTTCCAAAGAGATATGTATGGGATAGATGCGACACCATGAAGCTTCTAGAACAGACTATAGGCAAAGACACCTAATCTAGAAAGAGACTATAAGTAGAACCAAGTATGCAGGCCTTGGTATGGTTACTGTCAAAGCTTTGTCTTATCTTGTTTGGATCGATGAAATGATTCAGAAACAATTGATGATACCGTGAAGATTTGTAGAGGCATGATTTGAATGTTTTGCCAATGTTTTCAGAAGTTTTTAGGAATTGCTATAAGAATAAGTCCCTTGATCACAAATTTTACAAAATGAACTGGTAGATGAAAATGCAATGCAGATGCAGTAATGTACATATGAAAATGCTAATGGATCATGCATAATACCTCTTCAGGTGAAGAGAGTTCACAGATTCACTAAACTCCTCACCCTCTAGTGTACACAGGTGAAATGCCCCATTTTTGTAGTCTTCTATTACTCGATATGGACCCAACCACCTGGGTTTGAATTTCCTTCCTTCACCGGTATTTTTTTCTATTTGGCTGTCAAGTCTTAGAACCAAATCTCCCTCATATATTTCATGCTCATAGACTTTCTTGTTGTATTGTCGAGCCATCCGGTCAGTGTAAACACTATGTCGTTGTTCAGCATTGAGTCTAGCCTCATCAAGACTTTCTAGCTGAGAGAGTCACGCCTCTCGATAGCCTTCTTCTCCCAGAATTCCTTGCAATGAGATACAAAGACTAGGTATTTCGACTTTGAGTGGTAAAACCGCTTCTGCACCAAATACCAAAGAAAAGGGGGTTTCCCCCGTCGGTGTTCTTACTGATGTCCGATAGACCCACAAGGTCGGAAAAAGCTTTAAATGCCAATCTCATTTTTTCTCTTTGACAGTCTTAAGGAGAATGGATTTCAATGTCTTGTTCGTAGCCTCAGCCTGTCCATTGGCCTGAGGGTAATAGAGAGAAGCCGCGTGGTGACTTATTTTGAATTTTTCACATAGTTCATGTACCTCATCATTTTTTAAGGATGTGTCATTATCCGAGATAATGACTTGTGGGACCCCGTACCTACAAATGATTTAGTTCAGAATGAACTTTGAGATTACTGAAATAGGTACGGTGGTAAGAGGTATGGCTTCTACCCACTTAGTAAAGTACTTTTTGGCTGTGATTATGAAGTTATGACCATCTGTTGATGAGGGAGAGAATTTCCCTATCAAATCTAGGCCCCATGTGGAAAAGGGCCATGGTGTTGCAATTGGTTGTAGAGCCTGTGTCGGTATGTGGATCTCATGGGAGAACTCTTGACATTTATGGCATTTGTGCACAAAATCTACTGCATCATGTTCTAGCGTGGGCTAGAAGTAGCCCATCCAATGTATCTTTCAAGTAGTGGTGTGGCCGCCAAAGTGACCTCCACATACTCCGCTATGTGATTCATAAAGAATATTTTTAGATTCTTCTTCATCAACACATCTTAACAACATTCCATCAAAGGCTCTACGATAGAGCATTTGTTCCAAGATGACATACTTGGCGGTTATAATACACAACCATCTTCTTTGTTGTGAGGTTTCCCCTTCTGGATATGTATGGTCCACTATGAAATTAATGATGTTAGTGTACCATGGACATGCAAAAATGGGAGGCTTAGTTTCAACAAAATACACACACTCATCGGGAAAGTCTAAATTTACTAGATCGCCTCCATCCAACGGGTTGTCAGCCAACCAGTCCACAATGATTTGTCCTTTGACAATTTTTCTGATTAACAAATGTTAACTCAAACTTTCCCATTAGAGTTATGAAGTGTCCAAATTTCTTAGATAAGGAGCCTTGAGTGAGAAATGTCTACATGTGATCTAGTTTAACAATAACCCTTATTTCTTAGTTTAGTATGTAATGTCTTAAGCACTTTGTCACAAATACTATAGCAAGGCATTCCTTCTCTGCTTTTGTATAATGTGTCTCATAATCAAGAAATGTCTGACTAATGAAATAGACCGCATGTTCTCATTTATCATAATCTTATTGAGCCAACATACAGGCTAATGAGACATCTGTAGAATACAGGATCAAGGGGCAATCTGACCTAGGTGGCATGAGTGTGGGAGGAGACAACAAGAACCGTTTAACCAACTCAAATGCCTCATTGCATTCTTCCGTCCTATCAATGCAACAATCCTTTTTCAACAAATTGTTGATTGGGTGAATAGTAAAAGGTCAAATCAGGGATAAACCTTCAGATTGCACTGAGTTTCTCCAAGGAAAGATCTGATGCTAGACTCATCTGACGGTGGAGTCATTTCCAGTACAGCTCAGATTTTGGCTAGGTCTACATCAATCCCTCATGAAGATATGATGTATCCCAAAATATTTCCTCTTGTTACACCAATGCACTTTTTTCTAGATTCAACGTGACGTCGTATTCGATTAAGCGAGAAGGGATGATGCAAAGCACCTCTGGGTGATCGTAACATTTTTTGGCCTTATCCAAAAGGTCATCCATGTAGGATTCCACAATATTATGTATAAGATCATGAAATATATAAGTCATCACCCGTTGGTATGTGGCACCAGCTTTCTTAAGCCCGAACAACATGACAACATAAAAGTAGGTTCCCCAAGGGGTTATGAATGTAGTTTTAGCCTGATCCTCCTTAGAGATTTTGATTTTATTGTACCTAGAAAACCCATCCATGAGAGACAAAAACTCAAAACTAATTGTTGCATCTACAATAACATCGATGGATGGTAATGGGAAAGAATATTTGGGACAAGCCTTGTTAATATCATGAAAGTCTATGCAAATGCGGATCTTTCCATTATTCTTGAGAAAAAGGATGATATTAGATACCCGTTGTGAGTAGTCAACCATCGATGAACCTTACCTACAGGAGTTTCATCACTTCTTCCTTCACCATGAGGGCCACCTTTGGCTTCATGGGCCTTGAATTTTGCTTAATCAACTTAGCATCTAGTTTGGTGATAAGGTTGTGAACTATAATGTGTGGTGCAATTCCCTTCATTTCCTTGTAGCTAAACGTGAAAGCTTTTTGATGCTCCTTGAGGATATGGGTATGTATTTCAACCTCCTCGGGAGTTAGAGAGGATCCCAGTTTCAATATTTTTGGTTCCTCCTCCGTCTCGATGTTTATATCAATCATTCCCTTGATTAAGGAGGCATTTCCTTCCTCAAACTCGGGCGGGGCTGGAGGTAACTCTAAATCCCCTTCTTCTCCTACCTCATAAATTTCAAGTTCCTTGCCAGGGGAAGATTCTATCATGGGATTTCCAACATAGGAAGAAGAGTGTGGGATTAGGGAAATAAAAACCTCGTGATGACTAAGATGTAATTCTACAAAAGTGTTTAGATATCCCATAGTTGCTTTATCACTGTCAACATGATCTGAGATGACAGACTCACTCTTGGTTTCCATGTATGTCAACATTGGAGTTATCGGTGTTTTACGAACCAAAGGTTTAACATGAATCGAGACTGTGAAGTTTGTATCTTCTAACTCACTACTTGGAGTGAAGTGAGAAGCAGAAGTTACTATAGAGTCTGTGAGGAGGTTCTATTCTCGTGGAATTTCTTCAATCGATATGAATTCAAACCCCTTTGTTAAATTTAGTATTGTTGTTTTATAGAGTTGAAGATATTTATCTCTATTCTCATATACCTCAGATATCTGATTTACGACAAGTTGTAAATCACCCAACACCCTAATATTAAGAGCACCCATTATTTTGGCTACAATGAGACCAAGTAGAAGGGCTTCGTATTTAGCCCCGTTATTTTTACATTCAAAGTTTAACTTGAAGGAAAAAGGAAGAATCCTTCCCTCAGGAGAGGTAAGAATCACACCTGCCCCAACACCAAAATGACACTTGGCTCCATCAAAATGGAAATTCCAACAGTTACTTGAAAAAATGGATGTTGGATCAACCTTTGTGTCTTCTTCCTTTACCTCAGTTACCTCAACCATACAAACTTCATCTACCGGAAGAGTTCCAAGTCCCAAGGTATGTCCCATACCCATAGAATTGAATGGAAGGAGAATAGGTAAATCCTTCTCCAATAGCTTGACAATATTTGATGTGGTTCCTAATGACACTGTCTCTACGATGACGGTTTCGTCTTTGACTGTTGAAATGTCTTCGATCAAGCCCGTGACTTCTAATTCCATTGTAGGAACCAAATTTTCCTATGGTACTGAGATTTTAGGTTTATTTAACTGATTTGTAGGAAGTTCAAACTTAGATTGGAACCCTAGCCTCTTTTTCAAGTTAGCTAGATGTATGTCAAAGAGTTTTGGATCACCCTGTGCCACATAGACCTTGCCTAAATGTAGGAACCTAACTTTTTGAAAGAAAGTGGAGGGAATTGTCTTCATGCGATGAATCCAAGGATGACCAATGATCATATTATATTTGATTTCCTGATCTATAATATAAAACTCGGTTAGAACCGTCTTAGGTCTAAGAGTGACTCGTAACACTATAGTCCTGATTGACTTCACTTTGAGGCTATCACAGCCTCTCAGCGTATTTCGCATTGAAGAGCAATTGGTCTCTCTGTAACCTAAATTTTGAAGGAAAGAGAAGGGGACTATGTTAACCGCTGCCCCATCATCAATCATCACATGTTTTACATAGTTGTAAATTCACACTTGTAAAAACAATGTCGAATCACCTCTATGAGTTATCAACATCTGTGGGCATCTCGCTGATGTCAAATATGAATCCAACATATCTTTCAAGCTTCCCTGGAGGATAGACATCAAAGTCCACGTGGTTTATCTGCACCTCTGGAGGAGAGGTAATGTTAATCAAATGGCCAAGACCTACTAATAGAGCGGCTCTGTGAGCAGGGGAATTATTTAATAGATCCAAGAAGGAAATGTGACAGAAGGTCTTGGTTAGATCACTGATCAAGTCATAAGATCCTATTGGATTTCCTAGCATATCACGAATGTCATCTGATATAGTTGGGTAGATCAGGACTAGTTGTGAAGAATACTCTTTGGTTCTAGTGGCTACGTTAATTTGAGGTTCAGTGTCCAACTCTACCAATCCCATAATTTGTATTTATTGGTAGTCATCCAAAGGAGGTGCCACCTGTGGGTTTGATGAAGTCGAGGCTTCATGACCATTGGTTCCTATTACGATACCCCTATTTGAGTCGTTGGATCTATTCTACCGTCTTTGGGTGTGTGGGGAGAGGATCATTGAAGATTCCAAGTGGTGTGTTCTGTTGGGATACTGGTCCCATGTAGGTGTTCTGAGTTGGGGTTGTTGGGTTTGCTAAAAACATGTCAATAAATAATTGTCTTTGATCCTCTAGAAAACACTGTAGAAACTTTTTGTAATCGTGGCATGTTCTTACATCATGCTTGTGAACCCCATGGAAATCACAATATAAATCAGGATCATAATCTCAAGGCCTTTGTTTTGCACCTTGTTGTGGTCCAAAATTACAATTATTGTTAAACTGCTGATTGTTATAGTTAAAATTTGGTCACCCCTACCCTTGGTTTTGGAATTGGTTTGGATACCCATATGGGTATTGGCTAGGGCCTTGGGTCTACGTTTGTCTTGATTGCTAAGGTTGTTACTATTATTGTTTCTGAGGACTATTAAAATCTACAGCATTGACTGAGGGCGAGAAGTTATTGTTTCTCTTATTATTGTCATTGTTGTTGTTATTGGCAGTATTTGTATTGGTAGGACTAACAACATTAGGTTTCTTGGGCTGGTTAGTAACACCATACGTCGTGACCCCACTGTTCTTATTAAGGACCTTTTGTCTTTGATTATTTCTTGTGTTGTTGGAGTAACCGGGGTTATTTTGGTTAGGAGTGAATAATATTCCATTTTCTCCATAAGTCTTATGACCACTGTCAATGGTTGTTTGGTCAATTCGAAGAACACCTTATAACACCTCTTTATAGCTCCTTAGTGAAATTTTTTGAACTTCTTCCTTTGTCTCCCTATTTAGGGAGTGGAGGAACAAATCACAAAGCTCTGTCTAATCCATATTTGGAATGCTTGCAGAGAAGTAGATAACTTGTCGCCACCTTTGAATGAAGTGGGTTATGGACTCATTGTGCTCTTGTTTGATATGAAGGAATTCTCTGATTCTAGTTCTCAAAAGTTTTTTCATATGAAAAGCCTTAATAAATTATGATACACATTGCTTGAAGGAGTGTATTGAATCCTTTGGTATCCTATAGTACCAATTGATAAAAATACCTTCTATCATCTTAGGGAAAATCTTCGCAACAACTACGTCCCATGGGAGCAGTTCTCGAATGGTCGTTGCGTAAGCTTCGATGTGAGCATTAGGATCACCCTCCCATTTGAAATTCAAAAGATCAGGCAAGGGTCTTGGGAGCATGATTGTCTAGATGGAGAATTCTAGAGGCTCCTTGAGATATTCAGAATAGGTCCCCATTGCGTACGTTTCAACCATTGAAGATCCATGTTGGGGAGGAAGAGGTTGCATCAGTTGTTGAAATGACACAACGTAAACATTTTTAGGGGCATATGGCATCACTTGTGGCTGTCCATACGGACCTAGGTAAGTGTACATATCCCCTTGTGGTGATTTAGAGTACATGTGTACGTAAGGGGGTTAAATACTTTGATATGGAGTCGAAGGCACAAAGCCAGGGAACGATGCATTTCTAGCTAGTATGGAGTTTGAAAAAACACTTCCCGATGGGGCCTATTGTATATATCCATATGTGGCGTGAGGGGGCATACCCAAGGTGCCCATCCCAGTCAGGAAATCTCTAGGGTTTGGAGCACCCGTATGAACTGGAGGATTCTACGTAGTAGGCACTTGTTCGTAATTTTGTGGATAGTGAGAAACTCTTGCTTGCCCTGCTTATGAATTTTGAGTCACCAAGGGTGCCTTGATCATTTTCACACTTTCCCAACAATTTTGGGCTCTTTCTAGTTGTTTGAGATCTTTATCTTTTTGGTGGTCGGCCATTTCAGGGTTAAGTATGAAATTAGATCAAGAGAACCCTATAAATATAAAGTTATGAGACTATAAAGAGGGACCAAACACTAGTCACTACTATCATCCACCTAGAGTTGCATCCATTTGGAGATCATTTGCATCCATTAGCTCCATCACAAGGACAAGGTTGGTTCATCTACATCACACAAGCATAGGGGGATTTTATTCTATTCCATGCACACATTCTATTACATTTTATACATCTAGTTATTGCTAGCTACTTCATAAAGTGTGACTAGCACAAGAGCACCTGATGCACACACACATTAGAACTACATTTGTGTTTGAAATGTAGTACAACGCTCAGTTAGTAAGCCTGCTGTTGTGTTAGTTGAGGTCATTCCGACCCATTCATTTGCATTCTTTTTTTAGGGTTTTGATACTCCTCTTTGGTCTTTTTAGGTCTTATATACATCTTGGATTATCAACGAAACCTGACGTAGTACATTGAATCTAATGCAACATACAGTGAGGGTTTCTGACCACCTGTCGAACTTGTGAAATTCAGTTTCAAACCTTTTGCACAAACCAAGGTGCTCATTCTAAAGACTAGAGCACCCATAGGCATGCCAGTCCCTCTCCAGGCTCTCCAGTCTAGCTAGCTAGCTCAAATTCATCCGTTTCGATACCTTTGCACAGTCATTCCTACTTTTTGTTCCTCCAATCATTTCAGCGACATAGTCCAATGAGCTTCTCCAATCAGCCGAGTTCATTCTAACTCTCTTATTACTCTAGGGTTTAGCATTTCCATTTTCATAGTTTATTAGGTCATTTTCCAGTCATTTACTGCATTTATTTACTGCATTTACATGTTGTTCTAAATTAGATTAACTGCTCACATATATCCCATTTTTAGTTAATTAGTACTTATAAATTTTTGAACTAACCATCTCCTCCTTGATTTATATTTATATTATTAAATGTACTTAAAAATAAATCAATACATGTATATTGTTAATTAAAATGGTTATTTCTAATGATATTTTCCAAAATATGGAAGAATATTATAGAAAAATTAATGTCAATATTAAAGATAAATAATATAAAAAAGAAAGAATTTATTTTCAACAAAGATGGATGGCCATCATTTAAAAAATTATTGCATTAACTATTGAGTATAACAATACAGGAAAATAAATATATAGGAAAAAAGAAAGAAAAGATTGTGGCTCGGCTCACTATGAGATTGGAAGGTGTGCTCTTTCATTTAATAGGTACAAGTAATTTTAAATGCTCTCTCCAGAGTTCATTAAGAAAGATGGGATCCCATGTTGTAGTTAAAAGAAAAGAAAAATAAAAGACAAGATTCTTGTAAAGTAGGGACCCGTATAAAAAAATCCTCAATCTATAAATAAGAAAACAAATAAAAGAAGAAACACACTTTATTTTTGGAAATTTTGGGAGCAGAAAATACGGGAGCAAAGATTCTTGAGCAACATTTTATCTTGGAGAAAATCAGCAAGTGATGGAGTAGATATGAGCACATAAGAAGAGTGGAACCAAAGATTAGAAGAATTGGTTGGATGTTGAATGCTTGGGTTGCAAACCAGGGGCAAGTTATTTTTATTAAAACATCTCTCCTCACTCTTCAAACTTTAAAAAATAAAATTATCTCTTCTTCCATTAAGAATAATAATATGTAATTTGTTTTATAATTTAATTGAATATCATATATTCAATCGATAAATCTAATAGAGTACAGTTTTTTTTTTCTTTTATTGTTAAGAGAGGAAGGAAATTCATCAATTTTATTATACCAGACAAAGTAATAAAATTAGGTAAATGTTGGGTAAATTATCTTTTATTAAAATAAATAAGAATGTGATGAAATTTTTCAATTTTCTTACAAAATAATAAAATTGGGTAAATGATGGGTGAATTAAATTCATCGATTTTCTTATACTCGGACAAAATAATAAAATTGGGTAAATGTGGGGTAAATTATCTTTTATTAAAGTAAATAATAATGATATGAAATTCATCAATAAGATAAATAAATAAACTCATCAATAAAAATGAGATGAATTTTATTATCTTTTATTAAAATAAATAAAAATAAGATTGTTTTAAATTATTTTAGAACCTGGTTTGATTTCTAACTCGCTAGAAATTTATTGCGTATAAATTATAACTATTCTAATGCGCATAAATTATAACTATTTTAATGCGTAACTAATTTTTGTATTAGTAAGAGAAAAAATGGTTAGTGGTTATAACTTAACTTAAATTTGACCGTAGCTTATTCTTCAATAATATAATTCTTTAAAGAGTTTTGATAATTTCCAAACCTTGCATTTTAATAAACTTTGCATTTTTTTTTACCTTTTCAAACTTAAAGGCATGTTAGTCATTTAAATCCATTTAAGTCAGGTGGACTTTTACTTTGGTAATATGACGCCCTTTAGTTAGAAGCTTTGGATTTGAAACATAATTAAGATTTTATTTATTTATTCATTATTTTTAATTAAAATGCCTAATTTATTTAGTGGTGAATAACATGCCATATGGATATATTTAAATATATTATAAAATTAGATATGTCAAAAAAAGGTGTTTTATAAACAATCATAAATAGGTTATCCCAAAAAAGGTATATTTATTTTAAAATATTTTCTTTATTATCATAAACTTATTTATGGTCTTATACTAAACAAACTTCATATTTATTTGTGACACTTTGAATTATATTATAAAATTTCAATCTCTTGTCCTAAAAATGGTGTTCCCTTAGAATAAATAGAAGGGGACGAGGCACCTCAAAATACTTAATATCAAACTTGAATTAATGCGGTTAGCTTCTCCTCCTTTTACCTATCACCCTTGCATGGGTAAGAATAAGTAAACATTTAGTGGCTAGTAGTGAAACCCAACATGCATGTCGATTTAGGAACCCTATGAAACCTTGCTCAGATATACGATTATGTTTCCTTGTATTACTTTTATTGTTTAAATTGAATAGGCAATAAAACTTACTACATCCATTGTTATTAAGTAAACTCTAGTTTAATCCTTAGAATTTTCAGTCATTGGAAGTTTACAATCCCCGATAGCGTGTGAGGACGATAATGCTTTGTGAAATGGTATATGGAACATTGATGTGATACATTATCACCTACATACCTATCATAGTTTGTTCACATGTTAAATTTTTTCTTACGTTGTAGATAACAGTTGTTGTCTAGCATGGAGTCAGGAGGCATGAGGTGAATCAGTAGCTACAAGTTATTGTATAGTAAACATTAGAAAGTGGGAGTAAAATGATAAGAGAATTAGTTTAGTCTTCACCATGACTCAATACGAGTGGATATGTGTCCTTTTGTGGGGTTACTAATGATTGACCCAATGTTTGGGGTTACCAAGCATACCTCGTATACGAGTTAGGATACATTGGGGGTAACCCTTTGTAATATAAGTTTTATGGCCATAATCAATTAATACTTAGTATTAATAAAAAATGTATTTATTCTTTTCCAATTCACCATCCTATATTACATCATGACCGGTTAGGTTGTATGTAATAGGGATTTATATACATAGAACACTCTATCTTTTGGTATCAATTTTCATATCTATCTTCTTCATGAATGGTAGGGCCACTCTCGAGATACAAGAGTTGTGTGGGGGAACCAAACTGGCTCTGTGGTTAGAGGAAAAGCACTATGATGATGCTCTCCCTCTCCTGCTTCATTACTGCGACCTTGACAAGATCTCTGGTGTTATCTTAATGGTGCTCACATTGAAAATTATCCTAATGTTCTTCCATATCAATGTCTCTCATCAAAATATTGTATTCTTATTTGTAATCTGTATTAAAAAAAGAAAATCATGTAGTGTACTTGAAAACTGATATGTACAAAGTTGAAAACACATAATCTTATGTACCATTAGTATCTTTATTGCAAAAAGAAATGGGTAATGAATTATATCTTATGTCATTACATTCATATGCTAGTATGCTCTCTATGCTTAGTGAATTGAATAAGGTGGAATGAATTCATTCTCTTATGTAATTATCTTATCTGATTACAATAATATTAGTCAATTGATTAAATTCTAAATAGATGATTTCCTTTGATTATTGTACTTTCCCTTCAATAAACAAGCATTAGTTGTTCCCTTTGGTTTCTACATTGTGGATAGTTTAAGTTAAGAACTATGGATGTGATTCTCGTCTTTGGTGGAATTATATGGAAATTCACATGAAGGAATGTATATAAGTAGTAATAATAATAATAAATAGGTGTTCTTTTCTTGTATTCTACCAAGGGGTTCTAACAGAAACTTTTTATTTTTAGCAGGTCTTATCCAGGAATATTATTTTTAGTAAGTTTCCACTATTTTTTCATTCTAAGGTTTCTCGCTCATTCGGAGTATCAAAAATGTTGAGGACTTACTATTTTTTGAAACTTACTATTATTAGACACCCATTACTTTGAATACTTTCTATTTTTAAAAAGTGCACTTACATGTGTCAGGTTGTAACAAAACCATTGTAAAAAAAAATATGTTTTTCTCTAGAACCTTCTGCTATGAATTTAATGGATTTCCGTCCACTGGATCTCTGTAAAAAGGAAAAAGTAGTTTTAGGGTTTTATGTTTTAATTTTTTTCTATAAAAAAACCAAAGAATTTGTGTATTTTCTTTTACAATCTTCCCAAATGTGTTTTGAAGTGGATATCATAGAATTTTTTTTGAGATAAATGGGTGCCCGGATGAGGAGATATAATCATATTTTCATTTTGTTGGTTATGGATGTTTGGAGAAAAATTGGCAGAATTTCTGGATGAAAATGGAGTTTTGGGGGATGTTGCAATAAACATTTTCAATAAAAATTACTAATTGTTTGAGAAATGGAGGGTTAGTGAGATTTTATTGTATTTCTTAACTCACATGGACTGCAACACTTAACAGGGCTTGGAATGGATTGCATGTGAGGTTGCACTTGGTACAATAGGGATAGAGGGGACACCAGGGAAACCAACGTGTTGCTTGCACTATATGGTGACAAGTAGTAGCTTGTGGTGTGTGGTGGATGAGGTGCAAGGGCTGGGAAATGAGCATGGAGGAGCTGGAGGTGGTCACATGGTGACCAGGGCCTGAATGGATGAGTAGGTCACAATTTAGTGTCCTCCTTGTTACTTTTAGGAAAGAGGGGAAAGAGGGGACACCTGGGTGTCCAAATTGGGACCTGGGAGAAGGAGGTAGGTCACGCTTTGGTGTCCCCCTTACACCATAGGGATAGAGGGGACAACTAGGAGTCGCAAGTGCAACTTGGGGGAGAGAGTGAGGTCACACTTTTATGTCTAAATTGTCCCCCTTTTCCCATGGGGAATATAGGGGATGTAAGAGTGTAAAAAGTGTGCTTTGGCTAAATTAGGAAAGCATATTTTGCCTCAGATGTCCAAATTGGGACACAGGAATTGATGTTTTCACCTTGGAAGCATAGGAAGGTATTTTGGGGTCAAGCCTTATATGATTTTGACTCTAAAACACCTGATAAGATCCATGAAATAATTATTTAGACCCAGTTATTCCTGAAATTTTAAATTTAGGACCTATTCCATCTTGAACTTAGAGGGGCAGTTGTAGAGTTCTGAACTATATCAGGAAATATTTGATCTTTGGAGAAAAAATGATGTTTCTACATCGTATAAGATTCCATTATCTTTCATAATCCTATTTTTTTTAACTCTTAACGCCTTCTATAACTCTCAAAATCATGAAAACAAGTCAATTTTCACTGAGGAGATTTCATTCCGTATACCCTGAATTACCCAATGTTCAACAGATTATTCCTAAATCAAATTTTATTCCCTAAAATTTCCTAAATTTCCTTGGACACCTCTAATGTTTTCCAACATCACCCTCAGTTGCTTTATATTTTCCATAAACGAATTTGGAGGGTGTTCAATTAGTTGTAGAATGGCTAAAAATAGCCTTTTTAGGCCTCTTGAGCAAGTTATCTTTCATCAAAACTGAATGAGCTCATCAATTACATCAGGAACTCTTCCTCGCATACTAAAACATACTCAATAATCTTGTTAAAAATTTCCTATGAGCCTAAATGAGGGTGGGATTGAAGGCAAGATGGCCAGAGAAAGGATGCACAATGAATGGGAAGTATAATTTTCAATTAGAAGCTTAGTTGTCATGCTCAAAATTTTCAAGTTAAAGTTTTATTTGCTATACTATGGACATTGGATACACTTTTATTTGTAGGTACTCATATTGGAAAAATAAACACAAATAAAGGAAATTTCCGAGCACAAACATAAGGTACTCTAAACAAAGGAAAAGTGTGTCTACACACTTAGGTGATTTTTTCTTTAAGCATACAATTTTCAATTCCAATTTTAAAGGGGGAAAATGTAGACACTCATTTTGGTAATTCATGTCTTATAACAACACAATTTATACAATACTCTTATACTAGCCCACACTTGCTCAATTTGACCCATTATGCTATCCCTAGCTACATCTTAGTCATTTTTTCTTACACACACAACCTATTTGTTTACACAATAGTCATATTAATCCATCAAATTAAGATATACCCTCAAAATATCACAAATTCAATTCTTTAATTACTGTCACATGCATATGAGACCATAACGTCTAGAAAGGGTCATAACACACATACATATGGGTCAACCTGGTCACTTTGGTTCCTATTACTATAATGATACTTTTTTTTCAATTATATTTCCTTTAGTACACTTATAGTCAACCTTATTAAAATTTTCTAGATCCAAAACACATATATAAGCCAATTATTCATCTCTCATTAAGGAAGTAATATGTTTTACTTAACTCCTAACATTCCAATGAGCACACACTAAGAATAACCACAAGAAAACATACTGTAAGACTCCCTTGAGTTTCACATACTCTACATATTAATTCTAGGGTATTCATCCACTCATATTTGTAGGTGTAAAAGACAAATCATCTCAAGTAAAGCTAGGGCAAAGGCTAAGTAAAATCACATCGTTGCAAAGTCATGATTATCAATATGGTTTCATACATGCTAGATATCACATGCTAGATGAGAACGAAATGCGGTTTGATCCGTCTTTGGATCAGTGGTGATGTCATTGGTGCATATGGGTGCCCAAAACCCAATTAATGTTTATTTTGTAAGAATCCTTCACCATCTAGGGTTTTTAATATTCAATCAACTGCACAAAAAGCATCACATAATGTCAAAGTTTCAAATTGTAGACATGAGAAAATCAGGAAGCCATACATAGACCCAATAAGTTTCAAGAGCTAAAAGTGTAAAGGGACAAGGTCATAGAGAAAGGGACATAACAAGGGCATGATTTGGGCCATAACATATGCTTTAGTCTAGATAGTTGTTCAGGACACAATTTTAGTATAAAATATTTGTCAGATCATTTCTATCCTTTTCCAATCACCAGGTCATCCCAGATTAGTACAAAAGTTAGTATATCAGCTAAGTCTTCTTCTCCCTTTCATTGTTCATGTTTTCTTACATTGTATATCATTATTTGGATTTTTTCAATGATTATTCTTGATATTGCTGAAATTAGCTTTGGAAAATAATTGATTAGGATAACATACCATTGATTACTACCCCATTAAATATTAACAATTTAGTTTAAATAAGTTATTATGTATGTATTTTGAAGGCCATAGGGTGTAATGTGGCTATTCGGTGGGAACTCTAACCCCATATGCATCATTTGTTTATCTGAGCGAGTTTTTATTTCCTTATGAGTAGAAGTATGATAAATATTTATAGTTTTCCACATTTGCAAGTGTGGGTAAAAAATCATTGAATACATCTTCTAGTAGGTGACTATTGAGAAGAAGGTCTAGGAGGAATTGACATAGTAAGATTTTGTGGCTTTCCATAATACATTTGTGGGTAGAAGGTCATTGCAAGAATCTTTAAAAAAGGTTATTAGGTAGAATATTTCATAGATTGTGTTCATTAATTTTAGAGAAAGAAAAAAGAAAAATGACACACCAAAGGAATGTGAATATAGGAAGTCACAATCAAGTAGTGATATTTGAGGATGTGGCCAAAATTATGTGAATTATACAAGCTTATTTGAAGGCCATGGAAGGTACACAATGATGAGGTGTTATTTTGGAGGATCAGAGTGATGATGAAGGAGTACCTATGCAACAATGAGAACATGATGCAAATGCAAATGAAAATGTGAATATAAATGCCTAGGAAGAATAAGCACGAGATGGTCTTGAGGATAAGTTACTTCACTTAATCAATAAGATGGGGAATAAACTAACATTGGACACCCCTTATTATTTTTGGTAGTTTGCAATTAATGGAGCTTGTGAATTGGATAACAAAGATAGATTTTTTTTTTGAGTATGAAGATATATAATATCCCAATAAATGAAAAAGTTTCCATGCATAAATTTAAAATGTCATGTATTTATGTGGTGGGAAAATACTCACACCAACCAAAAGTAATGTGGAAAGAAAAATATCAAGATATGGGATAGGTTGGTGGTGAATCTCAAAGTGAAGTTTTTCCCACATATTACAAGCTTAGCTTTTTAGAAGGTTACAATTATTATGATAGAGAGAAATTATCATGAAAGATTACCCTGAGGAATTTTACCAACTCACAGTTGTAGAGGGATATGTGGAGAAGATCTAAAAATATATAGTTAGATTACATATATCAATTTAAGATGATATTATTATGTTGCATTAATTTCATTACATAAAATAATCCTATCAGTATGCTTTGAAGGTAGAGAATTTGGTGAGCAAAAAGCAAAACATTAACTTTGGAAACAGAAAGACCGCACAAGGTCATGTACAAAGTGAGAGAAAAGAAAATTCTATGCAAGGTGAAAGTGAGTCATGTTTTATTACAAAAAGTGAAGGGACATCTTGAGGAGATGGAAAAACATCCAGGGGCATATGATCCTTTGGGTGAGGAAGAGATTATGAATTTAGAGGTACATGTTACATGTGTGGAGAAACAAGACATATAGCATATGAGCTCCCACATGCCTAAACTTGTGGTAATTGAAGTGTGTACATTACACAAGGAGAGACAAATGGATTTTCTAATAATGAAGAAGAACCAAAGATGGGAGAAGCATTAATGTTCAACAACATAGTGTTGAAACAAAAGAAAGAAGAGATTGGTTCTAAGAAGAGAAGAAGTTTATTTAGGACAATATGTGAATTAGGGGGAAAGGTCTACAAAGGGATAGTGAAAAATCGAAGCATCAATAATTTAGTGGTAGATGAAATGGTGAAAAAATCAAATTTGAAGAGGATTAAGCATCTAAATCCTTATTGGGTATCATGGTTACAAAAGGGGAACTGATTGTTGGTGAAGAAGTAATGTCTAGTCATATTCTAGATTGAGAGATATAAAGATGAAGTAATGTGTGACATCATGCCCATGGATGCATGTCTTGTGATACTTGGTAGACCTGATAAGTTTTACCAGAAGGAACAACATGATGGTCATGAAAACACCTACATGATGGAAAAGGATGGACAAAAGTATATTTCAAACCCATTACAGGAAAAAGGTGAAGCAACACCAAATGTGTTGTTTTTTTTAGGTAAGCATCCCATGAATGAGGTGAAACATGATAATGCATGTTTTGAACTCATAGTGTGGAGTGCAAAAAGAGTAAGTGTGGTGGAAGTGGATGATAAAGAAGAAACAATGCCTCTAAAGGTGAAATGAATGTTGGAATAGTTTATAAAAGTTGTGTCTAATGAGTCACCTGAAGGGTTAATTTATATGCGAGACATTAGTCACCACATGAACTTAATTATAGGACCAAGTTTGATGAACAAGGAAACTTATAGGATGAGGGCAAAGGAGAATGTAGAGATACATAGGTAAGTGCACAAGTTTTGGATAGAGGAATCATTGGGGAGAGTTTGAGTTTGTGTGCAATGCCAACATTATAAGCTCTGAATAAGGGCGATGAGTGGCATATGTGTAATGATTCAAGGGCTATTAATAATATAACCATAAAATATAGGTTTCCATTACCACACATGTATGAAACCATGGATTTCTTGAGTGGAGTGTGTTATGTTTGTGGAGCCTATTTTCATGTTAGAGTGTGGTACACCTTATATGTGTTACACTCGGGTATTTTTACGGCAGTCCTGCTCGCCGGTGAGTGGGTTAGGGGGGTTTGGGGGCGAAGCCCCCGAAGAAAATTTTCATGGGTGGTTTATTAACCCATGGGTAATGGGTAACTGTTATGGGTTGTTTTTGGGCCCATGGTTTTTTGGTACCCATTGTTTTGATACCCACGGTTTTTTTCCCATGGTTTTGATACGCACGGTTTTGTATCAAATTGCTTAAGCAATTGTCTATTTATATGGTCATATGCATATGATAGATAGAAAAGAAAATGTATTGTAGATGTGCTTTGAATTCGGGTGTGAATTCTGTAGAGTTTGTTGAGCATAGCTCCAAACAGATCTGGGTATTGTATTAAGAGATTGGAGGCTTGTAATAAAATCTGAGCAAGTGATTCTTGGTGGACGTAGCCCAAATTGGGTGAACCATGTTAAATAATGTCTTTGTGTTGTGTTATTTATTCTACAATTTTATTTGAGATCTGTAATATTTTCTGCATATTAGTTTCTACTATTGCGATTATGTAAGGGATTATTCCACATATTTTATCTCTTATTTCCTAACAATTGGTATCAGAGCTTGGTTTGGTTTACTGAAGTGTTGAATCACAGGGAAAGTTTTTAGCTTGAGTGGGAGCTATGACAGATGATGGAAGATCTAGGCTTGATAAATTCAACGGGTATAATTTCAGTCTTTGGAAGATGCAGATGGAAGATTACCTTTATCAGAAGGATATTTATACTCCGCTAACTGAGAAGGTGAACAAACCCTCGAGTATGACATATGTGGAATGGGATTTGTTGGATCAGAAGGCACTTGGAACGATCTGGCTATGTCTTGCATCTTCGGTATTATTTAATGTTTCAAAGGAAAAGACTACAAAACATCTAATGGATGCATTAGGGAAGTTGTATGAAAAACCCTCTGCCTCTAACAAGATATTTCAAAGGAAAAAGTTGTTTAATATGAAGATGTCTGAGAATATTTCAGTAGCATATCATTTAAATGATTTCAATACGGTTGTGAATATGCTAGCTTCGGTTACAATAGAATTTGATGAAGAAGTTAGGGCTTTATTAATTATGTGCTCTTTACTTGAAAGTTGGAATATCCTGGTAATGGCAGTAAGCAACTCGGTTCTAGCTAACTCAAAGTTGAAGTTTGAGGATGTTGTAGGGGTGATTCTAAGCAACGAAATGCGAATAAAAATCTCCAGGGAATCTTCTACTTCAGGGAATTCTTTGATAGTGGAAACTAGAGGGAGACAAAAGAATAGAGGAAACTGTGGAAAATTGAAAGATCGGGCAAGGTCAAAATCCAAGAGCAAGATTGTATGTTGGAACTGTGGAAAGTCTGGGCATGTAAAGAAGGATTGTTGGGAGCTTCGGGACAAGAAGAAACAACAGGAAGAAAACAAGGAGGCAAATGTGGCATCGGGTAATGTATGTCATGATGATTTGATTCTTTCTTTGCATAATATTACTGAATCTTGGATTTTAGATTCAGGGGATTCTTTTCATGCTACTCCACATAGGCATTATTTTGTTGATTATGTTTAAGGGGATTTTGGGCATGTTTTTCTTGGTGATGATGAACCTTTCAGTATAGTTAGAAAATTTTCTGTTCAGGTTAAGATGCAGAATGGGAATACATGGCTATTCAAGGATGGTAGACATGTGCCTACATTAAGGAGAAATTTGATATCGGCGGGGCAATTGGGAAGTGATGGTTGTACTGTGATATTTACAGTTGACTCTTGGAAGGTTACCAAGGGTGCTCTTATGGTGGCAAGAGGTAAGAAGGTTGGAACCTTGTATTTATCCACCGATAGTAATAATGATTGTAATCTTGTGGCTTCAGATGAAGATACAACATTATGGTACTATAGGCTCGATCATATGAGCCATAAGGGCATGGACATATAAAGAAGAATTTTCCTAGATATACAGAAATAGGTTTGGATTTCTGTGAGAACTGCATATATGGGAAACAAAAGCGAGTAAGGTTTATCAAGGTTGGACCTACGAAGAAAGAGACTAAGTTAGAGCTAGTACATTTTGATGTGTGGGGGCCAGCTCATGTATCATCTCTTGGGGGTTCAAGTTATTATGTTACTTTTATTGATGATCTAACAAGGAAAGTTTGGGTTTATTATATTAGAAACAAATATGATGTATTTGACACTTTTGTTAAATGGAAAGCCTGGAAGAGAATGAAATAGGTCTTAAGCTAAAATGTCTCAGGTCAGATAATGGAGGGGAGTATTACAACAATGAATTTAATGATTACTGTTCTAAGAATGGAATCCATAGGTAAAAGATGGTTCCAGGAACTCTACAGCAGAATGGGGTGTCAGAAAGGATGAACAGAACAATAATGGAACATGCTAGGAGTATGAGGATATATGCATGATTGCATATTTATTTTTGGGCAGAAGTGGTGAGCACAACTGTGTACTTTATAAACAGAGGACCCTCAAGTGCATTGGATGGAGGCATACCTGAGGAGGCTTGGTATGGTAAAAAAGTAAATTACTCATTTCTTAGAGTCTTTGGATGTGAGGTGTTTGTTCATATTAACAAGGATGATAGGACCAAGCTAGAGGCTAAATTAGAAAAATGCACTTTTATTTTTTATGGTGATGACGACTTTGGATTTAAATGTTGAAGTATTAAAGACAAGAAAATCATTCGGTCTAGGGATGTGGTCTTTAATGAGAAATTCATGTATAAGCAATAGTTGCTGGAAAACAAGGAAGAATCTAAGAAAGAATATGTAGTGGTAGAGGATCTTCCGGATGGGAAAGTGACCCATGAATTAGTTCAGGAACCTACTCAACAGGAACCCCAAACTTCTACAGTGAGGAGGTCTTCTAGGGTAAGAAAAGAACCTGAACATTTTTCTCCTTCTCTTTATTATTTATTACTCACTGATAGTGAAGAGCCAGAGAGCTTTGATGAAGCAATGCAGGTAGATGCCAGTAAGAAGTGGGAGCAAGCCATGGATGAGGAGCATAAGTCTCTCATGGAGAACCAAACTTGGGATTTGGTGAAGCTACCAAAAGGTAAAGGAGCATTGCAGAACAAGTGGGTGTACATAGTTAAAGATGAAGGAGGAAAGAAAAGATATAAGGCCCGGTTGGTGGTCAAGGGGTTTGCATAGAAACAAGGTATAGATTTTGATGATATTTTTCTCCTGTAGTAAAAATGACTTCTATCAGAACTGTTCTTGGAATAGTGGCAGCAAAAGTCTTACACTTAGAACAATTAGATGTAAAGACTACATTTCTCCATGGTGATTTGGAGGAGGAGCTATATATGCAGCAACTAGAAGGATATGAAGTCAAAGGTAAAGAGGAGATGGCGTGCAAACTGAAGAAGAGCTTGTATGGCCTGAAACAAGCTCCACATCAATGGTATAAGAAGTTTGATAGCTTCATGATAGATCAAGGTTATATTAGATGTCATTCTGACCATTGCGTGTATACAAAGAAATTTGAGGATGGAAGTTATATTATCCTATGTTTGTATGTTGATGACATGTTGGTTGCAGGTAAAAACATGCAGGGAATAAAAGTACTCAAGAAACAACTAAGTGAATCCTTTGATATGAAGGATTTGGGGTCAGCTAGACAAATCCTTGGTATGAGGATAACTCAGGATAGGAAGGAATGAAAGATGACTTTATCTCAGGAAGAGTACATTAAGAAGGTATTGGATAGGTTTAACATGCAGGATGCTAAACCGGTTGGGACTCCTTTGGCAAGCCATTTTAAGTTATCAAAGGAGCAGTGTCCCAAGACAGAGCAAGAAAGAAACCATATGTCCAAGGTACCTTACTCATCAGTAGTTGGCAGTTTGATGTATGCTATGGTGTGCACTAGGCCTGATATTGCCCATGTAGTGGGAGCGGTGAGTAGATTTATGAGTGATCTAGGTAGAGATCACTAGCAGGCAGTAAAGAGGATCCTTAGATATTTGAGAGGGACCATGTGGATAGTTTTGTGCTATAGTGGATCAGACACCACTTTGTGTGGTTATGTAGATTCAGATGTGGCTGGAGATATAGACAACATGAGGAGCACAACATGTTATGTTTACACTGTAGGTGGGACAACAATAACCTAGATTTCATGACTACAGAAGTTGGTGTCTTTGTCAACCATGGAGGTTGAATATGTTGCTGCCACATAGGAAAGTAAGGAAATGATTTGGTTACAACAATTACTTGAGGAGTTGAGGCATAAGTAGGAGGAAGGAAAGCTGCATAGTGATAGTCAGAGTGTTATACACCTAGCTAAGAAATTTTCTTTCCACTCTAAGATGAATCATATATAGTTAAGGTACCATTTCATTATGACAACTTTGGAGGAAGAGAAGTTGAAGCTTGAGAAGATTCATACCAGTCAGAATCTTGTAGACATGATGACCAAGGTGGTCACAAGGGAAAAAATAAAGTTGTGTTTAGCTTTGGTTGGTCTTCACGGAAACTAGTGAAGGGTTGAGAAGCTTGCTCAGAGGAAAACTAGTCTCCAAGTGGGAGATTGTTAGGTTGTGGAGCCTGTTTTCATGTGAGAAAGTGTTGAAGACTGTACACTAAGAGTACTATACACTTTCCACAATTGTCTCGTCGGGGTTCAGGGGCGTAGTCCCCGAGAAAATTTTTCTTGGCCTTAAAACGTGCCCGATATACCGGGAAACGTGCTTTTCTCTTATGGGCGAGATTTTGACCCATAGGTTTATGGGACGTTTTTGGCCCATGGTTTTGTAAAATTGCTTAAGCATTTGTCTATTTATATGGTTTTTTGCATATGGTAGGTATTATGTAACATTGCAGATGTGTTTTGAATTTGGATGTGAATTTTGTAGAGTTTGTTGAGCATAGCTCCAAACAGATATAGGTATTGTATTAAGAGAGCGATGGCTTGTAATAAAATCTGAGCAAGTGATTCTCGGTGGACATAGCCCAAATTGGGTGAACCACGTTAAATATTGTCTCTTTGTGTTGTGTTATTTTATTCTATAATTTTATTTGAGATCTGTAATATTTTCTGCATATTAGTTTCTAATGTTGCGATTCTGTGAGGGATTATTCCGCAAAGTTTATCCCTTATTTCCTAAGATGTAAATTTGACTTGGTGTCTAGGGGAAAGGGTCTAACAGTGAAGCACTTTACTTTTGTGACCATCTAGAATCTACATAGTGTAGCATTACAGTTCACATTTTTACTCAAGTTGATATGGCATCTTAGTTGTCTATAATTAAAAAATGTGGACCTCTAAGTCATCATGTATTTTTCTAGATAACCACTTCTAGCATGAGGTGTCATTACATGTCGCATGATTGAAAAATTTTCGTATGATTTGCTATGTTTTTTATGTGATATGTTGCGAAAGCTACTTTTTATTCAAATTACTTATTCTAAAAGACATGCATAATAATGCTTGTGAACAAGAAATGGTCCTAATTCACCTATACCCTCTCATCTAGTGGAATTCTCTCAACTACATGTCCCTTTCCCTTAGTAAGGAACACATTTTGAAAATTGAATTAAGGGCTCCACATTGAGGTTAGGATACCCTTCTTAACAATCACTTATGTGGTGATTAATTCTACCCATCTTATGAAGAGGAGTTTTGGATGCTCAACTAATGGCTCAAACTAGTGACCTTCCAGTGAATAACAAGCATACAAATCGATTGAGCCATTGCCTATCTAAGATTATAAAGCCACATATGATAGGTAAAGGAAAATCAAGAAAACATATTAATCTCACAGAAAATCAACCAATATGTTAGTAGGAGGGCCACTTCCATTGTGGCATCACCCTCGTTGACACCATAGGAATCATAGTATATTGGGTTTATATTGTCACAATCAAGCATGTTGTGTAATGTGTATTTAGTCTAAGTTGGGGTGGTAAGGCATGTATTCAAAGTAATTTGAACATGACTGTGTGTTGTATTATGAAGACATGGATAGAGGAAGTTCGAGCAAAAAAATATGCTTGTTCTGCGATCAATCAACGAATGTGTTACTAAGAGGGTTATTTTCATTATGGCATCACTCCCTTTGGCATCAAGATCATGGTTTATTGGGTTTAAATAATATTGTGAACCAAGCCAACTGCCAGAATTGATTTTTTGAATGAGTGAGGATTATAGAGCTGTTAAAGCAAGTCTAAGAAGTATATCCGACTTGGGATGGTAAAACATGTACTTAAAGACATACCTAACTTGTGATAGTGAGGCATTACCCCAAACAATTGTTGAGGGGGTTGGTATTAGATTTTAAGTTGCGAATCAATATATTCACCTTTGCATTGGAGAATGATCACTATATTATACAAAAATAATGGAATATTATGTTTATTTTTTATCATAGACTAAAATATTTACCTTCCTTTAAAACTACCAATGGATGACTAAAACATCATTAGGGGCAAGTGGGTGATGGAAGATTTGAGAACACATTACAAATTAACCATATAGAGGGGTTCATGATGATGTGGAGAGTGGTAATATGGAGTGGGTAAGAGGAGTATCATCTCTTTAAGCCAATGAGATCAATCTCTTTAAGAATAATAGATACATAAACATTTTATTAATGTTCATGAGATTAAAACATTTTATGGAACCCCAAAAAGAAAACATAACTAAAAAAGTGAAAAGTCAAAGAAAAAACAGAAGATTTGTGTAATGAGTTCAAATGTTCGCTATAATTCTATATTTGAAGGTTTATCCTCTTGCTATGGATTATAATTAAAAGTTCCCCTTCTTTTGAATGTTTTGTTCTTCGAATATGACAAACAGAAATCTCTTATAGATTGTTTAAATACCTAGCTCTCGAATATCGGTATATAAGGAGCATTGTGTCTCAACTATACCCATTGACATAACATACCTACTTTCTCTCTTCCCACATTTCTCTTAAAACAAAGAAATCACAATTTTACTAATTTTATTGATGGATTTATTGGTGTATCAAATTGTTTGTTCCATGAGTGTTTGGTTAAATATTTTTGAATCAATTCTAATTATAATTTAATATCAATTTTTTTTGGAGTGATATTGCTAGAGTACTTTTTTTAATCTTACTTGATTCCATAAATGTACTTATTAACTCATTATTCTTGATTATTGAACCATGGTGGAAATTGAACTCGGTTGCCACATCAGCGAATGCGTAAGGCTTGCATACATCACTATAAGCACTCATTACGCCGAAAGGCGTGAACTCTGGGGGAAAGCCCTCGACTTGTTGACACGGAGGGAGACTGCAAGGGCTAGGATGGAGCGGTCAACGATGGACGGGACGGTCGGGAGCCGTTGATTGTGCTTGGTAGAAATTGGTAAATCTTCCGGACAGAAGTGATGGATTTCTTGGAAAACGGAGAACCCCTGCATCGTACTCAAAGGAGGGGGGAGGCATTCTCGGAGGCAGAAATGGAGTACAGTTGCGGGAGTCGTGAGTGGAGGTGGACATACCTTTGGCGTCAGCAAGAAAGGGGAAGAATGGCTGCCTCCCTGGAAGACAGTACGCTTCAATCGAAGAAACAATAAAAAAATGCCTTGCCTAGGGCTCCGGGAAGGGATTTCCAGATTATAATGTTGAATGTTGATACAAACCGGTGCATTTTGTTCATTTCTGTGGGCGTGGATGGTTGTAGCTGAAAATCCCCTTTCACTTTGTCTGTTGAGTGTGGTAGAGGTTGGAGACTAAGGGAGTGGAGGAAGCCATCAAGCAACGCATTGAGATTTAAAGAAAAGGGTAAAAAAAAAATTCATCCTCTTCCTCTTTACATTGAACAGTGACTGAATTTGGATTGTTTATGTTTCTTGGGTCTGTATGGACTGACCTTTTTCCGTTGCTCATACAAAGACTGTTCCTGAATCCTGATGACCTATTTTGGTCGCTTGTGGACATTTATATGATTTCACAGTTCTGATTGTCTATATCACTGTATTAGAGGTCTAGAAGCTCAACCATTTCTACCATACTTCGTGGAGTATACAAGTATCTGGGAGGTATGTAAAATGATTACAATGGAATAAGGGAGGTTTTCATCCATAAACAATGATTTTGTTGTTTGAATATCTTTTATCTTTGACTTTCACACATAGTCCTGAAGAAGCCTGTTTTCCTTGCATTTTCTTCTTAGTTTTTCTTCATTGGCATATGTGGAATTGCCTAATGGGGACTTGAAAGGTGGTTGTCAGGGTTCTAAGAGATGTTTGGAGGCGTTAGAAGGTAGAATACCCGCATAAACATTGCGTCATTCAAAAATCATTTAAAGAACCCCTGCTCATTGTCATGTGATAGTCTTGAAACCTCAGCTATGGTTTAGAAACCCAAAATTTAAACTATGTGTGCTCAGGCTTGTGTCAAAGGAGGAACATAGTCTAACAGTCATGGAGAATGTGTTCAAAGCCTTAAGCCAAGTTTTCTTGAATGTATAATATGTTAGGCCCAGTCACACCACTGTCAAAGACCTTGAAACAACTGTTTAAGGCAGAGTAGTAAGAATTCTGAGTATCATTGGTATTCTAGACATGTGATATCCTTTCTAGTCCCTGTGTTGGATGGTGTTGATGGTGAGAGTGACTACAATATCAGAGTGGCTTGAAAACTTAAAAAGTTATATTGACCTATTCTTGATCACTAAAGACCTAAAAACCAGTCAAGAACTCCTTGAAACAACAGTTTCATTGTACCATGGCCTAGGTCAGTATGCTGGTCACCAAGGTGAACTGAGTGGGTTGAATATCTATCATCTGCCGTGACCTTGTCTTCTGTAGGCTGCAATTACGAATGTTGCAGGAAAAGATATTCACAGAATTGATATTCTTTGTCAAACAATTTTCATGTGTTGTGTATGCTCCCATGTACATTTAACATACATGGTCAAACAGGACACCTACAACTACAACATCTGACAAAAACACTTCCTATTATAAGGTAACTTGATCAGATAGGACACCTGTTGGTCTACGCTTGGTGAAACAGTGTCAATGTTGGACTGGCATCACATTTTTTTTCCTTTTGCCCTATGGTTGCTTATAGAGGGATTCACTGCAGTTGACAAGGCTATATTTTATTGAACATTGTACGTGCCCTGTAGCTGAGTCTACCATGTTTGGCAGAAGCTGGGAGGATGGTTCCAAAGGTTGTGGTGTTTGTCTTTACACTTGTGCAGTATATGTTGAGGTACTCTTAACATTCTTCTCTTTTCTAATTTCTTTGCCATTGATGTAGACAGTAGCAGCTCTGATGATCTTTAGACCTACCCCTTCTGTCTCCCGTTGTTCTCTGCTACTTTAGAAATAATAATATATGTACAGATATATAAACAACTGAGTGTTTGAATAAGATTATGATATTGCATGATACAGGCAACTCTTGCTCGATAGCTAATATAGATCTCAAAAAATAGCCAGACCCCAGACAGACATATATAAATATAAGATATATATGTATAGTCCATCCCAAGAACTCTGATGCATAGTTATGTCCGTGTATGGTTTAATGTATGTATATGGTGTCCGAAGAGCCTTATAATCTATCCAATGTGAGTGAAGATACTCGTGAAAAAAAGACAACTCCATAGACTATATATAGTCCATGTGTCTGCAACACTGTGTGAAAATGTGCGCTGCAGAAGTCCATCTATAGGTTATGTTATAGAAGATGGGTATAAGTGAAAAGAGTCTTGTTAATATTTTTCATAGCTCTTAGCTTTCTAAGTATCCTTGAAACTTTTTTTAATGTAACATTTGTCATTATGTCAAGCTTATTAATGTCGAAAAAATGTCCCTGAACATATTTCATACTTCAGATTTTTTTTTGTGATTTAACTAGAGTCTTGCTATCATAATGCATATCTCGTACAGGCAGAAATATATTCACAATCAGTGTTTTTGTTATTTTGCACAATTCTCTGCGGATTATGTTGAAACCGATTTCTTATTATAACTCCCCTTGCGTTAAATTGAATAAACAGATTTCATACTTCAAGTAAATTGTGCTACCCTTGACTCTCTTACACCTCCAACAGGTTTAATAAAAAAAATTCTTAGATGATGGGAAATCACCAAATAGATATTTAGTCTCAACTCTTTGAAAAAATGAAAGTAAGCAAGTGCAGAGTCCTGATATTTTTGATTTATTATAACAGTTTTCTAATGTATTCTTGGTGGCAGAAGGTAACTTTCTGAGTGAAGTTACTGGAAACAAGAAAATTATTTTCCATTTTCATCATTGGGAATTTGTGCGCTGCAAATATCTATTGTTTATGTTTCTTGGGTCTATTTGAACTTTGCTTGTAAATGTTTTTTATATCAGTTTTGTGTGTGTCCTTCACTCTTTATACAGGGGTCCTTGTAATTCTATTCGTTCCTGTATCTTTAGATCATCTATAGCTTGCTTCCATAGTAGATGAATCAATACAAAGTCAAGTCTCGTTTCTCAAAGTATTGGAAATTTATTTTCATGTTCTGTGAAAGATTTCAAGTTGTATGGGTATTAAATTTCAATAAGTATGTAATGTATGAGTATTGAATTTCAATTAGTATGTAAATTCTTTTTTAAAGGCTATCTATACGCTATTTTCCTTTGTGGCATGGATAATTCCATAATAGATCGTGTAGAGAATTGGTTATTGAATATGTTTTCTTTTTTTCATTATTTCCCGTTTACATTTTCATAGATTCTTACTGGTGTGGTTGAAGTTGTCTATCTACAAATATGTTATTGTTGTATGTGTTGCATAGAGAAAACTATTTTCTGCTTTCAGTATTCAGCCACGGCATAGAGGGGCAAGTGCCTTCACCATTGGCAGGATTTGGTGTGTGCTGAGGGGTTTTAGCCCCTGGGAGGCCTCATCGAAATGCCCTTTGTTGGGCGTTTGACTGCTCATTGGAAAGGTTTTTAAAGCTGCCTGCCAAAATAGACATCACCCAAATATTTGTCTTGGATTCCTTGTTTGTGCTCTACAACCAGAAAAAAATGTGTTTTATTTCCATTTCCAGCATAGAACTTAATGTGGTTCGTATAGCATCTATGCATTTTGTTTTTTTACGATTTTATTGTTCTTTGTTGCTTGTGGGTTTGCAGCAATGAAGACTCGTAGCACAATTGTTGTTCCTCCACACGGTGTCACAATCACCACTCTGCACTTGGAGCGGGAAGATTCTTTCAACCGGACAAAGTTTGTTGTTAATGTACTCCATTGCAAGTAACCAAAGCCTGCAAAACCTTTGATCGTTGAACTAGTTAGAGACCGTCTCCACTTGCATCCTTCCTGCCCTCTATATCTTTCCAAGTTCCGTACAGCGGGCTTCAACTTGAGGGGGTTTAGACTTGTATATGATCATCCCGAAGATGCTGTGAAATACGAACCTGATCACAAACTGAAAAAGATGGGCATAACTGCAAAGACAATACATGCTAGAGGGAAAAAATCACATGGCACAAAAAAATTGCTAATGTCAGCAAGGGAAAAAAACGAGAAGCCAAGAAAAAATGAAATACTTTAAGGGTGTACTCTGTTAAACTTATGTACATAAGTGTAATTTAGGTAGCTATATGGTACAAACATCTACTATGTTCTCTTGCAGTTCCTCGTTTGAAATAACAGTATGTTATGTTTTTGCTAGCTCTTGCTCGCCGGTCACGAAAATTGATAAGGCTTTTTATTGTAAATCTATGGTCCTAGACTTCTATACACTTCGAATCTGTGTTTTGGAGAAATAAGAATATGAATCTGCCTTTTGTATTGTTCGTCGATCTCAAAATACAAAGAATGTTGGGTTCTACTTCTAACAAGGTTTCAACTTCCATTTGTTTGTTGTATTGAGGAATTTCCCTTGTTTTTGGGAAATAAAAGGTGCATATAGTTTTAAAAATAAGCTAGTGTTCAGATTATGACAACAATATTGCCCGTAACTGGTAGCTCTTGCCTATTGCACTTTCTTGTAAGCTCCCAAAAACTGTACGTGAAAAAATGCATATGTATACACCATAGTGAAAACAAATGTTGAGAAATAGAATCGGTTTTCAAAAATATGAATGGCTAGGACCTGATGCCAGCTAGTAAGTTGAGTAGACTTCCATAAGAAATGCCACAACAGGCTGTTAGGGGAAATATATATGACGCCATAGTTTAATGGTGGTTAGTAAGCTATGTAACATAGAATATGCATTGAGTACATCCTATACTCAAGTAAATAAGTTGAGAGATGAGAGCAAGCAGATGAGACTTAATTCCTATAAAATAGAATCAAATATTTAAATAAATATCCCTCGTATGATTTAATAATATGCATTCTGAACTTACCAGAATGTCTAGTTTGGTATCAGAGCACAAGAGGAAATCATGGTGCGGCTCATACACTGAAGCTTAGAGGTATATCAATTGCATATAAATATCTATTACAGCAGGTGTTCTGTTTGCATTTGGTATTTATTTAGAATTTGTGAAACTGGAGGCACCTTAAGATGAATACTGCAGAACATGATAAAACTGCCTGGCTAGAGAGAAGAGATGTGTGTAAACATCAAAGAATGGCAGAATAAGAGGTGCTTTCCTGGAAACAACGCTCTGAAGGAATTAGTTAGTAATGCCTGAAGAATATGCATGTTCAGCCTGTTCTTCTGTAGCACTGTGAGGTTTTTTGCAATAGAACCCTCAATTAGTTGTCATTTTTAAATTTTGCCATTACTCATAATTTGGCATTATCCTAATGTTTAAAAGAAAATATTGAAAATTGCCAGTAAAAAAACAATTTTCTATTATTAGAATCAACAAGTATTCCTGTGCCTGTGCAGACATACCCAGCTTCATAGGGTTAGGGCTATTTTTCAATGGTAAAAGCTAGCTTCTAAGACTGGTTTTCAAGTAATAAAATAAAAATCTTTCGTATCTTTGTTATTTCTAAATATTTGTCCCTTGTAAATTGGCCAGTACAATTTAATTTTCAGTGGTTGAAAGACCCTGTAAAACACTCTTTTATCTAGCCAAAAACAAAACATTAGTACTTGAAAAATGAGTGGATATAGCACTGAGTGGTTATAAGTCGATTTAAAGGTTGCCCTTTGCGTGCTTTTCTCAGACATTATGACAAAATACCGTCCTCCTTAGAATCATTTCCTAAAATTGGATTCCATCTGATGACTTGCACGGTGCTAATTAGGCTTTATTCTTGCTTAGAAAGTGATTGCACGGAAGGGGGTTTCCTAAACATTTACAGCAAGTGCTACCGCCTTAAAATTTATCAATGAGGAGCCTTTTTTGGTAAAAGCAATATCCATGTAACACTTAGAAAGCAATTTCAATGTAATATTTAGAAAGAGATTTCAATAAAACAAAAAAAAAATACAACCAAAATTTTGGAGGTAAACTATAAAAAGATTTCAACTACATGCAGGCTCCACGTGCCAAAATCTCTTAAGCACATGTTGCATACTCTTAAGGCATCCCGTACTCCAGATGCTGGCTCTTATTTTCTGTTAAGGTGAGATTCTAAGTCTTACTTTGCCTAAATTAATCATGTTACATGAGACGACTTGAGGCATAAAACTTGGAATAGTAACCCCTTCATGGAACCACCGTATTGATAAAAATGGGTTAGAAAAGATTTTCTGCTCAACTTATGGAAAATTCTTCTTCCTAAAAATGTTCATTACATCCATCTCCAGTTGTAGGTTTTTAACTTGAAAACCCCACATGTACTTGCTTTCCTTGGGCCAAAATTACATTTCCACCCCAGAATCTTCAGTGATGCCTAGAGAATTTTGTGTACTTCATTTGAACTCAATATCACTCTAAATATGAAGATGGCGTCAAAATCTTTCGGTGTTTTTTCCTATAGCCTCAATGTTAATACTCTTCTCTAAATACGAGAAAGTTTAAATGATGAACATGTTCCCATGACCTCTCTAAATAAGATGTGATAATGATAATACTCGAGATTAAATTTCAACAGTAACTTCCTGTTTGTTCAATTCCAGATTATACTACCTCCATCTTCATACAGAGTTAGTTAGATGTCATTCTATTACATAAATTTTGCATCCATTTGTAAAACAAATTCAACTATATATATATATATATATATATATATATTCATGCCAAAAGTTTATCTAATATTATATCATATATATATATATATATATGATTATATATAATATATATATATATATTTATAAATGTGTGTGTGTGTGCACTTCAACTGTGTGTGCTCCTGCTTGCAAAGAGTTGATGTCTGTGCGTGTTATATATATATATATATATATTCTACATTCCTATTTTTATCTCTGATCTATTATGATCCTTTATATTGAATAATCCCTCTTATATTGCTTCCTAAAAAAAAATTCTAGAATAACCCTCCATCGACAACTAAGATACTACTTTTAATATACCCTTACATCCCCTAATAGACAATGAAAATTGTTCCATCTAAACTTATAGATACTTCAATCAGCAAACCATGGTAGGTGGGCATGATGATGACCTAGGTTCAGACCTATAGACATTTACAGTATTAAAGACATCGTTAACACAACCCACCTGTAGATTATACTGAGCATAAGTCCAGGCATTGTGAAATTTGGGTAAAATGCCACATTCAACTCTAGATGTGATGTAGTTTGGATGGGAGGAGGTCAAGTCATAAAAGCAAATGGGCTTTTCAAACCAAATACCCAAATTCAAATTCCAGGGGACGTGATAAAGTGTTAAAATTAGGTGAAATGCCACATCCAAAACACTAAATGTAGCATACCTAACAGACAAGTATGGGTGAATTTGACATGAGAGATAGCCCTTGGCCGTGGAAACTAAGATTAATGTCACCCCAAAAGCAAGAATCTACTAAATAAAAAAAACAAGAAGTTGCTGTAATGTAATGAGGCTAGATGAGTAATGAGGCAAGGTGCAAGGCTTAAATCTGTTTAAAGAAGATGTATCTATCGGTCGTGGCATCAAATCCAAAGCTTACCTTGCGAGTATTTACCAATCAAATAGATATTTGCTAAAATAAAATCTAAAATGTAGAGAGCTAATGAAATGATTTGATTCTATTAAGGTTCACCCGACCAAAAAATTCTTTGTAAAATTATAACTGTATTTCTATTAGCCGAATTTAATCATGAATTTTATCTCTATTTTTTTAGCGATGAATTTTATACTCGACGAGTTCGAACACAAATTCCTATGCATAATTTTTACTTTCCTGCAAAAGAATATTTAGAAGAAGATTGCCCACTTTCCAAATTCTTTTCACGGAGTTCACTTTTGGTTTCATACCATACTGAGTTAATTTTACAGACCCTAAGAATTTTGTAGTTTGCTGTAATTTTGTACTGTTTAAGAAATCTCAGTAGCTTAATTTTAGTCAGCAGTCTTAATGCAGTATGTCCCGCAAATTGCAGTTTAAAAAAAAAAACCTGATGACACTATATCATTTATAAAATTATTCATCTACATAAACCTTTTTATCTTGTTTGCACTTTCTTTTGTCATTCCGCGCAACCTGTCGAAGCGGATAATTGTTTCACTGGGATAAATGTAACCGTTAAGGTTTGTTTTAATTTTGGTTTTTCGCCAAATTTATAAATATTGTGGTGCGGACTTGCTCGCTGTGCAGACACGCATTTTGTGTTAAACAACAATCTTCGTCATGGCTGCACCTTTGACAAATGGTGGGATCTCCATGTTGATTGAGGGGAGTGCAGATGCAGAACCAATAGTCCAACTTCTCAACATTTGTCCCCTTCAATCTGCGTTGAACACTGAGCTCCAACATCGCGTGCATCTCTCCGATGGTGTACACTTTCAAACAACTCTTTTGCCCTCGAAATTTGCAAGCCAGATTTCAGATGCTCGGTTAAAAGACGGAACCATTGTTCGCCTGTGCAAAACCCTTTGCAGAATGATAAAACATGAATTGTAAGCACCCATTTTCCTTTGTGCATGTATGCTCCACTTTCATTTCTTTTATATGCACTAAATTTTTGTCCCTTTTTACTTTCATCCTTTGCAGGATTGTTCTTGTCTCCGACCTGGAAGTTGTGATACAAACACATCCACAAATTGGTGCTCCCACTCCTCTTCCTACCAGTGTCGTTCGCGGAAAGCAATCAAACCCTGATGCACACCATGGAGCCGACAGAAGTTTGGTCCCACAAACACCTCCCCAGAAGAAAATTGGCCTGCCTAACAGTTCAAGAATGCCTCTAAAAATAAGTGCACTGAATACAACCATGCGTACATGGTCTATTGAAGGTCGTGCCCTTGGGAAAACAATGCTAAGGGAGTATGCTAATGCAAATGGCTCCGGCTCTTATTTCGGCTTTGATTTTGTGGATTGTGAAGGTGGGGAAATACGCGTTACATGCTTCAACGAAATTGCAGCAATGTTTTTTGGACAAATTGAGGCTGGAAACTTATACACCATCACGAATGGAAGGATAGGGAATGCAAAACCAGGTTACAACCACCTTAACAACGAATTTGAGATATTCCTACAAGCTTCTTCCACTATCTCTCCGTTGCTTGTCAATAATGCCACAATTCCTTTGCATAACTTTCACTTCACAGGAATCAAAGATATACCTGCAAAACCTGTTGGTTCCTTCATTGACGTTATTGGCATTGTTTTAGCAATCTCTCCTTGCTCCACTATCCGTAGACGAGATAACAGTGAAACTAAACGAAGAAGCTTGCAATTGAAGGACATGTCAGGATTTAGTGTTACTGTAACTTTATGGGGCCAGCACATTTACATCATCTTGCTCAAGAACTTGAGGAGTTCCTTTCTATTCCACAACTCCCAGTATTGGCTTTGAAGGTGGCACGTCTTTCGAGTTTCAACGGCACTTCCATAGACACTGTCTCCAGCACAAAATGGTTTGTTGATCCTCAAATTCCTGAAACTAAAACACTGCACGACTGGGTTGCCTCTGAAAATTACACTGTTGAAACTCCTTCTGTAACGAACAAATTTCTAGGTCCTCCTCAAAGCTTAAAACCTGTGGCAACAATTGCAAAATACTTCAAATGGGCAATACAGAGAGCAATGAATGGGCTACGCTTAAAGCTATAATTGCAGACATCGCAATGGATAACTTCTTCTACATGGCTTGCCCCCTTGCAAACGGTGACAAACAGTGCCGAAAGAAAGTGAAACCAACAAACAATGGCTCGTGGTTTTGTGCAAGTTGTAAGTCTCATGTGCGTCAATGTGATTACAGGTATGCTCTCCGTATAAACTTGCAAGATGACTCTGGAGAGCTACAATCGGTTACTGCATTTGACACAGCTGCTGAAGAAATCATGGGTGTCGCAGCGGCGGACCTCCAACTGTTGTGCATAGACGACGAGGCTACAACGGAAATTGCAAACCAGATAATTGGCCATGAATACAAATTCACTCTATCCGTGAAAAAAGAAACTTTTCGTGGAAATACACAACTGAAATGTGTCATACTTGATTCCCTTAAATTGGACGAATCGAAAGTCATTGATTGACTTGGCCTCTCCTAGGCACCATAACACTTTCCTATATTTTAGTTTCTTCAATTTTTGCTCATATCTCCCCTGTAATATGGTTTTGTCCGCAGATACATTTGTAATATGCTTTTGTCCGCATGTTATAATGGACTATAACTCTCCAAGTTTTCCATTTAATGGTTGTTACTACTGGTTTGCATGCGCATCTATATCGCAAAGAAACCTTTTTTGTAATTGAAAAAAATGTATGGTCCAATGTCTATATATATATATATATAGTTTTTGCTAACATTATGGAACGCTTTATTCATTTCTTTAATTTTTGTCTATATTTCGCACGAAGTTTTTTCTTCTTTCTAGCTTGTTCCTTCTTAGTACCTATGTAAAAAAAAATGAAGCCATATCTATATGTTTTTTCCTAATCAAAATCTCCATACACACCCTTGTAATTCTTCCTTTGCTTCCTTAAAAATATATGCAACAACAAATCGTTTTGCCTTTGTTTTATTGCCTTTAGCTACCAAAATATAAAACATTTACAGCTAGATAAGCATTTACAAATGGTTTTTGCATTCATTTCCCCTTATGCACATACAAAATTTAGCACTCTTTTAATCTTCTCTTATGCCACCTTTATTTTGTGATTTTCGCAGATTGTTTTATGCACAATGCCTACCCCGGAGCAACGACAAAGAAGGAGAGATATTTATGCCTTGCACAAAGAAGAAATCAATGCTTCCCGACGTGAGCGCTATCGCCAACTCCAACAGATGCCTTCAAGTTCTACCCCCTTCCAAACTAGTCGCCACCCCCCTTTCATGTCTTCCCCTGCTACTTTCCCCTCCACACCGCACAATTCTCCTTTTCCTCTTTGCATTAACCGCACCACTTGTGTCAGACCTTGTCTTCATCATGCCTGCAACATCGAACTGCAACCCTCTCCATCGCTACACTGCCCTCCATTTTCGCATTCTTCCGACCTTCCGTCCCCTTCCTCCCAAACTCTTCGCGGTAATCACACCCAGGATTCCACCTTCCCTATGCCGCTCCACAGAACAAACACTATGGTGCCTTCTTGGGCGGATGCCCAACGCAAATTCCGCGAAGACTGGATCTTTTGTCGCAAATCCACACCTGCTCCATTTGTCTTGAGAACTACCCAGGCATACATACTACTTTCCATGAAGGCAAACATGCATGCATTAGATGCAAGTCCGAAAGAAATGGACACCGCTTCTCCTCTTGGAACAATATGGATCCTGGCGTTCAACCTGCCGTTCTCAAATCTTTAACCCAGGTCGAAGAAATGTTGATTGCTCGCATTAATCCTGTTTTGCAAGTCACACAAATGCGCGGGGGACAATATAAATATTCAGGTCACACAATAAGTTTCCCACAAAACATTTCTTCCATTGCCAAATACCTTCCTCGTCGGCTAGGAGATTTGGATCTCTTGTTGATTCAAAAAAATGGAAGTCAACAAACAAAATACGACTTCTATGTTAGCAGGTCCCATGTTTGGAAAGCGCTTCAATATAAAATTATCCATGACCCCTACTGTAAGGATGTTCTTATTGACACTGAGGCTCTTTCTTCTCTCCTGTCGGAACCAACAAACATATCCTCCTCCCTTAACTCTATTCCTATAGACCTTCCAGCCTCTCACTTCTCTGAAGCACAGGATAATGACAACCCTCCTTCCAACCCCTACGAGTATCCTGAGGAGACGTCCTCTTTTGTTCCTTCACACCCAAACACTGGCACTGAAGAGGAGTTAATCGAACAGTACCTGCTTTCAAATGGTCGGGCTGCACCCTGCACCTTGGCTTGGCCTGAAGTCAGAAATTCACCGATAAATGAATACACCACTGAGGGCCTTTTCTCGATGGCTTTTCCAACTTTGTTTCCAACTGGTGCAACATTGTTTAAACAACCTCGCATGAAGGATGTTCAAATGCATGAATATGCCCTCCACCTTATGCGCTACCATGATGATCGTTTCGGATCGCACCCCAGGTTCCGGTATTTTTTACTTAACCTTATTATGAGACATAGGAGCCAATCTACAGCTGCAGTTTTCATGAGGTTAAACCTTGAACATGGTGTCCCCCCTACTATAGGCCAACTACGACAACGTCTACATGATTTCCCTGATGATTGCCTTCCACAGAGTTTAATGAGATTCAGAACCAACCTGCGAGGGACACGAACATTTTGGTCAAAGAGCAGAGGGGAGGTCTCGGACATGATTGAGCAATTAGGGGCACCTACACTCTTCTTCACTCTTAGTGCAGCAGACACAAAATGGCCAGACCTGCATAACACCATGCCAGGTTTTTCTCCTGCTGAGGCCCGTGCCGTGCAACAATGGAGGACCAAGAACATTGTTAGCCACCCGCATCGTGTCACTGCTTACTTACATCAAAGATTCACAATATTCCGTGAAGAAGTGTTAAAAAAAATCTTCGAGCCAAGGACTACTGGTACAGGTAAATTTCTTCATTGCTCTCTGCTTTTTCTGTTGCTTAAATACATAACGTTTAACATTCCTTTACCGTAGGTATGAATGGCAACATAGAGGTTCCGCACATGTTCATGGTTTCTTGTGGCTTGAAGATGCTCCCGATGTTGATTGCATCGACTGGTCGAATAATGAATCTGTGGACAAAGTAAGACAATTCTTTGATACCTATATATCTGCATGGAATATGCGCCCTCCTTCCATCCACTCAGAATTTGTTCACAGGAATATCCAGGATGACCCTTGCCTTTTAGTTTCGTCTCAAGTCCTTGCAATTTCCCCGCTACAGGATTTGCAGGAGTTGATAAATCGAGTGCAGCGCCACACAAAGTGTTCCGAAAATACTTGCCTCCGAAAAAAAAATAACCGCCTCCAATGCCGATACAATGCACCTTGGGAGAATAGACCCACTTCTCTTTTGTTTGTTGATGAGACTGCTTCAGTTAAATACCTCCCTTCAAGGAATGATGATAGATTGAACACACACAATCCAGCAATGTTATCCATATGGAGAGCCAATATCGATTGTCAACCTGTGCTATCTCGCCATGCTGTCCTCAAATACATTGCTAAGTATGCTTCCAAAGCAGAGCAAAGGTCAGAAACATACCACCAAATGCTTTCTAGATTGTCGTCAGGTTTAGATCCTGATCTGCCAGCACATTTAGCCATAAAGAAAATGTTAACTGAGAGTGTGGTTGAACATGACATTAGCGCACAAGAAACATGCCACATGCTCCTCAAATTGCCACTTGTAATGTGCAGTCGCACTTTTGTATCGCTCAATGTAGGCAGAAAAATCTTAAGAAAATTGGTTGAAGCAGAATGTGAGGATGCAGAAACATCCCTCCTTTTAGATGCATACAAGGTCCGACCTTCAAACATGGAAAGCCTTCCACTCATTGAAGTTGCGCGCGATTGGAGTTACAACAAATACCGCAAACACAATAGATGGAAGAGTCATCCCGTACCGGCTGTTGTTCGAGTGTTCCCTAAGTTTCAATGCATTCCATCTAAGGATTCCCCCTCTTTTGAACTTTTCTGTTGGTCAGAACTCCTTCTATACAAACCTTTCCGCAACATTTCTACTGATATTGGTTCGACACCTCAAGAAACCATTTCTAGATGGAGCTTGTTCAAATACAATTATCAGCCCTGGCATATTAGACGACATGAGTCAAATCCATCACCCACCTCCAACAGTGACATCGACTCAGAGGGCGAGCCCCCCCTGCTTGTTCAGCAACTGTATGATTGGCAAGTTTTGGCTCGATGCCGCCCGGGGAACACTTCATTCCTTGACAGCTTGCAATTGTTGGGCCTTCGTGAATTTGACACCCTTCACAATTGGAGTGCACATCGAAGTTCCTATTGCTCTACAGTCTCTTGGTGCCACTTTTATCGAAGACAAAAAGGCAGAGTATATTTCATCTTCCCTCATGGACAGATTGCACCCTCCAGCTTCAGGTTTATCTCCAGAACAACAACAAGCTTTCAACATAGTTACTCAACACTTCGCTCAAAAAACCAACCTTCCTCCACTGAGACTTATTATACAAGGGACTGCTGGTACGGGAAAATCATTCCTCATTAACATTTTAAAGTCTTCATTTGCCTCTTCATCCAATGAAGGCCTTTCATCTCTCCTTCTACTCGCCCCAACAGGGGTTGCTGCTTTCAACATTTCAGCTTCAACAATACACGCAAGCCTCCGAATTCCCATTAAAGAACTCAAACCCTTAGAGGGCCAAGCTTTATCGTCTCTTCAAGACTCCCTCAAACACATCGAATACATTCTGATTGATGAGATGAGTTTCGTCGGGCCGAAGTTGCTTTCCAGAATCGACTACCGTCTTAGGGAGGCTTTCCCACACTTCAAGAATTCTACATTTGGAGCGAGATCTATGATCCTTGTTGGAGACCTCGGTCAACTTCCTCCAGTTATGGACATTCCTCTTTATGCCAGCAAGTCTTACGGAGCTAGCCTTTGGCAAGAATTCAACATATCTGTCTGCCTTCATTCAATCTTCCGACAACAAGGCTCAGATCCAGCACAGACATCATTCCGTAACTTGCTGCTTAACATTCGTAATGCAAGACCTCTGCTGCAGGACTGGGAAACTCTTATGTCAAGATCTGTTTCCTCCCTTTCCGAATAAGAAAACATTGATTTTAAAGATGCGCCTCATCTTTTCACTCAAAATGACCTTGTGGACTCGCACAACCTTGTTATGTTGAAATCCCTTAACTCTCCTATTGCCAGGTCAATTGCCGAACATACCAGACGTTCAGCATCGGGCGACACCGAAGACGATCAATTGAACCCCAAGGTTCTTCTCTGCATCAACCAGAAAGTAATGCTTTCCGCAAACTTATGGGTTGACAAAGGTCTTGTCAACGGCGCTACTGGTTCTATCATCGACATAGTCTATGGGGCTTCCTCCAGACCTCCTGCTCTGCCTCTTTTTGTCGTCATCAAGTTTGATCGTTACACAGGTCCTCCCTGGGATTCGAACAACCCCTTGCATGTTCCTATTCCTCCCATTTCTAGAGGGGGTCGCAGACAACTACCGCTCAAAATGGCATGGGCTTTTTCTATCCACAAGTCTCAAGGACTTACATTGACACGTGCTACAATTGACATTGGCGGAACTGAAAGACAAGGCCTAACATTCACCGCTATGTCAAGAGTTCGTCTCTTTCTTCACTCCGTATTTCTCCAGCATTCTCTTTCTCCCGCTACTCTCGCATGTCCTCCACTCCCCTTCTGCAATCCAGGCTAAAAGAGGAATCTCACCTTCGCTCCCTTCCATCTTCTCTCCCGCACCTCCCCCAACACTCGCCTTAATTCCTTCACCTCTTCCAGCTTTCTCGTGCTTTCACTTCCATTGGTGCAAGAACTTCTTTATAGCATCAACACATGTACATATCACGTACATTTTGTATCCATTTCCCTTCTTTACGAGTGTTATATATGTGTCCAACTACTTTCATCACAATATTAGAAGTACGTTCCTTATCTTAAGTCTTAAAAAAAAAAAGACACTTTGCTACTAACGAATCTATTATAACAAAACCTTTTGAATTAACTCCCTGTTATTCTTTTATATTTAACGTTCACAAAGATAACGCTCTTATTTTATTCTAACTTTTTCTGGTTTTGCCCATTTCCCCCCCGATCTATATGGTCTTCTCCTAAATTTTTCTTTGCATTTCAATACCTTCTACATCTTCCCCTTATCCTCTTTCGGTGTTTTCATCGCACCCCTCACGTGTGATTGCTAGTTAGTAATGACAAATAACTTTTTTGGATGCAAAAATAATTCAGAAAAAGGTTAACTTGTGTAAGTAAAGAACGTGAAAGAAAAAGTGAAGTGAGTAGATAAGGAGACCCCACCAAATTTGTTTGAACTTTAGGGGGTAGTGCCGGTAGCATTATTATAAACACTCTTTGTTATGTGATCCTAGCATCCGTGGGGTGTAATTCCTTTCCGACCATCAAACCATCCTATATGAGTGTCGCTGGCACCAAAAGGAGGCGTAATATTTTTGCGGATAATTAAGTGTCAGGGTTTGTAGAGTCGTTAAAGCGATTTCAAGATGTATTGAAGACATATATTTGATATTCGTAATAAGGCACATAAGGTTTGTAGAGTCGTTGAAGCAATTCCACAATGTAGTTGACTAGGGAGCAAGGAGCCAAACTTTGTAAGATTGATTTTTTTATTAAATGTGGTTTCTAGAGCTGTAGAGGCAATTCCAAGGTGTGCGAGCTCACAACACTAAACATGTTTATCATTGCTGTCGTCTGCCTCCAACAGTCAGAGGGGGATTAAGGCCTAGGCAAACCAGGCAACTACCTAGGGTGCTAACTTTTACGGGGCACTAAATTATTTTATTTTACTATAGTTTTCATGAAAAGTGGATTAATTTATTGGTTCCATATATGTCTAACTTTACATACTAATTCAATTCACTTAATTTAAAATGCAATTATAATTACATAATTGTATTAAGAATAGGATATTTAGGAGGCCTCAAATATTTATGCAAGTGCCTTTATTGAAGGATTCTTAAATTTAATTCATTTTCATGTATTTTTCATACTTTGTATTGTTTTGAAGTCTTGAAAATGTTTTTGTGGAGAGATCTAGAAAGGTATATATGTAAAGAACATGTGAAAAAATAGTTGGGAAATATATGATAAAAGGAGAATTATAATATGCTCTATGTTAGAGAATTAGCAGAGGATTTTAGGCAGTAGTAACTACAGAAGAATTTATTATGAAGTATTTTTCGGATGGTAGAGACATCTAATATAAGTAATATGATATTTGGTCATGATTAATTATCTTTTCTACTATAATTTTTATTTATTTATAGAAGGCGTTAGCTCTAGTATTGCCTAGGGTGCTCATAACCCTTAATTCGACCCTACCAATGGTGTCAAAAACGTCACTCGAGCTAAAGGCAAAATTTGGGTTGTTTTCATTATTGGTATATTGTATTAGTGAGAGGGCTACCTCTATTGTGATGTCACACCTATTAGCATAAGGATCACAATTAATTATGATCATGTCTAAATCTTCGTGATACCATTTGTCACCTATCAATTAGAAACTTACAAAGAAAGCTTTGAAATTATTAATTATTTATTGTTCAAAACACATAAATAAGTGTAAATAACTGTCAATGTTAAACATGGGGTGGAGTTGTGGCCATAGGGTTTCCTCACCTTAGACATATCTAACAAGCAATCCAAAACATCATGAAATCTAATAGGGTAAGGACTTTAATAAATTTCCCCGATGGCTGGTAAATCAAAAAGATAATTTGGTGCAATCATAGATAAAGCTTTATGTAGACATATAATGCAATCGAAGATATTTTATGCATTAGTTGTAACGAGTACCCTTAGAAATATCAAGAAAATAAGAATAAAGTAAGACCAATATCCATGTCGATGAATTGTAAACGTGCATTTAGTGGAAAACATTTTTTAAATCATTAAACCCACGTTGTATTTAAAAGTAATTTGTTTTCTTATGATTAAATATGGCTTAAAACACAAGTTAGAAGTGTGTGATATCTCAATGCATACTTGTCAATTACTTTTTCAAGGAGGAAAATAATGAAATAATTTATTGAAATTTTGGTTAAATGTTATCGATTTATAGCTTTTTGAGATATAAACTTAAATTTTATTTTTATGAGTGACATAACCTAATTTGATAGTCTTGATAAATACAAATTTCACATGACCCTGTGGATTTTAACGTTTATTTAAATTAATTCTATAATTAAACGTTATTTAATGTTTTATCTAAATTAAACTTAACCACCTGATGTTTTATTTATAGGGTAAATTTAGTTTCCCATTTCCATATTGACAAGGCAAAAAATACATGTATTTTAATCTTTTTCCATTTTCCACACTTAGTACGAATTACTCACTATGTCACATCAAACTTTTAATGATTTGTTGCATATCTCAAAAGTAAATCTCGAGTTGTATGTATAATTGTTTATACATGGACAATGACGTGAGAAAAGGGTGCAAATAGAGTTTAGATATTACTACATTTTATTATAGCGCCCAGTAAAACAAATCAAATATTTCCAAAAACAAAATTTGGCGTGAGACCATTTAGATTGTTTTGTGAGAGGGATGTTCCCCCCATAGTATAGCCTATTAGCTGATTACTTTTTTAAATTAGAACCATCACAATTATATTACTATAGAAAGACGTTACATTAAAAGGTGGCCGGATAAAGTCATGACCCAAAAAACATGCCAAAAGGCAAAACAACAACCTAACAAAATATTACATAACGAGTATATAGGCACATGATACCACAACATTGGGTGAAGGAGTAGGATCGTTGTGAGGAAGAAGGGATCCAATGAAATATTTCTCATCATCTAGAGGGTCTTGAACAAACAAACCATTAAAAGGATATTGGGTAATAAGTGGAACCATAATTCCTTGCCTAGAAAATCGAGAGCCCAAAACATCCGCTCCTTGCATAGGAGAAGGCCAATGATACAACGTAAAAGTAGAGGGACCAACCAAAAATTTCCCTCATAACGGAAGCGAACTCCATTCCCCTTTCCATTGAGGTGGTGGGGTATGAAAATGGCCATGGCTCGGGGAAGGATGATGACTTTGCTAACGGCTCCATTGACACCAAGTAGTTGGTGGTGGTGAACTCAACTAGAGCGGATCCAATGACACCCAACTCATTGTGCAAGGGGCACTCATCCAATATGCGAGAAACTCCTATAAATGTTGAAACTTAAGAGCCACCTTCTTGGCCTATGTTTGAATCTAAAGGTTAACAATGACAATACCATTAATTCTATCATTACATTGGAATTGAATAGAAATAATATCATTGATAAAGATAGTTTCATTTCTTGCTTTCCATAATTGAAAAAGAATGATAAATCTAAAAAATTTGACAAGAAAGTAATCTAAGCATGCCATCGAGAAGAGTCACCAGAAAAAATGTTTTTCTAAGTGAGAGGCTCTAGATGATAGGCTTGAACAACAAGTATATCTAGGTTCATGCAGCTTGGGTATGGGGACAAAATTAAAAACTATGCTTGAATATTTCGAGGTTACCACAAATAGGACATTTGGGGTTGACAACCCCAAGGTGTTCAAGCCTTTCACTAAGCGGGAGATCCTGATAAATAAGGCACTCAAATGATTGATTTTGGGTTCAATATGGGAACGTCATACTCGATTGAGGTTAAAAAGCCATATTTGAGGAGAGGAATTGGGGTTCCATTTAGAATTAAGCTTACAAATGGAAACCAAAAAAGGGACAATGAGTTGGTAGAGAAATCCTGGTGTGTAATACTTAAAAGAGGTGTCCATATTTAATCTCCAATATTTCAATCAAGTAGTAGGTGGTTGCATAACTAATTTGTGAAGCATCACCTTACGGAGAAGCACCTACACTTTGATAATATAAGAGAGGACTCATTTAATCAAACTAAATTTTACTTTGAGTTTCGTTCAAGGAATCCAATATTTGGAATGCAAAAGGCTTCAGAAGAAATAAATTCCCTTCCTAAGAATACGCAAGGCTTTGATCCCAATAGTTTCCATTTATGATAGGAGACGACAAGATGTTATGATCGTTGAAAGAGAGGCTAGTCCTAAATCCATCTCTGACCCAATGCAAGTATGGTTTGAATGACTCATAATATCTCCATAGGATTTTAACAACAAAGGTTCCTTCAATCTGGATGGGGGTTGAAGTGACCAAGATGACGAGCAAGCCTATAAAATAATTTTCATAAGGAGTACTAGCCGAGATACAAATTCCATAAAATAATTTTCCATACTTCTTGCCCTTTGACAACTTTAACAATCCATTTAGCACAAAGAGAAATACTTTTTCTAAAAACATCAATAATGCCCATGTCTTCTTTCTCCCTAGGGGTGTAGCACACTTCCTAGGTAACATGATAAAATCCCTTGGTGTGTTTAGAGTTGTCCCATAAGGTATTCTAAAGTAGTTTTTATAGTTTTTTATATGAAGCCTTGGAAGGTACCCAACATGAAGAGTAGTAAACTTGGGTAGCAACAAGAATTTTTGGTGCATACCTAAAAATTTTCGGTAAGAGAAATTGGTTTGGTGATCCACTAAGAGACATGTTTTCAACACGATCAAGAACATATTGGTAAAACACTAAAGGAGTGCAATCAAAGGAAAAGGAAATGCCATGAAACTTGAACTTTTCACCACATTGAAACCACTTCCAAGAGTATTGTTTAAGCCAATTTGGCATGTAGAGAGTTATTTTCTTGTAACAAAGGGTTTTTCTCTATTGTAGAGATCTTCCAAATGTCAGGAAATATATGTCAAGGTAGTCTAGTGCTTTAGTGAATGAACCTTCATTTTTGGCAAGCATTAGAAAATAATCATTTTCAAAGTTCCCATTGGTAAACTAAGTGGCATGATTTGGGAAATAAATTTCATAAACTGACGCTAGAGAGACTTGCTTAACAAGTAAATATCCAAAAGCCTATGTAACTAACACAAAGAGAGATGGAGTGAGATAACAACCTTTCCGAATTGAGTGAAACATGCCAAAGATGGAAGATTTTTTTTGTTGATGGTCAGGTAAGCATAAGCATCAAAAATAGGGTTTTCACAACATGAAGGAAAAAAGTCAGAGAATCCAAGATCGTGCAACATGGCTAATATAAATGGCCACTCTATATGATCACAATCCTTATCAAAATCCAATTTAAGAAAAAATATTTTTTAGAAAGAGGCTCAAGCCCACTCCATACCTTCCCAATCCATAATGATGTTATCTAGAATGTATCTTCCTTTTAATTAAGTCGGTCTACTTAGGTCTAACAATCATTGAAAGAATAATGTGGAACCATAACGTTAGAGATTTAGCAAGGATCTTGTAGGAGACATTAAGAAGAGAAATCGATCTCCAATTGAGATAATCTTTCCGCCACACATCTTAGGTTTTAATTTAATATTTCCTTTTTTAATAATTTCTCTAAGGGAATGATTTATTAGCACTTATTTATAGACTTGAAGTAGATCCAAGCCAACAAAGTGCCAAGTTGCTTTATAAAATTCATAAGGTAACCCATTAATACTTGGGGCCCTCTCATCTACCATGCACTGCTAGGAAAAGTAGAATTCTTCCAATGTAAGGGGTAGTCACATTTGATTTTGACCACCTAGGAAAGCTTAAAAGGAACAACATCTAGACATTTTTGGAGTGTGTTTTGATGTTTTAAAGTGCATGATTGAGCTTATTATAGTGTTCCACAAAGGAACTGGTGATGCCAGGAAAGATGGTAAGCCAAGACTGAGTAGTTTCGATGGATTTGATTTGTTCTCTAGCTTTTTTGGTGCGAAGGTATTTTAAAAACTCCTTAGATTCATAGTATCCAACTTTGAGAAACTATAATTTAGCCTGAATTTGAATGAATATGCCTTGATGAGCTTGATATTTTTCCTTAAACCAGTTACTTCAGATTATAACTAAAGACTAAAAGGATAATTTTTGAGGCAATATGAAACTCTTTGAAATTCAATTCAAAGAGCATTGTTAGCTTGTTTATGAACTTATAGAATGCATTAGTTTTATCGTACGAACTTGCCAAGCATAAATTCGTGTAGAATGTGCAATGTGTCTACAACACTTATCTGGCTAGATAAAAAATGGTTCCTTTTTGTAATCTCCTATCTCTTCAACTATCCCATGCCCTTTTCTAATCATCTCTTCTAATTGATAAATAGATTGATTGATCATAAATATAATGGTCATTTTTATTATAGTTATAAAGTTAAGAGTTGTTATTAGTTGTCAAGTATATATGTATTTTACTTGTTTTCATTGGTGTTAATTTTTTGTTTCTAATTAGTAATCCGTGGTCAAAATAGTCAATAAAGATATATCCTTTAGTCAAGATAATGATCTTTACATGTTGCCTATTAGTTCAATCAAGTATGTGTCTATATGTGTTTAGCATCAAACTTGAAGGAAAATTTGTACTATTTATGAAGGATGCAATTTCAGGCGAATCCAATGTTCAAGTATGTGTCAATTTATTTTGAATGGGGTCTATTTATAAATGCAACATACAATGCTATTGATATGACTATATGAGATAAACACACATGAGTTCAAATGAAATAGAGGAAGGAGGCCCATCTAAAACTTCAAGTTCTCATCTAATTCAAAGGCTGCATACATACCATAGTAATGAAAAAATAGAATGAGCCAAAATGACTATACAACTGAAGATTTGTTAGTCATCACTTTCAGTGATGATGTAATATGAATAGAAAAGATTCATAAAAAATGTATCAAAAATACTAAATTAAATAATCATTCTAGTGGTAGCGCATGCCTTTGTTGTTTATGATCAAGTGGCAATGATCACCTATAGATGTTGTAAACATGATTCCAGAAGGTGGACAACACGTACTAAAGCTATATTGAGGATGTTGTACCACTATCTTTATTTTTACCTTCTCAATGAGGCATTGTGAACATAAGGAGATGATTTGAGTAGAAATGTGGAGGCCCATGCCACACTTGCAATGAAAATTCATATATATGTTGTAAAGGTTAGTAAGGCTTCAACTAACTGATCTTGTTGTGAATAACTATACATTGTTCACAATTTTAGAGAATGTGTGTGTTCTTGATCAAAGTAGCAGTGAGGTCATTCCCACTATCCCTGTTATATTACTTCATGTGTTCCCACTTGTGGATTGGTTAATGTGTTCCCATCCATCATAGTATGAGTGATTCTAATTTATGTGTAATGCTCCCTTTTCCCTATGTTCATACTAGTGGGAATGCTAGAAACAAATTGTTAGTACTCACATTATGTCATTATTTAGTATTAGCTATTAGGTAGAATAATAGTTACTTATATTAGTTTGTATGTATATGAGTTATTAGTAATAACTCACTCAAATATGTAAAGCAAGGATTGTTTGTGATAAGGATGAATCCACAATTATAAGAGACCGTGTCTAAATGTAACTCTTCATTGATTGAATAATTAATTTTTTGAATTAAGTCATATTTGTAATTGTGTCTACAATTATTAACAACATTTAGACATGTGATGGAAAACTTACGGTTCCCAGTATGCACATATGATGAAGCACTTCAGGAGAATTTATGGCTACTGACATGTCACCTTTGACTAATTGACATCCAAAATCAGCTAAGTAATTTACCTTTCTATTGTCTTGTCTACTCTAAATAAAGTAATTATAATCTCTAATTATTCAAATCAAATTCATATGATTTGGTTAATGTACTTGAATGCCCTAATCACATCTTCTTAATTTATATCTTAGTTATGTATTCATTTTGTTTTATAAGTGTAAAACAATTAAAATAGGTTATTGATAAACTTCTCAATCAATACATTAATTAATAAGCCATTATCTATCATAGAATTTTGGTGGTGTTTGTTGATATTTCCCAATAAGAGTTTGTATGAGTAGTGGTCTATTGTGAGATTTGTTATTACAAATTTCACTATCATAAAACACAAGAGGAGGATGCTCCCTCTTTTTCATTGCAACCATAACCACACTAATAAATATGTAAAGTGGATGATCAAAAGATTTCTTGTTTGATTCACATCAAATTCACCAAAATGTAGGCGGGAAAAGTTGTTTTACATACACAAATTCAATAAATCAGTTCCATTTCTAAGACTATGTAAGTAGGTCTAATCCAAACAATTCATAAATCAGTTCCATTTCTAAGACTATGTAAGTAGGTCTAATCCAAACAATTTATAAATTAAACCTAATTACGAAAAATAAGGGTATAATATATATAACATAAGGAAAGATGGAAATAATTTGGAATAATCAAATTTCTTGGAAAATAATAGAGAATTAAGATTTTATAGGACAATACTCAATTTTTGTAAATTTTGGAGGAAATTAACAGACATGGACATAAAACATGTCCAAATGAATAGATGATTAAACCCTCAATAACATGACCCAAAAAGTAAGGTCAATAAACGTATGCACTACAAAATTGGTAGAGCTTTATGAAATTAGCAGTGTATGAGCAAAGGAAAAATTGAATGTACGATTGTGATCTGTGTGCCTTGATATGAAAAAAATCTTACTCACTTTCTTTAGTTTCGCCGTGAATCATTGGGAACATTATTTATTTCTTTGAAATCCTTATATGATCTCAACTCCTTGGAAAACCCATACACATAAGGGATGTTAAAGGGGCATGTGTCATCCCTCCATTATTATGATCCCCCTCGTGATTTTTCAAAATTGCATTCAACACTTGATGTAAGTTAGCAATCAATCATGTGTATGTAATTATCCCATCCATTATTAGTTAATGTGTACAACACCTAATAAAGGCTATAATGAATCTCTAAATGCTTAAATTTGGCTTTTGGTATGAGGATGCTTCTGAAATCAATAATTAATTCTCTTCTTATAGCCTTAGTATATCTCTTGTGTGAATGTAAATATTTTTTCATTCATTATCATAAATGCACTAATACAAGTTTATAGTTATAGACTTCCTTAATCGTAGGATTTGTTTGGAATGCAAGCTGACATAGAGTGAGCAGGGAAGCTAACAAGGGAAGTCATGAAACGTATGAAAATGAAAATTAAAGATCAAAATGGTCCACATAAACTGTCACACCGCACAAAGTCGGTTAGTATTACAAATGGGTAATTTGTAATATGGGGTATTGGTGCTTGATGCTCATGTTGAATTAATGAGCAAAGTATTATTTCAATTGCATTTGAAATAATTATAATTGATATTATAACACACCAATGATGATTGTTATAAGGTTTAACTAAAATATGTTATTTTCTAAGGCATGAATACTAAGGGCCAGGTAATGAAAAGCTATAGATGATGATTCTAGCCTATAGTTCTAAAGCTAAGAAGGTGGGAATTACCTACCATAAGGAGATCATGCTATGCAAAACTAGGCCTTGAATTGTTGTGGACTATTCAAGTAGGAAGGATCAAATAAATCGATCATGCGAAGGTTATAATTGCTTATTCACTAACATGGCATTGTTATTGTTTAATTATTCCTATGAATCTTAATGGTCAAAATTGACCCATGCGCAATTGTCTTGGTCAAATAGCTTACATTTGGATAAGTGGAATCAGTGTAAAAACCGCCAAATATGGCAAGGAAATTTGAAGGTGGTGTTGATAGGTTCAAAGCCACCTACATGACACCTTGGCATTTATTATTCTTTAAATGTATTGAATTTGGTGAAGCTTCATGGAGAAGCTACTGCCATGCAAGGAGAAGTTCCATTTTGTTTTGGCATTGTTTTGTGAAGCTTAAATATGGGGGTTCTGCATGAAGGGTTTTGAGTCGGTTATTTTTGGATTTGTTAGTTATGCGTGTGAAGTTGATAATGCCTATTGTTGGATTTGTGACTGTTATTTATAAGAGGAATTAATCAGTTATTTTGGGGCTGCTATTACTATTTTGAAGGCCATTAATTAAAAGATCTCTAAGAATATTTGATTAAAGGGAAGAATGTGGAAGAAGCATTAGAGATTCAAATCTGGTTACTGATTCGAAGGAAAGTTTCAGTCCTTCACTCCTTGAGTTGCAAGGAAAGCTAAGAAAGCATAGTAGCTGTAGAACATGAATAAGTCTTCAAAAACATGCATGATATGATCTTTCTCTTCCTTCGCACCTTGTCTCTTTTACTATTTGCCTAAAAGAAATTTCTGTAGTAATCCTTCATTATCGATCTGGTAGTGTTGGATTTCTTCTTGTCATGATTATTACTGGGAACAGTGGTTTTCTGAATAATAGTATTGTGGGGCATAAATGTGTATTCTAGGATTTTGTATTTCTAATATTATGAAGTACATGTCTTGTAAACGGGACTGGCCCAGAATTTTGTGTTCGGTTATTTCTGTGGATTACAGTAACTTGAATACCCATATGAATTGGGGCTTTTGTTTGGGGAGAGCCACACTGTTTATTTATATTTACTATTAGTAGTGATGCAGGTTCGATTCTATAAGGAGGTAACACCTTCTTAGACTTTTGAATCCCATTATACCTTGAGGATTATTTCAACCCCTCACCCGACTCTCGATCAATAATATTATTATGAGTAGCTGTGAATATTCCAGGAGTTGGAGCTATTGGGTTTTTCTGAGACCTTGACAAAAAAAACGTGGGCATTCTAAGTTGTTAGCTTGTGTGGAAAATCCATGACTTAAGTTATGGAATATTAAATCTGGGTTTTTCTTATAGGTTTGACTCTTTACTTTAAAAAAACCCATTTAGGATTGTGCGAATTAGACTATCGTTGGAGCACGAAAGCTTGAGCATGGCTGTAGCGGATTGTTGTTATATTTTGCGTGATTAAGTAAACTATTACTGTTTTGGAAACTATGAGACTTGCATGGTAAAGAATTGTTGATACTTGTATATTAAGAAATGATGTAACATCACTATATTCTTTCTTGCACTTATTAGCGAGATCCAATATTGTTGGTTACTTGTATAATTATCGTTCTTAGGTATCTTAATACGAAGTATGTGAACAGTAACTGGAGAACAAAGTGTTCAAGCATATGTAATATTACCTCTGAAGGATGTCATATTACTTGAGTTAGGTAACTATCTTGCTACTGATGATGTGGATAAGTGTTTGAATTTGGAGGGCTTTAAGTTCTAGATTGGTATGTTGTATCGGTCTTGACCATTTCTTAGTGCTATCTAAGGTAATTAGATGCACCATGTGGATCTGGAATCGTTTAAGGTAATACTAAATACCTTACACTCTTATGTCCATAGATATCCTTCAAGTTGGATAGTGTGGATTAATCCCTTAGGAATATGATTTCGTACCTTGCCTTTAGAAGTTTATGAGGAAGGCCTACTTGACAGGAAATAAGATTGATTAAGTTAGGAAAACTACCCTAACTTAGAGTCTTACTCAACCTTAAGCTAAGGTAACAGTTACCATTTTGGAATTGTACGTACTGTGTAGGGCGGTAAAGATATAAGTTGACCCTAGGTTATATATCTTCACTAAGTATTAATGATTAAGGCCTACAATTAGAGTATATAAGCTGAGGTTGATTGTATAACATGATGTGTATATACTTAGGTAAACAACTCTAATTTTCAATAAGTTGGACTTGTACTATTTATCTATGTGCTGAAAATATAAGGTATTGTTGTACGTTAGTATGATTACTATTCTGAAAATTCTACCTATTTGTCACTTTGCATAATAAGCAGTGAACAAATCTATTATGGATACATTTAAAGGAACTTAAATTATTCGGTTTTGATTTCAATGCTTAATTAATGTTATGTGGTTTAATATTGCAACTTTTTCCTTTATTGAAATATTAAAAGAAATAAGATGTTAAGGTGGAGTTAGGTCATATCATGCTCAGTTCGTATGAAATGACAGTTGCTAACATATTTTGTAGATGGAGCTCTGTAAGTTGGAAAGATGAATGAAGTTGAAAGAGTTTATTGTTCAATTGGATTGATAATGGATGCCTTGATTTGTATAAGTGTTTTATGATTAAATGAAATAGCAATGTTTTGTTATTTGATTAAAAGGTGGAAAAAGGCCTAATCTGTATATCTGCTCCGAAATTGAAAAGAAATAAATGAGAAGTGCTCTTTATTTGTTAAGTATTGTTATACATTGAAAAGTAATGAAAGATGCGTTTTTGGAAACTATTGAATCTTGAATTGTAGTGGAAGTTCATATGAAGGGGCTATTTATCCTTATTGTCTGTATGAAGAAAGAAAGCAGGTGCAATTGTATAGGGTTCTATAAGTAATAAAGTATGATATACTTGAAAACATTCATTGCCTATTTGCACTATTATGACTTAATGGTCTATGAAACTTCCTTGTGTTATTGAATTATACAATACATACTTGTTGATACATATGAATCCTTTAAAGTATGGGACATACACATTTGCTTACTATTAGTTCTAGTGGACCATCAATGTACCATATGATGGTAGTTGAATATATATATATGTGTGTGTGTGTGTGTGTGTGTGTGTGTGTGTCACACACACACACACACACACACACACACACACACACACACATATTCAACTACCATATATATATATATATATATATATATATATATATATATATATCTATGTATGTATGTATATGTATGTATATTTATACATACATACAAACATACATATATATATTTATACATACATACAAACATATATGTATATATACTAAATAGAAAAGTGTAAACGGATTCACATATAACTGACTTATATTGTCTAAGTGACTAGCACTGAAGTTATATTGGCTAGAACCAAGAGCCTTCGTTGATATGTAAGAAAAGAGGTCACAATTGTTATCTTATATTTTGTTATGAACAAAATAGGTGGAAGCAAGGTAATACATTAAATGATGTACAATATTGGATCAATGATTAAAGGATGATGTGACCTATATAAATGCATATGTGATTGTGTGCAATATGGATTGATTTATAATCTATTGATAGTAGATCCAATAAATGATAAGGAATTAGGGACCTATTGTACTTGTCTCTTTCTTAGTTTCCTTTTGGGCAAAGATTAAGTATTACATTATAAGATTCTTAAATAACTAAAACCAGTATCAGATTTGGCTTGTGGCTTATTTGGGAAGGTTGTTAATTAATGGGTATTATATAAGTACCCTTGGAAATACACGTTTATCCAACAACCAGTGAATACCAAATAATAGACTAGTAAGGAATGAGCAAGAAATGTTATGTAATACAAATCCAAGTTGGAGTAGTAACAACATTAATTAAGAAGAATTAATGTAAATGGGTAAGCACTTAAGGGGATTCCTAAGTAATTAAGGTCATCCCTTGAACATATGGGTATTATTATACAAGTTGTTAAACCAAGCAATGAGCTAATAATTGTGGATTTGAAATAAAATCTGCAAGATAATCTTCTATGCACAAGGTTGTTTTCAAACAACAAGATTTATAACCTAATACACTAAGGGTATTTGGGATTAAGTGCAATGTGGACTACAATATAATTGTTCTGATAGTGGGATAAAATGTATTATCCTTGACATGATACACTACTTGAATAATTAGACAAAATATGAACAATGAATTAAACTCAGTAAGTAAATTTAAATCTATAAATAGGCAGTAAAAAGGTAATGTGAAGTACAACAATGATGTAGGACCCTGGGTAAGATTCATTCGTGGTGAAAGAGTCATGGAATCTAGGGTAACATGTCGTGAGTAAATTAATTAAGATATAATGTTTCAATTTAGGACCCTTGGTGGGTCAACTCACTACGACCACTACATGGCTGTATTCATTTACTGATGACAATTGCTATTTGGATACAATTGTTTAGCAGTTGTACGGAGTTACCTCATCAAGACCCTGAATTGTGACATTGTATTGCATTAAGTATAAGCTTTGTTAGAGTTATAAAGGTGGATTGAGCCTCATGGATACATACCCTGGTGCCAACTTACGATGGCTACAGGAAGGGAAGTGGTCTAGTAATGATGCAAATAATTACAGAGACACTTACTTTCCCATAGGCATCGTAGGATGACATAGAGGTACATCTTCATGGAGGTTAATCCGGATTTGTACCTTGTACATGACTTGTAGTTGTGTATAACACCATTACCGAATGCTAATCCATATAACTGAATAAGTGATTAAGGTGAGATGACAAGTTCCCAATGGCGAGTGTGTCGTCATGGAACTGAGCATGGCATACATGTCTTTGAAACTTTGCACAATGTAGTGTAAACTGTTGATTACATTGTCATGATTTCACCAAGTTCTAAGTTGTGAGATCCCGGATGGGAATTCCGTGGCGGAACCCAAGTAGACACTTAGAAAGCATCACTTAATTATCAATTCTTGATAAAGAAAAAACTAAAGGATACACTAGATGTACTGGCTCATAAAGAGTGTTGAGGGGGATCGAATAGGATATGCATACTCTCATGCAGATGCACATGGTTTATGACATTTATCGGAATGGATTGCATTAAGATTTATGTTGGATTTAAATATATGGGTATTTAAATCGTAAAGCATAAAGTTTATTAAAAAAAATCCCTAGATGATGAGTGATAAAAGAAGGATGCTACATAAACAAATATTAGAATGATTGAGATGACCAGAAACTTAGAGATTGTTTCTCGTATAAACTATGTTTTTGGCATTTACTTTAGATCAAGCCAAAAATATGGGAGATGATAGAAAACCACAAAGAAGAAAAATTAAAAAAAAGAAACATAAAACGATCCAAAAAAAAGTTATATAAGATTTAAAGAAAAAAAACCAAAAAAACATAGAAATAACATTATAGACGAAATGACCTTTAAAAGAAACATGCACCGATAAAAAAATAAATTGAACGAATAATCAATAATACATAAATACATAAAAAAGACTACAATTAGTAGTGTGGTCCCAAAATTAATTGGCTATGGAGGTTGGAGTAGGCTTGGAATTACAAATTATCTGTGTTTGTCAAATCAAAATTTGCTGATGGCTTAGCTCTTTCAGGTGGCTGTAAATTCCAGTAATTTTTACAGATATATCTATAATTTTTTCACACACACACACACAAAATGTTTTTACTAGACTGCACAGAAATGCCCTAGACCCCCTTGTACCATGCTTGGTAAGGTATCGGGTACTGGTACTGGTATGTTGTGGGTACTTTGTGGGTACATACCCACAGACCCTGGGTACAGAAATCCATACTCAGGATGTACCCATGGCTTGTGGGTACGTACCCGCATGGTTTTTTGAAAATTTTAAATGCAAAAAAAAAAAAAAAAAACTCGAGGGCTTTGATTGGAATTGAATCTTGGACAGTTCATGTGAGATTCAATATTGCCAATAGGCTCCAAAGGGTCAAGAGAGATGAAAAGGACTTCATTTGGTTGACTTACTATTTGGGGGATTTCTTGTTGCTCCTCATGGGTCCTTTATTCTTCGATCGATTTGGAAGGTCGGGAACAAGTGAAGCACTTGGTGGTTGGGCAGCCTATCGTCTCTTCATTTGACATTGAGTGCCAAACCTACAAATCAATTTTGTTGAATCATAAATACAATGATAAGATCCTTGCCTTGACAAGAGGATATTCTACCCTCCTTTGGTTTGAGAAAGGAATTAAAATATTTAATGACTTGGGAAGTGGATGGAAGTGGATGTCAATGTCTACGATTTTTAAAATTTTTTACGTGTAATATACGGTTAAAATCACAAAAAAAAGCCTACAGCCTGTCAATTTCCAGGCTTGGAGCTTTTACAAATTTGCGTCACCCCCTCAAAAACAACTAAAATAAATTCTATAATAAATAAAAATCACACGTGTATGTATTTTCTGAGGCATATGATTGTACATATGTCAGCCACGCGTTGATTTTCACATGGGAATGGTCGGCGCAGGTGGGCCAATTATTATATTTTATTCATTTTGTCGCTCGAAAAAATGAGAACATGTTTGTGAGTAGGGGAGAAGGGTCAGTATGTGAACACGTCCCAATACTTGAACACTATTTTGCATTTAAAATATCCAATACTTGATGGAATAAAAACCAAAATTTTGATTATTGAAGTTCAAAAATTTGTTTTTTTATAAACCATATGTGCATAGGGTCAACATCTCAGTATTACTTAGTACACAATAAATACTGATTGGTACTTTCATTTTCTACAGTAAAAGACTCATTTGTTCAAAATATAAAAACAACATATCAGTTGACAAACCCATCATATCTATTTAATGGGTTGAATATTTGTCTTTTCAATTCATCTCTTTCCATATTCCAAGTTGGGTTGTTCAATCACCAGATCTTTCATATCCAGACATTAATACATACCTGTAAAAAAAGAGGAAACCTTCTTCTCAAGATTCAAATTCATCCATTAAAAACACAAACAAAAATGTACACTTGAAGGTAAAAAATAAATATGAATATCAAATCAAATAATTTCAGCCACAAGATCATCTCAAAATCAATTTCAACCTTTGATTAAAAAGACCCTACACCTTGATCCATGTCTTACATTTTGATTGGATACTCTCAAATCAATGTTTGTATTATATATTCACTTTCATAGTCTTGTTTACTACTTTTTAACTTCTGCAGGGTGCCTGATTACAATGGATTTTATAAGGAGAGGTTACTTCTATCAAGTTTTGAAAGGAAAGGTCCAGCAAAGCAAAAATTGCAGGTTAGTTTTCATACCTACTACTTCAAGAGGACACTTAAATATGTAAAAAATAGTCAAATTTATTACTTAAGGCCCTTTTCCACTAGAATGTATTCATATATAACCTCAACTGCCTGTTTTCTCTGATATAAGCTAACATATACCTTGCACTTCTGCTGAAAGCATGTTGTGATCTACTTTTTGTTTGACCAAAGATCTGTTCAATTAAGTTAGAATTAGACATAACAGATTGTTGAGTAGAACTGCAAGTTTATGGACTGATTTCTATTTAATTTATCAAAAATTGGCACATACAGCAGAGCACATTAAAAAAATATTAAGATTGGAATTGAGTGATTCTTGATCATAGCATCCTGCTAATTAATTCTGTGAACATCTATTAGATAATGGCTTTATGTTTTCTCCCTTAAAGTACCTTAAAAGCAAATAATATTAACTTCACAATAGAATTAGTAACTTCGGAATGTAAATGAGTTTATTTTGATATATTTTATTTGATCGATCATATGTAAGCAAATAATATTACAATATGATTCGAAATTAAAGGCTTAGGATAAAAAATTGTTTAATTATAACTAGCTGTCAAATTGGTGATCCTATATGGCAAGGAATGGGCTCCATGGGCCTACGATCATATGGCTGAAGTCTCTTGTTATCTAAAAATAAGTCATCTACAGATATATGAAGAATGTGCTGGACATATCAATTAGACATCTGCAAAATATAGAGAACTGAATTTTCTCACAAACAACATCCACTGCATCCTATAAAATTGAAAAACTGAAATTCAAACCATTATCAATATCCACAAGGATTAATGGTAGTGAATATAAATCATAGTACAGTGTAGGTAAAGAATGCAACAGCTCAAACATATGTCTAGCACATTCTTTATATATCTCTCGCTAACTCTGTAAGATATAAAATCTGTACCATTTAATACAAAACAGAAATCTGTAACTCTATGTGAACACTGCCCAATACTAAAGAGATAAGATAAAGAGTTTCCAAACTACATGGATAAGATAAAGAAATGTTTATTTATAGCTAGCTGTAAAATTGATAAACCTACATGACAAGGAATTGGCCCGATGGACCCGTGAACTCAGGGTGTTGACATAATGGCACTACTCCCAGAAATTAAAGATATAGGAAAGAAAAATGTTTATTTATAGGGGAGAAGGGCCAGTATGCGAACACCCTAAGTTTGTAGGCCCATGGAGCCAATTTATTGCCACGTAGGATCACCAATTGTAATATTATTTGCTTACATATGATCGATTAAATAAAATCTCTCAAAAAAAACTCATTTACTGGTGGAGACCCGAAGTGGTTCACACAACGGGACAGGTGTTAAGCATTTAATTCAAAATAAAAGAGGGAAACAATATCTTTCCTCCTCATCTTGACGCGCGTAATAGATAAGCCACAATGAAATGCTCAACCACCATTTACCAGCGCTTGTTTTGGACGCGTTCCAAACTGGTTTGCTCAATCACCATTTACCAGACTGTTCCATGGCGCGTTTTGGAGTCGTTTCAGACTGTTTTGCTCAACCGCCATTTATTTAGAAGAGTTTAGGGGAGAAGGGCCAGTATGCGAACACCCTAAGTTCGCAGGTTAAGTGAATCAAATCCTTGCCACGTAGGAGTGACAGTATGCTAGCTAGGTATAAATAAACATTTTTTAATCCTATATCTTTAATTTCGAATCATATATTAATATTATTTGCTTCCATTTGATCGATCAGGTAAAATATCTATAAAAAAAACACATTTACTGGTGGAGATCCGAAGTGGTCCATACCAAGACCTACAGTAGTACAATAGATTTGCTGCCACCATAACAACATATGTAGTCAAGCTATTACAATTACGATTCTTACATGCATTCACTTCTGAAGATGATTTGATGTCAGAAAACATTACATTAACAAGACCTGCGTCAATTGATCGATATGAATTACAATGTCGAAAGGGGAGACTTCATGTTCGAGTGAAACATTCTAATTAATATTGATCAATTACAAACTAGCTGATGAATGTAGTGTTATTTGATAACACCTCATCTTTAGAAGTGTTTATAGATGATCTTATTGATATATTAATACATATTTTACTAATTTTATATTGTTTCATACTGCAGCATTTAGAGAAGATGAAGAGAAAGAAGAGTTTACATCAAGCACAATGTATGCCCAAAAAACGAGGTGTACAATTTGAAATTGAACCATCTAACCATGAAACAGATGAACATGATGCTACAATAATAAGCAAAGAGGATGGTGCAACAACAAATCAAGGAGATACAAAAACAACTGATGATCATCAGCGAGAACTTGCTGGATGTGAACTAAATAGGCATGAACTACAGGAGACTGTGGTTGTTAGAGGCAACACTTCGACCAAGAAGGTTAGAATTTTGTCTAGTTGGTCAAAAGAAGATATGTTAAAGGCCATAGATGATATTGAGTTACTCGCATTATTCAATTAGAGCTGCTCCACTGAACTATCATGTCATCCATGACATGATATTTCACTTGAACACTATTCTGCATTTAAAATATCCAATACTTGATGGAAAAAAAACCAAAATTTTGATTATTGAAATTTATATAGGGCCAGTATGCGAACACCCTAAGTTCGCAGGTCCATGGAGCCAATTCCTTGCCACGTAGGAGCACCAATTTGACAGCTATTTATAAATAAGCATTTTTTTATCCTAAGCCTGATAGATAAGACACAAATAAATGCTCAACCACCATTTACCATGGCTTATTTTGGACGCGTTACACATTGTTTCCTCTGGACGTGTTGCATTTCCTCATGCCGAGTTGTAATGCAAATGCTGGATGTTTGTGAGTGGGCTTACAGCCTGTGCGAGGTTTGCGTGAAGGGGTCTTTCTCAGTGCCTTGCTCGAGATGTTGACCCTATTCACATGTGGTTTATAAAAAAACAAATTTTTGAACTTCAATAATCAAAATTTGGGTTTTTATTCCATCAGGTATTGGATATTTTAAATGAAAAATAGTGTTCAAGTATTGGGACGTGTTCACATACTGGCCCTTCTCCCCTATGTAATCAACAACCCAGCTTATAAATTATTTCTTTATCAAATAATATGAAATTAATAAAACATGTATTCGATCATCGTTAATGGCACCCAACGGGGTAATCACAAGTTCACCTACAAGTTCATAATTCATACTGTCATGTATCATAAGCTTGTTAAAATTTTCCCATTGTAGATGATCTTATTGATATATTAATACATATTTTATTAATTTTATATTGTTTCATACTGCAGCGTTTAGAGAAGATGAAGAGAAAGAGGAGTTTACATCGAGCACAACGTATGCCCAAAAAATGAGGTGTACAATTTGAAATTAAACCATCTAACCATGAAACAGATGAACAGGATGCTATAATAATAAGTGAAGAGGATGGTGCAACAACAAATCAAGGAGATACAAACACAAATGATGATCATCAGCCAGAACCTGCTGGATGTGAACTAAATAGGCATGAACTACAGGAGACTGTGGTTGTTAGAGGCAACACTTCGACCAAGAAGGTTAGAATTTTGTCTAGTTGGTCAAAAGAAGATATGTTAAAGGCCATAGATGATATTGAATTCAACAATTATTCTATTAGAGCTGCTGCACTGAAATATAATTTACCTCCTACATCTGTTCATTATTGGCTGAATGGTCTGACCCATACAAAAAGGAAGGGCCCTGCACCTATTTTGAGTGAAGGAGAGGAGAAAGAGATAGTTGAATGGTGTAAGCAAATGGCAGATTTAGGGCATGGAGTGGGATTTATGCAACTGAGGGCATGTGTTGCACAAATTTTTGAAACTAGAGAGACTCCATTTCGAGAAGGATTACCTGGAAAATCTTGGTGTGAAGGATTTAGAAAAAGACACCCAGACATAGTCCTTCGGACTGCTGAAGGTCTAAAAAGAGATTGTGTAATTGGTTTATGTCCAGAGGTGGTTAGCAAGTTTTATGAAAAACTAGCTAACATTTATATCAATTCCTATGGTGCAGGTAAAATATGGAATTGTGATGAGACAGGAATCCAAGCAGGGAGAAATTGTGGCATGAGGGTGCTTGCCACTAAGGGTTGCAGGAATGTTCCCAAAATCATTCCTCGTAGCAGAGAATGGATGATAATTCTATGTTGTGTAAATGCTGTAGGGAAATGTATCCCTAACTTTTACTTATTTAAAGGTCAGAAAGTTTCACAAAATTACATCAAGGGATGTGAACCAGGTGCTTGCATGGCTGCTCATCCAAGTGCTTGGATGACTAGAGAGCTCTTTATAAGCTGGTTGTATCATTTCAGTAAGTCTGTACCTAGAGGGGTGTGCCCTGAAAATAGGCATTTAATTATATTTGATGGTCATGGAATCCATGTGGCATTGTCAACTATAGAAGAGGCCAAGTGATTGGGGATTGATTTATTGACATTGTCAGCACATACTACACACAGGTTGCAACCACTGGATGTTAGTGTCTTTGGTCCTTTTAAAGCATATTTCAGATCTGAGAGGATGCAGTGGATGTGTAATAATAAGTACCAAGAAGTCAAATGTTCAGACTTGGCAGAAATAGGTAGTAGAGCTCTCGCCAAGGCCTTGACACCTACAAATATTCGTGCTGGTTTTAGACGCACAGGTATATGGCCACTTGATCCAAATGCATTACAGAATGACATGGAATGTAGTAAACTATATATCATTGAAGAAGATGCCAACGAAGAAGCTACTGAAAATGTCACAGATGATGATACTACTGAAAACATTATGAATGTTGATGGTACTGAAAACATAATAGATGTTGATGCTGCTGAAAACATCCTAAGTTTGTCAAGAGATGTAGCTCCACCAGTTGGTGACAAAATAGGAGAAAATTACTTAATGGAATCAGTTGAGAATCTATCAACATCAAAAGAATTCCATCCAACCATTGAAACAATGGTTGTTGCTAATACAAAGACGGAGGAACCAAGTGTACAGGGAGAAAGACAAAGTATAATGCAGACCAAAGATTATGAAGTGAACCACATTGTGAATACTTGTGACCAAGGCACATCCAGTTGCAACACTGAGGCCCAGGGATTTGGAGAGAATGATCTCTCATTGCCAAGTGCACCAGAACAACCTACTTGGCTGCAAGAGCATATTGCAGAGTTGGGACTTGATCAGATTGGAAACATTGAGGATGAAAGTATATCTTTACCTTCGATGCCAACCAACCTTGAGCCAGCAGACTTTGAACGAGCAAACTTTACTCATTATTATGCTGACACAGAGGAAATTGAGGTCATTGATAAAGATAAAAACGAGGAAGAGACAACTGGCCATGATGTTGAAAGTGGTATATCAAATGATGGTGTTGCTGCAAATGAGAAGCAATTGGGTAAATTTTTAAGGTTACCGACACAATTTGTACGGGATCCTTCCAAAGGTAAGAGTGATGCTGCACTCCGGATAAGTCGTGCTTCACAATTGTTAACATCTGATGCTTATGTTCAGATGTTAAAAGATACATAACAAAAAAAACAAGAAATATGTGAAGGGAAACAACGTAAAAAGGAGCATATTGAGGAAAAAAAGCAAGAAAGGTTGGCAGCAAAGGAGCAAAAAAAGGAAGAGAAATTGCAACGCATTAAAGAGAGGCAAGAAAGGGATCTACAAAAGTTTGTTGAAAGACAGGAGCGCGAGAAACAACGGGAAGTAGCTCGCCAAAAAAAGGAATTGGAATTACAACAGAAGGAAGCCGCTCGGCATCAAAGGGAGAAAGAGAAACAAGAAAGAGATAACAAGTTCAACAATCCTCAAGTTTTGTTTCCCATGCATCATTCCATGCCCATACAGAACTCCATGTTACAAGATATGTTGAAAGTTCCTATCCCAGATTACCACCCTTACTTCCTTGACACCAACAGAATGCAAATAACTTCAACTCCAACTACACACCCCATTATCCCACAACCTCCTACTTCACATACAACCTTTCATACCATATCTAGTTTTCCTATTCCACCATGGGTTCATCCAGTGAACCTCTTAATGACTCCAACAACATCTGTCAATGATACAATCGTTCATGATAGTCCAAACTCAGGGCCTTTTTGAAGGTGTGACATGGAAATTGACTAACAAACTTATAGTAATAGTTTATAGTTGGTATGTAGTTTATAGTTTATAGTTGGTATATTTTGCTCCAAATGTAATGAATATGGACGCATACATTATAAGTTTATATGTTTTGCTCCGAATGTAATGAATATGGACACATACAGTATAAGTTTATATGTTTTGCTCCAAATGTAAGAAATATAAAGAGTACATGCATTTTATATTTATACATTTTGCTCGAAATGTAATCGTTGTTTCAGATGTGGAAACCAAATCAGCTCAGAATTTGTTAAAGGTTTACGTTGAATTGTTGCAGCTTAAAATGAACACCGTGAAATAAAAACTGAAAGAAAAGGATTTATTTGAGTCTTGGTGAGGTAGAAACCTCACCTCTATATGGCTTAAAAACATAGAATTGTAGGTAACATTTTCCTTGAGTATTAGTAGTGTGAATACACACTATTTCCACCCTGCTTCAACCGATCTCGATGCATAAAACTGCCGTTCCAAATTTTTCCATGCAATTTGCACATGCATGTTTTAGCCATTTATTAAAAAACTAAATTTGTTTGAACACAGAGAATGAAAAAAGCATAAGGATCAAATAGATAAAAAAAATGGCACATCTAGAAAGGCTTAGAAAATTTGGCTCAAAACCTGTCTGAAAAGGGTCTGAGATTCAGCTCTCGGGTCTAAACACTTCGGTCCTGGATGTGCAGTTGCCAGTACGTCTGAGCTAACAAACTGTAAAACAAAAATGTAGTCAGAGCTTCAGAGAAAATGAAAGAAAAAAATGGCTAACAAAATGTAGTTAGAGCTTTAGAGAAAATGAAAGAAAAAAATGGCTAACAAAATGGCTAAAAAAACGAGTTGGATTATTTCAAAAAAAATTGAGAAAACGAGTTGGATAAGATAAAGAGTTTCCAAACTACAGAGAAAAAGAAAGAAAAAAATGCGTACCTGTAAGGTCGTATTGTTCACTGTAAAATGCTGTGGGCAATATGAACACCTCGAGCAAGGCACTGAGAAGCCACCCTTCATGCAAACCTCGCACAGGCTGTAAGCCCACTCACAAACAACCACCATTTGCAAAGGAGACAGTGTGTAACGCGTCCAAGGGAGACAGTGTGTAACGCGTCCAAGGGAGACAATGTGTAACGCGTCCAAGGGAGACAATGTGTAACGCGTCCAAGGGAGATAGTAGGTAACGCGTCCAGAGGAGGAGACAATGTGTAACACATCCAGAGGAGGAGACAGTGTGTAACGCGTTTGAGCAAAACAGTCTGGAACGACTCCAAAACGTGCCATGAAACAGTATGGTAAATGGCGATTGAGCAAAATAGTCTGAAACGACTCCAAAACTTGCCATGGAACAGTCTGGTAAATGGTGGTCGAGCAAACTAGTTTGGAAGGCGGGTAAAACAACCGCTGGTGAAGGGTGGTTGAGCATTTAATTGGGGCTTATCTATTACGCGCGTCTAGATGAGGAGGACAGATACTGTTTCCCTCTTTTATTTCGAATTAAATGCACAACACCTGTCCCGTTGAGTGAACCACTTCGGGTCTCCACCAGTAAATGTGTTTTTTTTTGAGATATTTTATTTGATCGATCATATGTAAGCAAATAATATTACAATATGTTTCAAAATTAAAGGCTTAGGATAAAAAAATGTTTATTTATAACTAGTTGTCAAATTGGTGATCCTACGTGGCAAGGAATTGGCTCCATGGGCCTGCGAACTTAAGGTGTTTGCATACTGGCCCTTCTCCCCTACATTTAATATGTTACACGTGAATGTCACAAACGAATTAAATTCAGCAATGTTTAACTTTGATAGGCGAGAAATGAGGTGAGAAGATTTTATTCCCAATTTCCATATCTTAAAGTGGAGGGACTAGGATAAGATTTTGTAGCTGTGCCGCATGGCTGTTCAATATATATATATATATATATATATATATATATATATATAAATATATATATATATATATATATATATATATATATATATATATATATATATATATATCAAAGCACATTTTTATTTATATAAAAAATATATTACAACACTAATAGTACAAAAAGGTTGGGTGAAAAGAATCACACTAGAATGAAAGATATGTCGAGCCATGTATACATCGAGAAAGAGGTCAATGCACCTTATGGTAATATTATTAAAGTTGGATTTACAAAACAAAATGTTTTTTCAATCAAAATGTATGGAAAACAATACAACAAAATATCACAAAAACAAGAGAATTATGGAACAATAGTAAACATGGCAGTAGGTGGGGGAGGAGGTAAAGGATTGTGAGGCTTATCCCCCCAACGATTGGTAGTAAAGGGGTGGGTTGGGTTTGCGATGGGTTCCCATCCATCATTCTGTTAGTGCTCTTCTTCTTCTTCATTTTGGCAGTAGTGAGAAATAACCAATGCCAGCTGTAAGAATTTCCCCTATAGGGATGTAGGCTAGCCATTACCTCCGCCACCACTAAGACAGTCACACATGCCCCCACTACGAGTAGGAAAAGGGTGTCAAAATTTGGGTGGAGAGTGACGACAACGCTAAGAGAAACATTGTTGATTGTTGCATTGATGGATGCAAAACCCTTGGCCATGACCTTGAGCAGGAGAATGGTGGCGCGACGAGTTTGGAGGCACCCAACTGAAAATATAGGGGGCATTGCCCCAATGCATGAGAAAAGATTGTAAATGATCTACCTCCATGTGGATTTTCTCTGCTTGGATCTGGATATAAAGCAACACATTAGAGATCATAGTAACTTTATTAGTCACAAAGAAGTCTCTATCCATAGATGTGTTGTTAAAAATAATATAATTTTTGTCTTTCCATATATGAAAAACAATTCCGACATGAAAATTTTGCCACTAATCATTGTATTTCGAAAGAAACATGGCCAAATCCCCCAACAAAACCATTTTCCATGTGAAAATTACATTGAGTACAGTGAAATAACCTGGAAAGACTAGAGACAAAATGTATGGTGAAATAGCTTGGAAAGACTGGAAACAAAGATACATTCAAATAAATGGGTCTAGATATAAATTGTTAGTAGAAAACAACTCGAAAAGGCAAGACAAACAACTTATAAAAAATTGAACTCTAAAAGTTTGTTGGCCATTTTTGCGGAGATTATATCAGTTTTATGGAGATCAACGAACCAACAAAAATGGAAGGGGCTCCATAAAAATGGTTATGTTTGGGATGAGGTGAATACTACTTTGCGAGATTGTGTTCTTTGTGAAAAGGCTAGGATAAATGCCAAATTATTATTGCCAAGTTATTTTTGTCCAAATTTAAGGTACTACAATTGCCCCTATTTTAATCTTTTTGGTCATTATTGGATTAAATAATAAAATATAAATGCAATCCTCCCAGTCGGTACGATGTACACAAGGTTGCAAACGAGTATTGCCTTTATTTTCATACATGTGAACCTATGTATCACATGCAAACACGTTGTGTTTCTTTCCATACATGTCAACATATGTATCATATGCAAACATATGTTTTGTTTCTTTCCATACATGTGAACCTATGTATTGCATGCAAACACAAGTATTAATGCCTAATAGTGATGGTTATAAAATCCCTAAATAAATATGAGTTGAAATTGAAAAGCGTGAAACCGTAACACTTGGTTTCCCTGGAGGAGTGTGAATGTCCATGTGATAATTTTTGGAATTTGAGCTTTCCGTGAGCCACTATAGCACTTGAGCCTGCTATGGAGCCTTTTTAACAATTTCTATTGTCATATAACACTTAATCTTGTCACATAGCCAAAAGAGCACTTGATTCCACTATGGGGCCAATTTGTTAATGATTTAAGTGTATATGCCAAAATCCGGTTTATAAGCCATAATGCGGTATATATGTCACAAGCTTGCAATGTATTTAGAATAATTGTGTGAATGTTGGCATATGACATCAATTGAAGCATTATAGCTATAATTTGCATGAATTTGTTAGAAAAAAACAGCAATATGCCCCCCTTTTGAGATAAGGGATTTTGTTAAGGATCTTCTAGCTCAAAAGAGAAAGTGTTAGTGTATAAAGTGCATAAACATAAAATTAATGATATAAAACATATATAGTATATCAACTATCCTAGTAAAATGTGTAATGTGTATTAGATATAAGCATTTGTGAATAGAGTAACATTTATCATCAAAATGTGAAGCATATTATGAGAAAGTAAAAAATTTCAATAAATAACATAGCAATGATCGGTGGAGTAGTATGAAAACAACACATGAATCAACACGTAATGCATCCATAAAGACCTATGATGTTGCATGACATAACACACATGATAGACCCATCATAACTAACATAACTAACAAGACATGATGAATTGAGTAGTTGTTAGTTGTGTGTGTGAAAGTGAGTATATGTCCAACCATTGTGCACAGAGCAAAGAATGTAATAATGATCAATGTACCCAAAGCAATATCTAAATAAAGACATTAATCCATGTGCCAAGAAGTAATATATAAATCAAGAGATCAATCAATGTGTTAAGAGAAATATATGTAGCAAGCAGTGATACATCCATAATCATGTATCAACTATTGCACATAGAGCCAAAAAAGTAACAAACATTGATATGTTAAACAAGTATGTCAATAATCGATGTGTGTTAAATACAGTGTGCTCTATGTAATATGTGGTGTAAATAATGTTTTTCTTAATAAAGTGCATCAAAAGCAATGCATCCAATGGAAATAACTTGAGCAAGATAAGTAATATGTCATAGGAGATTTGTTCCAATTGAGAAATGTAGCAAGTTATGTGTCCAGAAAATAGTATGGATGATAGGAACTCGATGTGTGTGAGCATAAATCATATAAGAAACGATAAATCACATATAGATCATTAATGGCATATGATCAAACATAGCATAGAGCATACAAGTACATAGAGAAAACAAATTGTAGAGCATACAAGATTAGAGAACGTACAAGATCAAAAATCATATAATATCACAAAACATATAAGATCATAAAACATACTAGTTCACAAAGCATACAAAATCACACAACATATAACATCACAGAGAAGAGCATACAAGGCAGATAATATCACAAAGTAGACAAGGTTCACAATATATAAGTGCCCATACCATTCATAGAAGACAAGATTACAAATAATACAATATGTACATGCCTAGAGCAGTCAATGCAGACAATATCACAGAGCCATACAATGTATAAGTCCATAGAGAAGTCAAAGTAGACAAGATTGCATAACATACACATATAAGTTCCTAAAATTCTCAAATTAGACAAATACAATGAATACAATTATACATGTGCCTAGAGAAGTGAAATCAAACACATAAATAAACATAAAACACATAGAAACAATTAAGAGTGAACCAATATAAGTAATAACGTCGGATAGCAAAGATAGAAGCCCAGGGCAAGTAATAGTCAGTTGATGCCAGTATGAAAAATTTAACACTAACGAATGTTGAATGTAAGTAAGCATGGAACATGGTCAAGTTAATGTATAGAAGTAAGTAATGTGAACATTGGATAAAAAAAATTATAGACTGTACCATCAAAAATAAAGAAGTGTAAGATAAGTAATGATAACATTGTGCCCATAATCGACTAGTGGATGATGATATAATCAATGTAAGTTAATTTGGATAGATGCCCCTAGTATAGGTATGCCCCTAGTGTGGTAGGAATCCCTCGAGATAGAGGGTTGTAAGAAGCCAAAATGTGCTAAAAATGTGATCTAATTAGGTTCATTATGTGAATTTCCCCTTGGTGTAGGAATGCCCCCATTGTGGTGAGCTATTCCCAGGGTATTGAGATGTAGAAGTTGTGATGTCCATGGGTTTCCTTGAAATTTAATCCTTTAGTGAGGATAGTGATTTTTACCCATGTTCTGTTAGTTCAATCACATATGTGTGTGTGCCTATATATGTGTATAATCATATTTAAAGTCAAATATATACACACTACAAAGGATGTAATTTCAGGCGAACCCAATATCCAAATATGTGTAAATTCATTTTGAGGAGGGTTTGTTCACAAATGCGACATATAATGCAATTGATCTAACTATGTGAGTTAAACAGATACAAAGTCAAAGGAAATGGAGGATCATGGCCCATTAACAACATTAAGTTCATTCGTGTATATCGAATTACTTTTTTGCTCTTATGATTTTGTTGTTTTGCTTTGAAATCTTGACGCTGGGCCTCTGTTTATGTACATAGGGAATGGGTCCCTTCAACCCGCTTTATCTATAAAAAAAAACTTTAAGTTCACCACTAATTAAGAGGTTGCATATTGTAGCAATGGAAAAGGAAAATGATCCCAAATGACTACACAACCATAAAGTTGTTAGTCATCACTTTCAATGATGATGTTGTGTGAATACAAAAGATTCACAAAAAATGTACCAAAAATACTAAAACAAAGAATAGTGTCTAGTGGCAGTATAGACCATTATTGATCATGATCAAGTGGCAATGATCACCTGTAACTACTGCAAACCTGATTTTAATAAGGTGGCCAACACGTATTGAAGAGATAATGAGGATGTTGTACCATTATTTTGATTTGTACCTTCCCAGAGATGTGCAACCAATAGGAGGAGTCGATTTAAGTAGAAAAGTGGAGGCTCCTACCACACTTGCTATAGAAAATTAGTAGAGAAGTGGGGCATATGCCATATTTCTAGTGAAGAGATGTATATATGTTGTAAAGGTCAGTAAGACTCAAACAAACTGATGTTGTTGTGAAAATGTATGCATTGTTCATAGTTCTTGAGTTTGTGTGTGTGATTTTGAATCGAGTAGCAGTGGGGCCATTCCCTCTACCCACATTAGATTACTTGATGTGTTCCCACCAGTGGATTGGTTAATCTTTTCTCATCCACCATAGTACGTATGATTCTAAGTTGTGTCTAGTTTTGCCTTTTCCCTGTGTTCATATTAGGCAGGGTGTTATCGAAGCAAATTGTTAATACTCACATTATGAGATTAATTAGTATTAGCTATTATGTAGAATATTAGTTATTTGTGTGAGTTTGTATGTATATGAGTTAACAACACACAAGAATAGGTTCAATTTTAAGTGAAGGTAGGGATTGTTTGTAATAAGGTTAAATCCACAATTATAGGAGATCATGCCTATATTATGTAACTCTATGTTGATTGAATAATTACCTTATTAAATTGAGTTCTGATTTTAATTGTGTATGCACTTATTATCAACATCTAGACACATGTCAACATCTTGTTCATAATCTAAGCATTTGATGAAGCACATCACGAGAAATACTAGCAACTGGCACATCACCATTGATTGACAAACATCTAAATTAGTTAAGTAACTCATCTTTCTATTATCTTGTCTACTCTAATTTAAGTAAATTATAATATCTACTTGCTCAAATGAAATTCATATTATTGTCTTAAAAGTACTTGGATTCCTTGATCACATTATTTGGATGTATATCCAAGTTTTGCATTTTCTACAAGTGTAAATTAATTAAATAGGTTGGTAAACTTCTCCATTAATATATTAATTCTTGAGCCATTATCTATCATAGAGTTTGTCGGTGTTTGTTGATATGTCCCAATAAGAGTTTGTATGAGTAGTGGTATATTGTGAGATTTATTGTGCAAATTTCTCTATCATAAAACACAAGTGGAATAGGTTCCTTATTTGTTGTTGCAACTATAATCACAATAATAAATATGTCAAGTGGAGGATTAGAAGGTTTCTTTTTCAATTCACAACGAGTTCACCAAAATGTAGGTGTGAAATATGGTTTTACATACACAAATGTACTATACTAACCATAACCACACCTAAGACTACAATTAGGTCTAATCCAAACAAAGCAAAAACCAAACCTAATTATGAAAAATAAGGGTCTAAGATATAGAACATAGGGAATGATGGAAATAAATCTGAATAATCAAATTTCTGGAAAATAATAGATAATTAAGATTTTATAGGTCGATACTCAATTTTATGTAAAGTTTGAAGGAAATCAACAATGACATGGGGCATAAAACATGTCCAAATGAATAGATGATTCAACCCTCAGTAGCAAGACCCAAAAAAAGCAAGCCCGATAAATGTAGGGGATAAAAAATTAGAAGGTCTATGAAACTAGTAGTGTATGAGCAAAGGACAAATTGAGCGTACAATTCTGATCGTTGTGCCCTGATTTGTAGATACATTGCTCACTTTCTTTAGTTTTGTTGTGAATCAATATGAATATTATTTACTTCTCTGAAAAATTTATCCAAACTCAACTCCTTGGAAATTCCATACACAAGGGATTTTAAAGGGGTGTGTGTTGTCCCTCTATTACTACGATCCCCCTCATGATTTGTTGAAATTGTATGTAACACTTGATGCAAGTTAACAAACAATCATGTGTACATAATTGTCCCAACCATTATCTTGCAATGTGTAAAACACCTAATAGAGGCTAGCATGAAAATTAAAATGCTTAAGTTTGGATTTTGGTATGAGGATGCATCCAAAATTGATAGTAAATTCTCCTCTTATAGCTTCAATATCACTCTTGTGCAAAAATAATTATTTTTTCATTAATTGTCATAAGTGAACTAATACACATTTATATTCATGGACTTGTGCAGTTGTAGGACATATTTAACATGTAAGGTGACATAGAATGAGTGGAAAAAATGAGAAAGGAACTCATGAAACACAGGAAAATCAAAACTAAGGATAATAGGGTCCACATAAACAAAAACTAGAAAGATAGAAATGACTAGAAACTCGGGACTATATTTCTCGCATAGCTACATTTCTAAGGCTTGCCCTAGATCAATCCAAAAATATGGGAGGAGGAGGAAAGAAAATAACAAAAACAACAAACATCATATGTAAAGAAAATAATACCACAAAAAACACACCAAAAAAAAATGCATCAATAAAAAATTAAATTGAACAAATAATCGAAAAAATCCATAAATACATGAATAATGAATAATAAAATACATAAAATTAGTTGTCTACCGAGCTTTCACAAACTCATCTCATCACTCAAAAATAAAGAAAAAAAACTAAAAAATCATATAATAAGTAACAAAAACACGAGTATTTATTTTATCGAGGTATATGACTATACATGGCGGCTTTTCACATGAAAATGGTAGGTACAGGTGGAAATTTTATATTATATTATTATGTCTATTATATTGATTTTGTGGTTCGAAAAAATGAAAATATGTTTATGAGCCAATTTAATATGTAACACGTGAATATCACAAAAGTATAAATTTCTCCATGTTTAACTTAGATAAGCGAGAAACGAGGTGCGTTGATTTTATTCCCGCCTTTGGGTTACAAAGGGGAAGATCCTGCGATATGTTTGTTTTATTTATTAGCAATCGTACGTGAAGTGTACAATGAAAATGTCGAAGGGAATATTTTGAAGGAGTCAAATTTGAGGGGGAACAACAAAAAAGGAAGAGGGGTGAAGAAGAAGGGGTTAGAGGGTGGCAAAAATGGAAAGGGGAAACAATTTGAAACTTTACCGTCTAACAACGACATGACAAATATGTCAAAGCACAACTGCCAAGTAAATTTTACCTTGTAATCAAGTTAAGGTATATTTTTTATTTAATGTCATCAAGCTTTGCGAATGACGAAAGATAGATTATATTTGTCAATGAAGCTTGTTATTATTTCGTTTCATAGCACTAAAGGTTCCTATGCGGTGTTTTTTCCCCTCAATTTTTTTTTTTTAATCAATTTCCTTTGACTCTAGAGTTATTATGTTGCGAGAAGAATTTGGTTTTATGTGAACATTAGGTGGCCATGCCCAGATTATTTGAGCTTGCAATTTTTAAAGCCTCAAAGATCGAGCTTTTGTTACTGAGAACACAAGTTTAATATAAATATGAATGAATGTGAAACTATATGAATCATTTTTATAAAAAAACATTAAAATAATGCCAAAACACCTTATCTAAAATTTGTAACATACTTGTAATCATTTAAATATATAATTTTATTATGGATTGCAATATTGGGAAAATAAAATAAAATAAAATTATATATATATATATATATATATATCTCTGTGTGTGTGTGTGTGTGTGTGTGTGTGTGTACATATGTACACACACACACACACACACACACACACACACACACACACACACACACACACACACACACACACACACATATACGTACAAAACTATATAGTTGGGTGTGATAGTGCATCAACAACCATCCTTGAATCATCAATGATTCAGTGATCTTCCAATTGTGAATACAGAGTGCAGAAAGATTACTACCCTATACGCAACACAAATTCCTTGAAATTGAAGATAGTAAGAGCTTTGATAATTGAATTTGGTAAAAGGAGTAGAACTGAATTTGGATGCAGAGCCATGCAAAATATCATCTTCAAACAATATTAAAGGGGTCTTCTTTCCTGAGGAATCAGCCTCTTCGGATCGTAAACAATAAGAAACTTTGTTAATAATGGAGTCACCAAAATGAGAAACCATTGAAAGGTAGCCTCTTTTGAGATGAACAATATTGTCTATGCAATGAAAACCACCATGTTGCTCGTGACCGCATCCAAATTGGATCCTTCCAGCACCAATAGGGGCACCCAAGACCTCAATGAGGGTGCCTCGCTCATGAGACTGAATGTTCCATAAGCCTGCATAACTCCAGTTGTGGGAGAACCAGGTCCATATTTATAGCTGAACGCACATATTCCACCACCTTTGTTTCTTTGCTAGGAGATGTCTTTGGAAGTGACAGAGGTGTTGGGATCTTAGATGATACCATTTCAGTGCTTATACCTGATCGACCTAGTGGAGATGTCGTCACCGATGCTGGAGGGGTTCCCAGTAGGCACAGAAAGCATCACAGAATTCCCCATCGAAATGGAAGACATTTTTAAGACGACACTTGACGGCCTTAAGTAGCCCTTTCACGACATGTTAAAAAACATTTTTCTAGATTGTCAGCCGCTGCCAAGTTTAGTATTTTGGCAAATATGCTACGATTTTACGACGATATGGAGTGTCAGAACCAAGCCCTCCCTCTCCCCTCATATAATTCAAAGTAAAGAAACTTTATGAAAAGAAAAAAGTATACAAATAATGATATATAAAGAATTAACTATAACATTTTATATATTCATTTTAAAAAAAAATCTATTTATAATTAGTAATAAATTTTTGATACAAATAACAATCTACGGTCCTGTTTTAATATTCGAAGGATCTCATAAAGAGGGATAAATATAAATCTTAATAAACAACATATACATTACAATTTAAAATATTCATTTTAATAAATTAAATTTGAATACATGTCACTTTGAATGTTTCCACAAAGATGAATAGTCACTAAGGTGTGAATGGTTGAAATTAATGAATAAATTTGATGACAATGCATGATAGAATGTAATAGAAATTGTTTTCATAAAATTTTAATCAAAATATTTAATTTAACATTATATACTATTAAGCGATAAAAACACTGAAAATGTATAAATATATCAACATAAATATAATTGAAAAATTATATTTAAAAAAATATTATTTCAAGAATTAAATAATTATTTTTAAATGATATATATATAATTCAATAGAAGCACATAAAACGAAAAAAAAAAAACACTTCTCTACGTATAATTTCCACATTAATACAAGTTAGTTTTGTCAACTAATACATATATGCAATAAGTCATAGTTATGCAATAAGTAAGAGCCACTGATATGGTAAAGACACATTCACCAAAGTAAATTCGAGTTTTACGTCGTGAGCATTAGCATGGTAAAAAAATCTACTAAAAAGATTATGTTAACATTTCAGCGACGAAATAATGGTGGTGCGACGATTCCCCTGCAGTACGATGTGTCAGAAGAGGAGATAACGAGTACACATGGACCAATTTCCATCGTCAGATGTTAACACATGTATGCCATCACCATCATATAATGAATATTTATTAGTGTTCTATACATACTATAATTAATTTTTAGAATTATTTTCTACATTTTATAGTATCACATATATAATTTAACGTTAATTTACTATATAAAATAAAATGTAGTATTATTAATTTACTAGAATACAAATTATTATTATATGGCAATTTTTGTTGTGTAAATTATTATGTATTGTAATGTATAATTATATTTTAATATACAACATTAATATATAATAAAATATGTTTAATTATAATAACGTATTAATGTTGTGTAATATTTAATATATTACTATTATTATATTAATATACACTAATATATTAGTTATTAATTATTAATTATATAATATATTAATTAATTTATGTTTAAAGATAGAACTAAGTGCGCCCTATTACACTAATTGATGTATATTTGTAATATTATATTATTATTAGTATTGTCAATTATAAGGTGTATTAGGATGTCTTGTTTCCTTCAAAATTATAAATTGTAGTATTTGGATGTCTAATTTCATAAAGCAGAGAATTTGAGCAATATTATAGAAATTTTTCGCTGGAAGGCATCCACCTTTGAAGATCCCCCTGCTGGAAAGTGTCAAATTCCGACAACTCTTCCTGAATTAACATTTCCATTTGAATTGTTGTTCCCAATAAAAAAATCAATGTAGTCTTCTCAGTTGTTCAAGGCTCTTTATGTTGTTTATTGTTGACTGTCTCATCTGACATTGTTTATCCATCCTTTCTAGATGGCTGCTAGATGCACTGTAGCAAGGTAGTTGAACCTCATTTAACCTGTGTTTGTATGTTGGAAATCTATTATGTCTACGTCATGGTCGTGAAAGATCACAATTTGCTTTGCCTATGTGCAGAAACTAGAATCGAGCAATTATAAATACAATATTTACAACATACCAGTTGTCAAAGGAAAGGAAATTGTTTACAATTTAAAACTGCCTCTATTTAGTAGGTTCTTCCATAAAAGGCCTCCACGCAGTCGGCTTGAATTTACTGAAAGCATTTATGGTAAACACGATAATAGTATTGCTATGCTATTTTTGGATTTTATTTCTTGCAAGTGAATGTATTGACGCTTACATTTCATTTTGTGATATGTAGTTTCCTAGTTTCCCATTGTTGTTTTTCAACCAGGGTTTTACCAGATTATATGTATCATATTTACTTGCGAGTAAATTGTCATCGAGTTACATGAGCAGTTTCCAGAGTCTTACTTTCTCGCATTCAATTTTAGAGAAGGAGAGAAGAGAAGCAAGTTATGGATTACCCCAAGCAATATGAGAATTTCCCCATTCTTCCACTGTCCCTCATCCAATATTTCCTCTGGGAAAGTGATAACTGGCTGTCAATGAAAAATCATCATAATTTTGTACTTATGCATTGTAAGATAGGAGGTTGGCCCTTTCTTCTTTAAATCTTTCTAATTTATAGAAAGCTTCAGACGGGCGAACAAAGAACTCTTGACAACGATTATCGGGAGGCACCAAAAGGTCCTTTGCAACTTTTTTCACCCCTAAATTCATTTCCTTCATAGTTACGGGATCTTCAATATGTTGCTAGAAGAAATATGTCATTAGAATGGCCACCCATGGAGCATGCACTTTCATTCGACTGTCTCATTCTTCGTGTTGTACATAACTTTTATTCTCAGAATGGATGTCGTCCCATCATTCGTATTTTTGGGTGAAATATTCATAATAAGGTTGGTCTCTCTACAAGGATGCTTTTTTCCATAGCCAAGAAGAAGGAAACAATGAGGCACTATCGACAGGTGTGAAATTACTTGTTCTATGGATTAAGATGTATCTCATTTTTGTTTACATTTATAAGATAAACATTTTTTGGGTGGAGCTATTGTGATGACACATTACATCCTTCAAGGAGGTTGATTGCGATGTTGCGAAAATAGACATTCAGTGCATGGTTCAAGGGGATGTTGTCATGGAGTGCATTATTTAATATTATTTATTACTGTAATTACCATCACTTGCCTCCCACCATGCTTCATAATGAATTAAAAATAGAGATTTAAAACACTTGAAGTAGGATGCTTTTGTTTGGACATTGGCAAGCTTTCATAGCTTATGTTTAATATGACTTTTATTTGGTCCAACATTGGTGCATAGGAGATATGTCACATGCTACTAAAATTCCCCCTCTCCAATTGTAGTGGTACATTCATTACCCTCTCCGATGGTAAACATGTATTCAAATGTGTCCTCACAGATGTACGGAATACAACACAAATCTCATCATTCATAGATGCATACATAAAACACCCTTTACAATTGGAGAACACCTCACTCTTTGAGGATACCCGTTCTTGGTCATTCAAAAACCAAAGGAAAGTTACACAGTGGCTACAAATGATAACCCATGTAGTTGTCCATGTATTCCCTCGTTAATGCGATGTCCCGCTCCAAATGTGGCAAACTATGAGGATATCTACTAGTTAATACTTTTGATTTATAAACCCTTTCGACATATACAGAAAAAAATTGGCATTACTACATTTGAAATAACTAATCAATGGGAAAAAATAAAAAAATTTCTTACCTCCCTTTACACGTACGCAAAGCCACTACTTCAGAAGAACTTGTCGATGGAACAAGAAGAAGTGACAATAATTTGCATGGAGCCAGCCCCCTGCAGGAAGATCTATTTGAATGGGAGCATATATCCCGGATGCACCCATCACTTAATGCAATAATTGATGACGTACACAAGATAAGCCACCGTGATTTTGAGGTATAATCTAAAATAAAGCGTGGGAAGAGTAAATTATTTGGAGATTGAGGTCCGTGAGTGTCAAATAGGGCATAAATAAAACACTCGCAAGCTTTATAAAGACGAAGATTCATAACTGGAGCGGAGGCACTGTAAAATTTGGCTTCTTGCATCAGTATCATTGCTAAAGAAATTGGCATTATTTGACCCTTCCAGAGCTAGCTGCCATTGCCAAGGATCTCTTTTTCCGGCCATGGTCGCGCCGTATGCCTTGAGAGTCAAAGGGTGAAAAAACCTTTGGCGGAATACGCGATTCGCTGCTTCTAAAAGCATATCTCTCAAACAACGTCCAACTGTCTATGTTTGATAAGCGATTGATGTAGAATAAAGGCATATCCAATTTTATTTTTGTGAGATCTAATCTACTACGAGAGATCACAACAATCTTCGATACATTTTGATTGATGAACAACACTCCGAGATCGAACAAAAAGTGAAGGAGCTTTCTACCTTCAAGACACCTAAAGATTTCAGCTTTTCCCTTTTCTTCACTCCAGGTTTTGTCGAAGGGCATGTCAGGTATTTTCTCAGCAATGGCACTTTATAACTGGGCGTAACTAACACGCACAAACTGTTGGTCGACTGGTCATGGTCAAAAAAAGGCGTGAATCAACCCCTGCACGTTTTTGTTTCGACAACCGTGTCCCCACCACTGCCCTTGCGCATTCTATATACACGTAAAGCAATTGCGGTTTGATTTAATATGTATAGATTTAACCATTGTCTCAAAAAAATTGTCGGTTCTGCCCCGAGAGTCATTTCCACGTGATGGATAAGACTCTCTATACTTTACAACCAAGAAATCTGACCACTAGAAATTGTTACCCATATTATCGAGGCATCACTCGTAAATGATTCCCAGATCTTGTCACTGTACCACACGCACTACATCAATATGGTGATGTTGGTATTTTTCTCACACAACCTTATTTCCCTGATCTACGTCGTGAAGGAGAGCTCGGTAATGCCACGACTTTGGTGGTAAAGAAACAAAGAAGAACGATTTCTGCTATTACTCATTGTAGACACGTCTAACTGGGAGGAATCCGTAGGTAGGGGCATTTTCTGCCGCTTGGCACTGCACATGGTCACATGGGGCAGAGGATCACTGTACATTAAGGCCTTGAAAACCGCTGAACTGGTGGGAATGTAGACTGTTTTGTTCTTAGCTAATAAGGACGTTAGCCCCATGAGCTTGCAATCCCAACTATAAATCTTGTTCGTTATGTCTTATCTTTCATTGACCTCTTTCATTTCATTAACCTATTAACAAAAACCGATTAATCAGTTAAGTTTACTATTTTTCAACAGTTCCCTTTTTCAGATACACTTACATATGAGAGAGAATATTTTGACATTTCTCTGACAATATTAGGTTGACTCTAATTGGATTGGATTGTGAGTTAGGAGAGAGATCATAGATCATAGAATATATTTTATGAGAAATTATACCTCATCCAAGCAACACCTTGCATACTCAATTGTGATTGCCCATGCAACTCAATGAGGGAAACACCCACCATTAAAGATGATCATTTAAGGAACTGCCGGTACATGAAAATCATACCTCATACAATGCATTAGAAACAAGCTTCAAAATATCACAAGAAAAATAAAATCATCCATTCTTGTACTATCCCCAATAGGTATTGCTACATTCAACATAAAATCATCAACTATACATTCTACCCTCCGAATACCCATTTCCGACATGAAACCTCTTGAATGCCAAGCCCTAACAATATTCCAAGAGCATATTATTGCCATAAAGTACATACTCATAGATGAAATGAGCTTTATAGGTCCTAAAATGCTAAACAACATCAACTGCAGATTGCATGAGGAATTCCCCCCAAAAAATAACCATTTACTCAACAATTGTTTAATGATTTTGGTGGGTGACTTAGGCCAACTCCCTCCACTAAAAAATGTACCATTATACGCAAGAAACAAAATAGGATGCTCCCTCTAGCATCATTTTTATATAATAATTACTTTGGACACAAACTTCAGGCAACAAAGCTTGAACCCGATGTAACTTGAATTCAAAGAAATGTTGACCAACATTAGAAATGCATATCCAACGATTAAGGATTTGTCTCTTCTCATGTCACATAAAAAGTCATGCATGTCTACCTCATAGCAAACTAGCTTCACAATTGAAAAACACCTATTCACAATGAAGGAACTAACGGGTAGGAACAATAAACAAAAGTTAAAATCCTTGCAAGTGCCAGTTGCCAGAAGCATCACAGAACAAAGCAAACATAGCTCTGACTCAGACATCAATGACACTCAATTGGAGAAAACAATGTTCCTATTCACCAAACAAGAGGTCATGCTAACATCTAACTTGTGGCTTAGTTCAGGATTGGTTAATGGTGCACTCGGGCAAGCTGTCGATGTGGTGTACAATCTAGAATCACACCCACTAGACTTGTCATCCTTTGTTGTTATCAACTTCAAACACTACCAAGGACCCCCATGTGACATACTCAACCCAACCCACTTGCCCCTACCTCTTGTCACATGTGGCAATCCTTGCTAGATTCCACTTACAATGGCTTGGGGCCTCATCATCCACAAAGCACAAGGCCTAACTCTTGACAAGGCCACAATAGACATAAAAAATGTTGACCGTCAAGGACTAACATTTACAACAATGTCAAGAGTGTGTGCCCTCAGGGATTTACAGATCCCACCAGATTTTACATTTGAATGCTACACAAGAATGAAATATACAAAGAATGTAACTACACGCAAGGAAGAGGGGCACATACTATGTCACACACAACTGCCACTTGACATACAACACGTGTGCACTGCTACTTACATCATACACACAATAGTGTTTACAGATCTTGTTTCCAACACACATATATAAACAATGTGTTCCACAAATATAGATCCAAAACTCACTTCTAATGCAATACAAATTTAAGTCACTTTCAATTTAAAACCATACTTTATTATACAAACAGATTCAACCCGTATCCGGAGTGATTTGCAACTCTTGTGCAATTGCTAGTATTTTTTCCTTGAAGTTTGAAGAGTAAAACTGTGTTTTATTCCCATTTGATATCCTACATTTCGAGTGTAGTTCTGAAGAGTAGATCCGAAACATCTGAAATGAAAACTGCTACATTGAAATTAAAATTCAACAATACCGTGCTAATAAGGCGAAATTCAGGGCAAAATTCAAGGATACGACTTTTAGATTGTCTTAAATGCGAAATCAACTGCGATGTATTTGCAATTGACGGAAATTTGGTTTATTGTTTTCAAGGAAATCTATGTTCAGATAAATACATCTAAAATAAAGTTAGAAGGGAGTGCAAGGGGCGATTTCGGGACTCGAGAAATATATGAAAATCCTGTAAAGTTGCAGCAGTCTGGAAGATTTCATTTTCAATGAGACTGTGCGACTGCAAATTAGAACAGACTCCCTTCTTTCCTTCAAGAATCATGCATTCCCTCTAAAGGAGCCAAAGCCACCAATGCACAGGAAATCTTATGAATATTGAAATCTCACCATGCAAGTTTAATCGTGGATCGAGGATGACCCAAATGACAAAAAAAAAATGCAAAGGTGGACGTTGTTTATCATGCAGAGAAGGTTGATATGGCCGACGACGTGAATGGTCAAGATTATTTCTGCAGCTGCCTTTCTGTTAGAAACTGCTCGCTCATTCCAACTTAAAAGGAATGCCTTCGGCGTAATTTTCCTTGCTTAGCTTGAGAAGAAGATTTTAAGTTGAATGCAAGTTCTTTATGCCCTAATCTATAAAATAATGTTTTGGTTTGTCTGCAACTATCATAAATAATTGAGAATCTGATATATTTTTTAAAATCTTAATTTGTATTCAATTTCTCATGAAATCCATAAAAACATGATATTTTATTGAGGGAATATGTTCTCTCTCCATTATTATCAAGGTCCTTATAATTTAGTAAAATTATAAGCAACACACGACATAAGTCAACAGTTAATCATGCATATATAATTGTTTGAACTATATCTTTCAAATACATGTACTAACTAATATTGAATAAAATGAATATATAAATGTCTGATTTAGACTTTTAGTATAAGGATGTCTATGAATTAAAATAAGTTTCCTTCTTATAGCCTTCATATCACTTTTTTTGTGTGTTAAGGAATACGTCAATGTATGGTCATCCATGTGTGTCTTAAATGCACAAATGTACCTATGTATTTATAGATTCTCTGAATCCAAATTAGGGTCATATCATTCCACAAGCCGACACTTAAGAAGTGGGAAAACTAACAAAAAGAGACACAAAAGTTAATGAACCACATTAGGGGACAAAAGTGCTTTGAAAAAACAAGGGATCACTTATGTGGAGATGTGTGAATTTCTATGAGGTTGTAATTGTAAAATTAGGGCACAAATTCAATTAAGATTAATTATTAGAGTAAATAATGATTTAGAATCATAAGTACATAAAGTAAATACAAATATCCTAAAACACTTGTTGATAATATTTGGATAAATATAAGCTCTTGAAAGGTAGATAAAACAAACCAAGATTAGGGTTAGAATGGTTGCACCATTGCACATGATTTGGATGAGGAATACATAGTTAAAACTATAGAAATAAGTTGTGTAGTATTGTCATAATGCATATAAAAACTTGAGTTTGGAATGTGAGTACATGGCATAATTGTCTAAGAAAGGCATAAATAATAGGTGATTCTGACCTTTATGGTCGATTATGACCATTGTTGATTTTGTACTATTCTATGTTGTGGTGTAGCTTTGAGTTGCTATATGGGTGATTTGTTCACCCAATGTATGCCCCCCTTGTTTGTAGTGCATGTGACAATAGTAGGAGAATGCGGCCCAAAGGAGAGGATCTGATGTTGTGTTGAAGTGGATACCTGTAGGCGGTAAGGGATGTGCATGCTAGAAACCAAGGCACATGCAAAAAAAAGTGGGCTAGAAATATGTGTTATTGCAAGAAAAACATGTAATTAAAAACAATGCAAGAAGTGTGTAGACAAGATAGACCGCGAAAAGTGGGTTTCAAACATGGGACATTGCTCACAATGTCACAAGAAATCAGGGCCAAAGCGACCAATAGAAAATAGACAATGAGAAAGCAAGATGTAGGGCATAGCCCACAAACAATAACATACAATAGAAAAAATGGCTAGAAAAATGTATCAGATAACCATGACGACATATAGTCCTATAAAGTAAATGCTAAACATGAAGTACCCGTTAACATGTTAGAAAGATATATAGTACATCAAAGCGTGTATATAATAACGAAATGTAAAGTCACTGTAATGAGATCTACCAATAGAACCTATGTAGCATGTGATAGTAGTGAAAGTAGATGCCCCTAGGAGCCTTAATGGAACTAGTAAAAGGTATAATGCTAAGCATAATTACAACATTTAAGGACCTGTAAGAGATTTTTATTCACCACAAAAGACCAAGTGAATGCGCATGTGTACATATAGAAAGATAATGACATACTAAGAATTTGTCTAGCGTGGAAAACAAAGTGTAAGATGTAAGTAGAATAATCTAGCAAGAATAAATGCAACCAATATATGCAAATCCAATGTATGAGTGTGATGGTATGGAATACAAAATGTGAAGATGGAAGGAGCAACGTGCCCCCTAGTGGATGCGTATGAGATGAAGTTCATTTATAGGAACCCTCAACAGTCAAGAATGAACCATAGAAAAAGAGTTTGTCATCGAGTAATGAGTGCGTGATAAGAGATGCTAGAAAGATATATCTTGAATCACAGAGCATGAAGTGTAGTGGATGTAAGGTTCATTTCAGAATTAGACCCTTAGCAATTGAGTATGAACCGTTGAACTAAAATGCATCATAGGGTAATGACAATACAATGTGCGTATCAAATGGGTTGAAAATGCGGAAGAAGGTTAAGTATGGTGCATGAAGCGCAAAGTGTAGTAGTAGATGCTAAAGACAATTGCTAGTGCTAAAAGGGGGGATAAGTGCAATGCCCCCAAGAGTGCCAATGATGGAGATCTATGTGATAACACGAGAGATACCATGCTAGTGTGGGAGAGTGTTAGTTGTGTCATGAGCATAGAGAGAGTCATCACAATGGTAGGAAGGAGCAAGATTAGAACCAAGGTTGGGTTTTGGGTTAAAAAGAGGAAGTCTAAAGAGGTCATCTAAAGTTTTTTGGTCTTACTTGATTGGGGGTTACTTGATTTCAGGAGGATTGGTAGATGCTGAGAGAGGAATTTATGGGAGGAGAGAATGTTTAGATAGAATTTTGTAGGGTGCGACAAAATGCTTGATAAAAGAAGGAGATCGAGGATGGGTTTTTAAAGGAGACTGCTTAGTTTGAATGAGGTTGGATTGGTTTCTCTTGACTTTCCAAGTGAAGGAACATTAGTGATTAAGGTATTGATTTTCATGAGACATGGAAGGACTAGATTTAGGATCCCATTGGGATTTAGCAATTGAAATATGAGCATGAAGTGGAATGTTGTACAACAAATGAAATAAAACCCTAATGCTCAAGGTTATTAATTCTTCATTTTAAAGCATATACAATCATTGTCATTATGTCCATTAACTCTATGATAATGTGCAAAATGGGAGACCTTGGTATTTGGCAAGTTGATAAGGAGGGTAATAATGAGTATTTGGAAATTTGATCAATTGGTGAGTGAGGAGTCTGAGGAATAATATCATGTTGTTTGGCATTGATATTAAACTTGAGAGGTGTGGGTAGTGGTAAGAATTGGGGTTCACTGACATGAGCATATGTACAGGACATAGGATTAGGATTGAGATGTAGAAGAACAACATAGCAGGGGCCTTAGAATCATCCTTAAGATGTTGGATTTCATCTTTAAGAGACGTAATTATGGTTTCTATAGCTTGACATTTGTCTTGAAATAACCCATGTAAATCTTGAATTGACATGTACAAATGGATTGATTGAGTGTTTTATCACTAAGATCACTAGGGTCATTAGAAAAGATGACCAAAGATGGCAATAAATTGAGAAGGTGGTGTATTGCTAGGGAGGTACATAGTGTCTAGGTAATTTTGGAGAACAACTTAACAAGGTTGATGCATTTGAATAAATTCATGTAAGGAGATCTGATGAATTTTTGGAGCCATGAAAGAGATAACTGGTAGAATAAGGATCTGAAGTGTACTGATCACGATTCAGGTTCACTCAAATAACTTAATTTTAATTTGAATTAGATATAATATTACAAATTAACGATTGTATAAAATAATGTATAAATGATAAAATAAAGGAATGAAAAAAAAAATGAGCATGTAAAGTATGAAGTTGATTTAATTAATTCTTAATTAGATCTATCTAATATTGCAAAGTAATTATTGAGATAAATAATGTATAAGTGTTACAATATAATGATAACACAAGAAAAATAACATGTAAAGTATATAATCCTTAGCAAGAAGGAGAGGTAGGAAAACTTAGCTAATTTTTGAATGGACAAGATGTGATCTAGGTAAGTGCGAGTGATGAACATATTGCAAACATGTTCGTCACTGGTCACTGAAAAATATGGAGTGCAGGAACAGATTTGGACACGAGCGCCCAGTAGTAGGATGGGAATGCCCCTAGGTATTGGAGACTAGAAACTGGGTGTTAGTGACTGTACAAGAGCTCATAATATGGTTTCTCCTTGTATGCATTAGGTTTTCGCTATTTGCTTCTTTGTTGATCAATTGATGTTTGTCCTTATGATCATTCGAATGATACCTATGTACCTTGCAAAAGATAATTTCACATATACATACCCACAAACTACATCAAACCTAAAAAGGAAAATATAGAACAGGGAGTTAGACTAATCCTGATGGTCACCTGAAGAATGAAATTACTTCCAATTGTTGTACTACATCTCATATCCCATGTATTTCTTATGAGTGTGTGTAGAAATGGTGCCCTAGGATACCCATGTGCAAGTCGCACAAATGATAACGGGTTGTAACTATAATGTAACAATGTAATAGTATGTGTGGATGGAATAGAATAAATCCCCCCCTCCTATGCAATATATGCAGAGTTGATGTAACCCTTGTCCCTTGAATGGATGTTAGATGGATGCCTTTGGAGTGCTTTTGTGCATTTGGAATGCAATCTTAGGTGATGATAGTAATGTTTAGTGCTTTGTCCCTCATTTTAAAAACATAACTATGTATTTATATGATTCCCTTTTTTGAATTTCATAATTGACAACTGAAAGGTCTACCCATAAGTGAAAAAGATTCCCAAAATATAAAAGAGACCCAAGAAGAGTAAGTAAGATAGAAAAATGTCAGTGGCATCCAAGAGGGACGAGATTTCTTGGGTGTTGTTGTCATGGTTGGGCGCTGGTGTCTGAAGTAATAAAAGATAAATAAGTTAAGTTTCGACTGGGTTGTAGGTTGTGTAAGACTGAATATAAAGCAAGAGACAAAGAAAAGAAGCCAAAGACAATTGTGAACCACTAGTTTTATTGCTTAGGAATTATTTAAATGCTAGCATGCTTTTAGGACCTAGAAATGTACCCAAGTGCATGATTTTGTGTCCACAATATCAAATAAAAATTTCAAGACTCTAGTTAATACATGTAAATGATCTTGAATTTGAATTCTCAAAATTTACGTATTTAAAATGATGTGTCATAAATGACAAGTAAAATGTTGATTTTCTTAAAATTATTAAAAATTAAAGGAAAAAATGAATAATAAAATAAAATAAAATAAAAAATAAATAATTAAAAATAATAAAAAGTAAAAAAATTTAAAATTTAAAATTAACAATTTTTTAAATTTTAAATTAATTAAAAAATGATATTAATAAAAAATATTTTTATTTTTTCACAAATTTATATTATTAAAAATTAATTAAAATTTAAAATTTAAAATTAATTAAAAACTAAAAACCAATAAAAAGTAAAAATTAATATTAATTAAAATTAAAAAGAATTAAAAACAAAAGGTCATTGCAAGTTGATTTTACATTTCTTTGTGATACATCCACGAATATATTGAATGCCATGAAATGTGAAAGAGATAATTATCTATTCAAAATTTTGCTTGTATACGAACATTAGTTATAAATATGTAAAAACAAATAAGAATTTAGAAAGTGAAAAATTGTGTAACACATACATGACAAATGTTATTGTACTTTCATTGAACCATGTTCAAAATGTTCAACCACCATGTCCCATTGTAACAAATAAAAATAAATATTCGAGTTTCAAAATAACGGAATAAATACCTATTTGAGCAATCAAGTATGAATGAGTAATAGTGTATAACTTGATCTTTGTTCATCGTCATCATTCTTATCATCACCATCATCATCGTTTCCATCATCATCATCATCACCATTATCATTCTCATCATCATCATCATCATCATCATCATCCTTGTCAATGTTTTTATCATCATTGTGATCATCCTCATCATCAATATGGTCATTTTCATCCTCATCAACGTCATCATTGTCATTATCTTCATTATCATAGTCATCATCGTTATCATCATCACCATCATTGTTCATTATTGTTGTCATTGTCGTTGTCATCGTCATCATACTCATCATCATCACCACCACCATTGTCTTCATCATCCTCATCAACATTATTAGAATTTAAATTTTATTAATGGTAAAATTAATATACTCATCGACAACGTCATCATGGTTATCTTCATCTGAATCATCATCATTTTCCTTATTCTCCTCTTCATCCTTGTCGTTATGATCGTCAATGTCATCATTGTTCATCATCATCATCATTTTCATGGTTGTCATGATTTTGGTTTTCATTATTTTCATCATCATCATTGTCATCTTTGTCATCATATTCATCATCTTCATCATCACCACCACCATCGCCAATGCCATCATCAACATCCTCGTTGTGGTAATTGTGGTTATGACAGTTGTTATAATCATCATATCGTCTTCATCATCAACATCATTGTTTTTATAATTATCATCATCGACATCATCATTCTCATCATTATATTCATCATCATCATCATTGTTATTGTCCTCATTGTCATCACCATCATCTTCGTCATCATCATCATTTTCATCATTGATAATTATCATCATCACCATTTTGGTCAGCATCCTCATCATAATAGCCATCATCACTGTCTTCATCATCATCATCTCCATCATCATCAATATCAATCTTATTACTAATATTAATAGAAATATGATAGTTTAATATAATTATTATGCACATAATAATTATGTTTTATACTTTATATTTTTTTAGGGATTGAGCCACATGTTGCTATATGGATAGTAACATCACATAGGTAATATGATATTCTAAAATTTGACATGCCTTTTGTTTAGAGATGACTAAAATTTCAATGAGGAAACATATTTATCCTTTTTATTCTTGTCATCATTTTCATCATCATCAACCATCATCATCATCGTTGTCTTAGTTTTGGTGGTAGTGTTCATCATCATCATCATTATCATTGTCATCATTTTCATGACCATTATCATCATCTTCATGACCATTATCATCATCATCAACATCATCATCATCATCATCATTGTTGTTGTCATTGTTTTCATTATTTCATCGTAATCATTTTCTTCTACATCGTCCTCGTCATCATCTTCATAATCATCTTGTTTGTCATTGTCATCATAGACATCTTCATCATCCTCATTTTCTATCATCTTCATCATCAACATCATCATCATCATCATCATCATTATCAACACCATCATGATCATCATCATTATCAATGATATTAATATTATTACTTATTTTAAAATTTATTGTTAGAATTTAATAATAATAATAATAATACTAATATATTATTATTCTTATCACCATCATCTCCATCAAATCATCATCATCACCATCATCATTCTCATCATCCTCAATGTTTTTATCATCATTGTCATCGTCCTCACATTCATTGTGGTCATTTTCATCCTCGAAATCATCATCATTGTCCTTGTCTTCGTAATCATAATCAACGTTGTTATCATCATCACCATCATTGATCATTGTTTTCATCATCATTGTTTCCACTGTCATTGTTCTGATCATCATTATCACCACCATCACCACTACTAATTCTTCGTTGTCATCATCATCATCAATATTGATCTTATTACTAATATTATTAAGTCGTCATCATACTCATCATCACCTTCATTATCACCATCATTGATCATCATCATCATCATCGTCAGGGTCATCTTCATCATCCTCATCATCCTCATCACCACCATCACCACCATCGCCACCACCACCATAATCATCTTCGTCATTTTCATCATCATCCTCACCATCATTGTCACCACCATCACTACTAGCACAATCTTTTCCATCATCATCAACATCAATATTAATCTTATTACTAATATTATTTTGTTGTTATAATTTATTAAAATAATCGTATTAATATTATTATTGTTATTATCACTAAAAATATTATAAATATTTTTAGTAATGGTAAAATTAATATCCTCATCAACAACATATTCATTATCACCATGTTTATCTTCATCTGAATCAACATCATTATCTTATTTCTCCTTGACGTCCTTGTCGTTATTATTTTCAATGTCAACATTGTTATCATCATCACATTTTCATGGTTTTTATGATATCTTCTTCGTTATCATCATAATCATCATCATTATCATCATCATAATCATCATCATTGTAATCGTCTTCATCATCTGCATCGTCATCGTGGTCATGAGTCATCTTCATCGTCATCAGAATAATATCAATAATATTAATCGTTTTACTAATATTAATATTAATATTAATATTATTTAATAATAATTATATTATTATTTTCATCATCATCATCATTCTCATCATCATCATCATCATTATACCCATCAATGTTTTATCATCATTTTCATTGTCCTCATCATCATTGTGGTCATTTTTATCCTCATCATCATTGTTGTCTTTGTAATGATAGTCATCATCATTATCATCACCACCATCATTCATCGTCATTGTCATCGTCCCCATCATCATTATCACCACCATCACCATCTTTGTTGTCATCTTCTTCTTCTTCATCATCATCATCAATATTAATCTTATTAATAATATTATTACGTCGTCATCACAATCATCATCGTCACCATCATCAATCATTTCCATCATCGTCGTCGTCATCATAATTGCTGTAATCATCTTCATCATTTTCATCGTCATCGTCATCGTCAATTCCATAATCAACATCCTTGTCATGGTCATCATGGTTATCATCATTGTCATTAGAATAATATCAATAATATTAATCGTATTACTAATATTAATAATAATATTACTATTTAATAATAATTATATTATTATTTTCATCATCATCATCATTTCCATCATCGTCATCATCATTGTGATCATCATCGTTACCTCGTCAATGTTTTATAATCATTGTCACCATTTTCATCATCATTTTAGTCATTTTTATCCTCATTATCATAATCATCATCGTTGTCTTCGTAATGATAGTCATCATCGTTATCATCACCACCATCATTCATCATCATCATCATTTTCATCGTCCCCATAATCATTATCACCACCACCACCATCTTTTTCATCATCATCATCATCATACTCATTATCATTATCACCACCATCACCACCATTGTCTTTATTGTCATCATCATCATCATCATCATCATCATCATCAATATTAATCTTATTACTAATATTATTACATCGTCATAAAAATCATCATCGTCACCATCATCGATCATCGATCATCATCATCATCATCATCATCATCATCATTATCATCATCATCGTCTTCTTCATCATCATCATCATTTTCATGATGACGATGATGACAATGATGATTGATGATGGTGATGGTGATCATCATCATCATCATCATTGTCATCGTCATCATTATCATTTTCATCATTGTCTCATCATCATCATCATTATATCATTATCATCACCATCATCGTTGCCATTGTTTTCATTTTTCTCGTCATAATCATTTTCCTCCGCATCTTCCTCATCATCATCCTCGTCTTAAATATCATGCATGTTCAAGTTTTCCTCTCTTTGGTTCTTATTTTATATGCTAACTTTATAGTGACTCCTAATTAAGAAAGAGATCCATTTAAATGATATTATGGTGTTTTTATTTTAAGAAGACATAATTTGACAGCAAGATTTGGGGTCCATTATTGGGATATCAATTTTATAAAGAGGGACAAAATCAAAGGGGTAAACAAAGTAAGTTTACTATGACCACTCTTTAGATTTTTCCAATTTTAACGAGGTAATTTTATCAAATGATGCTAGAAGCTTAAAATGATGGATTATATTGAGGATTTATTTTATTACTAAATGTTCATTATATCTTATGTTTAAATTTTTTTTATAATAATAATAGCCACTCAAAGAGATTATAGTGAGCTCATGTCAAAATGGCGAAACAATAATAATTTATTTAACACAGTTGTTTTCAATTTTTTTAGGTTGGCTATTTTCCTTTGCTATTTGTGAGAACAAAAGTATATATACTGATCCAAACTACTTTGTGCTTGACATTTTCATCATGCAATCCTTGACAACCATTGAATCCTCAATAGTACACTTAGGTAAGAAAATATTTTTATGATTCTCTCTTGTTTCAAATATTAAGTTGATATCAACTATATCTAAATAATGATTTTGAACCCAAACACTAATTAAAATAAAATAAAATTTCAAAAGTTAACCATGATTTCCTCATAGTCTTCTTGTTCTATAAAATGGACAATGAAGAAACCTTTAGAGAAAAGAGAAATATGAAACTTTTTTGGTCCATTTCTGAGGTTTTTCTTGACCCAGACGCTACAATTTCGAAGGGAAAGATCAGCCTATGAGATTTCCTAATCATCCTCAACCTTGAACTCCTCGTTCCCGTCGGGATGGCTCCCAGTCTTCCTTTTTCCCCTGTTTTATATCTTGTCATTTTTTCAAACATTTGACAGGCTCCCTCAGTCAAATGATATTGATTCTATGGGGTTACGGTAGAAAATATACACGCCCTTCCCTGCTTTGACCACATTCTCCCTCTTACTCTCATTGAAATAGCTACCTGATATTGGTTTGCATAATGTTATTTATTCGGCCCTGGTCTACTATGTGTGCCACTCTTCCAAACTTAGTAAAACCAAAGTGAATTATCAATGAAGGAAGTATTTGTTAATAAAAAATTATGTAAATCCATTGGACTTAAATAGGATTGTATTGTGCAACACCATCAAAGTTGAGTTTAACATACCAAAATTCTAGGTTGAATCCATCCGACATCCAAAATGTCTTTCTTTCCAATCAGAGCGTGCTCCATATTTTTTCAATATTAATCTTTTCAAGATCTAATCATGTAGATTGTGTATGTCGGATATCACTTATATGTTGTTTACATAAATCTGTTATGGCAGTTCGAGAGATGTGACAATTCAAATAATGAAGTTTCTTGGATAGCAGTTCATCGAATCCAAGAAAATTACTGCCTTCTAATCTCAATGAACTATTTTTAGACAGCTAAGAATAGAAGAAAAGGAAAATACCTGAGTACATATTTATAGTTTTATTTGTTCCTCAAAGCACTAAGAAAATGTTTCAGATACAAATGATGTTGCTGGCAAGTGGCATACCTAGATCAAAGTTCAAAAAAAGATAAGACTACATCATTTTTATTGGCTATGGAAATCGAAAATAGAATCTCCTTCAAAGATAATGTTTGAGGATGTTTAAAAAATACTTGAAAGATCAATTATAATAAAGGAGGAGAAAATTCAAAACAAACAACATTGTCTTGCAAACCAGATCGTTTAGAACATGAATATATCATCTAGAACTTATAAGAAACAAATACACCAGCAAACATGTCCAAATGTAAAAGCAGCACCCACAGGTAGCAAATAAACATGATTTTGGAGTTGGGAAACTGTTATGAATGGAAGTAACAGTTGCAACAGATCTGAAACTTAAGAAGAAAACAACTAAACCTAAAAAAAAGCATTCAGAAACGGTTGAAGCGTTTATTTTCCACATTTTATTTATAAATTTTTTATTACAAACATGTGACACTTGTCATGCAATAGAGGGAAAAGAGTTGCAGATACTTGTCCATCATTGTATGGAAAAGGGCAGCAAGACATATGTTGAAAATGATTGTTTTGAGTTATAGTAAGCCTATCGGCCTAACCATCGTGACACCATAAAGTTATAAACTATAACATAAAACCTTAAAAGACCCAATCGACAATTTAAACATCGAGGGGTCTCATTGAATAACATTGTAAACATTTATATGATACCATAAACCATAAAACACAACCCTTAACACTATATTCTAAACCCTAAATACTAAACACAAACCTTCAACACTAAACACTTAAAAAAAACCTTGAAACCTAACAAACAATGACAAAACTTCAAATGATAATGTATTTGGGGTCCAAATTTTTGGCCACTTTGGTCATTTTCGCAAAGGGCATATACCCTTTCTGAACTCCTTCCCGAACATATTTTGAATAGGTTTGAGAGATACAAAATAAAATGGCATATGCCCTTTACAATGCAAAGGTTGTATGCCCTTTGTAGTTCAAAAGGAATACACCCTTTACAATTCAAAGGGTGTATGACCTTTGTAGTGCAAAGGGCATATACCCTTTGTGAAAAGGAAATACACCCTTTGTATCACAAACATTATATGCCATTTGTAATACAAAGGGCATATTCCCTTTTTATTACAAAGGGTGTATGCCCTTTGTAGTAGATTAAAAAACAACAAAACACATGCTTGCATTATTGAAACCCATGGTTTGAAGAAATATAAGTTGGAGCTCAAAACCAAAGCACATATGCCCTTTAGAAAATATTTTCCTCATTCTACTTCATCATGCATATCCCAATGTGTCTCCCATGTGTCTAGGTGAGTTCATTTTTTCAATTAGTTTTTTAATTTGTTTCTTTTTATAAATTACGGGTTTTGAAATAGAAATTGTTTTTTTTTTAAATCATAAATATATTTTAAGGGAGGCAATATCTGAAGAAAATGTGAGGGGGGATGCACTAACACTTGATAATCCAATGGAAAATCCACCTATAAACCCTAGAAATATAAAAGAGGCTTGTAGACACGAAGAAGAGGAATTATTACAACGATATAGAAAAAACGAACAATAATTGTAAATAATCATAAATAGTTTGTGCTCAATTCCTCAACCAACAATACATGTAGTGCTCTTGCAAATAAGTTGGAAAGTATTTGCAATAAAGTAATTTTTTGGGGGAATAATATTAAATGCAAAGTGAAAGGGATGCATGCAAATAATTATATATTTATGGAATGTCATATGATGTGATAAAAATATGAAAATATTGTAACAAGACATTTTTGGTTTGTTTCGTAAGCCTGGAAGCAATGGTCCAACTCTAATGAGTAGGAAACATATTATCATTTATTAGTGTGTCCATAGTGAAATGAATTTTTTTTTGGATAGGTGATGGATGGTTTTTAACGAGCCTCCATGAAACAATAACGAGGTTCCCTTCGTTTTATTGAAAACTATATTGTGAGTTTGTGCTTAATAGGAAGCCAAATTGTTTTTATTTTATTTTAGATCATCTCATGGAAGATGTGGTGGGTCATCATATGAGAAAAATTTGTTAGGTGAGACCAAAATGTAAATAATTTTCCCATGAGAGGTAAGAGGATAAAATTAAATGTTATCCATATTTAAATTCATCATAATACATGCAAGGATACCACTTAGGTTATTTTGAATCTGACAGATACATTTATTTCCCATGGGAGGCAATATACTGGGGGTACACAAGGTTCTAATACTATAGGGGATACATGCGGCAATGTGATTCTTAGTGCCCCTCATAGTTGTGATGGTTCACGTGGCCTTGCATCTGAACATTGAGGTGGTGGTATAGGTAGTGGTGGCATTACAATTTCTTTGCATTAGTGTAGATCTCTTACGATGCTCTAGAGCATGATGGTACCACTTTGCGGTACTCTATGCAATAGTATTTTTCATATATGGTTACTCCACCATTTGAGGATGCTACACGAAGAGATGTATGATACGTCCATGTATCTTGTCTAGTTACTAGAGAATTTGAGGGTAGTGTTGAGATAGATGCTACAGACATAACTATTTTTGATTATTTATTCACTTAGGAAATTAATAATAATTTTGTTGTAAAAGTAATAATAAATTTATCTTAATATATGTTTACAAGTAATTGATTTATAATTCTAACTTCTTCCTTTTGAATCTTGTATAGATGATGGCGGAGGTCTTGGCCAACACTCCTAGGTTATATTATGTTGTTGCAATGTAATTAGTGCTAAAGATGCATATATACAGGTACATTTTCAAAATTTATTTAGGTATTGTTGATTTAATTATTATCTTTCGTTGATGTTGGTATATTACTAGCTCTATTTGTACATGTAAATGGTAGAATGTTTGGTATTACATTATATCCAACAATAGAGGAACATATTGAGGGGGTATCTCCCAATTTAACTGGTTTCTACCCCACAATAGTTATATGTTACTTGAAGTGTGAGAACACATAATTTAATTGTAAATTTTATATTTCAAACAATGTTACTTTAAAATTTATTTGAATTACATTTTTATGAATATCTTTAATCCCATATGTATTCTTATACTATACAAGATTCACTAGCTATGTACTCGAGGTCTCTTAGAGAGAGGAAAACCTTTAACATGTCAGAGTAACCTCTAGGAATGCAGCTAGAATAATGAATGCATTCAAGCTTGAAATAAAAAATAACATAAAATTAGAATGTTTTTTTGTGAGAGAAATAAAAGAGTTGAAAACAATGCAAAACAATTGGAATCAATAAATAATACCACATTCCTCCTTGTAAAGCAACAATACAATAGGTGTACTATATAGGAGGAAGAAAGTGTAACTTCCATCTAGAATCATGGAGATAACTACCATTACACTAGTGGAGAACAATCATAGAAAAAATGTAACTGCCACTTAGCTAATAAATGTGGTAGTTAACTCTCGAAGACTAAATAACACCCAAACAAGCTAAATCTACATGTGTAGGAGTGATCTGAATAAATAAATGAACATAATAATTAATATTATACACCAACACCCTCCTTAAGGGGAGCCTAGGTGGGAAAAATCAATGGGTCTCAACTCTCACAAAGTGGAGAAAATGATAACACCCAATGGGAAAAAAATCCCCCATAAAAGAGAGAAAATAAGAGAAGGTAGGACTAGAAATACCCAATCAAAGATACAACTACCTGTAGCCACCCTATATCCTACAAGATAAGGCCCATGTGTGCCTCCACAAATAAGAGAGATAAGGTGAATGAAATTTTTCACAGGGAAAATTTTGTAGTAGGTCCCTCTATGATAAATAATGTCTCTTCCTTTCGAATGAAAGAAACCCCAAGTAATCAACCTAATGCCTTTCCACTAAAATGGAATCTAGGTAGGAATTAGGATATAGAAGTATGGAAAATGATCAAATGTATCCAAGTGAGTACTCAAATGTGCCAAATTATGATAAGGAAATTAAGGCATAGCTGTAGAAGATCGTATTGTGGAAGCACAAAATAAAGGAGAGAGAGCATGAGGGTTTATAAATACCCTCATTGCATTTAGATAAGAAGATGAAAATCCATAAGTTTTTGTAAAGAGAAGACAAATGTCCTCAATGGTGTCATCTATATTTGAAATGTGAGACTCTACAAACAAGGAAACAATGTCTGGTAAAAATGTGTCGCAATGAGGTGAATCCAAAAGACACATGTTATCCTGTTACAATGAATCATTGGAGGCTCTTGAAGAAGAATCAATGAACTCTATCTAGTAGCAACAAGAGGTGGAGGAAGTGAAGATGACTCATCCAAGTTATGAACCAAAAACAAGTCCACTTGAGGAGTAGAGCATAACTCATCCATGGTAGTAGGTGGTGGTACCTCATCCATAATCTCTATAAGTGATAGTGGAGGTGATGTATCCTTAAGAATCACGTTCTCTCAATAAATGAAATGAGTATGAGTAAAAAACATATTGGGAGTAATAGGTGCCTCAAAAAAACCACTTACAAGTGTGTCATGTATAAGAGGAGAAATACCTACAATAGGAGAAGAAGTAGGAGAAGAGGATACCAAGAATTCCTTATGTAATTCATCTGAAATATTATTGATAATAATGGGATGAAAAGCAAGGGGATGAAAAACAATGATGTAAGTATGTCCCAAACTTCCTTCAGTGATGTGAAATGTGCAATGTGAGACTGTAGGAAATCAGAGATGTTGATGCAAATACAAAAAGGGCCCCCAACTTGTTTTGTCTCATATCCAACAATTCCTTTCTCCTTAGAGAATCTTTGTACATGCGTAGCACTCGTATTGAATCTATAGAAATTGTTCGGCATCAAATCTCTCCTCATATCTTATGTCCATGTGTCATAGTTATTGTTGAGTGATTCGAAGAACCATGAAGCCTGATCACAAGAATAAATTCAAGGAGTATGAATTCCTCCCACAAATAGGAACCATCTTTGTCTCAAAATACCAACTAACAAATTGGAAAAACGTGTATGTCACATAAAAGAGAGATTGCATCCGAGAAAATATAAGATGATAAAAGGCTCCATAACCCGCCTAAAAACAACTTTGATCAAACCCCTTAGAATGTGGCACTTTATAATTTAGTGTATTTTACAATAAAAATGGAACCAACAGATGGAAAATGGAAAAATATTCACTCTTGAAGAAGACAACACTCAATTTTGAATTAACGATAGAAAGATATTAAAGAAACGGTTTCCCATCATTAATAGCCCATTTAATTAAATTTGCACTAAAACTTTAAAAAGCACTAGAGGCTGAAAGCAAAGGTAGCCTTGTAACTAAGCATTGGAAATGTGTGAAAGTCTACTTTTTGTCTACAATTCTAAGGAAAACCCACTTTTCCGAAGACTTCTACATGCATATGTTTAGGTAAAATTCCCCTTTAAAGGTGTTTTAATTAAAAATGAGGCTATATATATATAAACAAGTACTTTTAAATAATATTAAAAAATGCTTGTTTTGATTCTTAGGGCTGAATTAGGTTTTTTTACTTAACTTTTCTTTGCATAAGAAAGTTTATAGACATGTACACCTATCATTTCCATTATGCAGCTTTGTAAGGAGGAGTTTTGAGGCGTCATCTTCTTGTACAACTTACAACTCAGTTGTAAATCAGCGAAGCACATAGAAAACAGAATCCATTTTTAAAGTGAAGGTGTCATTGAAAGCTTTAAGAAGATATAAACAACACGTCAGAGGAGATAATGTTAAGTAAAACTCTTAGTATAGGGTAATTTTACATTGTAATTGTGTTTGTTATCCTACTTACCATTTACTTTAGGTAATTATTTGTTACATAGGTAATTAGCTATTTACTTTAGGTAATTATTTGTTACATATGTAATTAGCTTGGCTAATTAGTTAAATAGGTTATTCAATATTGTTATATGGTTTATTTGTTAAAACCATGTCATTGTTTTATTATTCATTCACGTATGCATAGTTGTTCGGTGGTTGTGCCTATATAACCATTTATGTGTTTGTATATGGATTTACAATACATATAAGTATTGCAGACCCTATTTTCCCTATAATTTATTAATTCTTATCAATAACATTGTCAAGATTCCTCCCTATTCTACAATTACATTTGGTATAAGAGTTGGAGATATCTTGATTTGCTTAGGAGAGGTTGTGGGAAAATTTAGAGCACTAAGGGAAGCTTGAGTAGTAGAAGAGGATCCATTACATCCTTCTTCCACTTCCCAATCGCATACCCAACTTATCACACTCATTGCAGTTCAAATTAGGTCTATGAAATCAGTGTTCAAGGAAATTTTTAGTTTTACATTACACTGGGTAAGAAAGAGTCACCCAAGCACTGTCTCCTACATAAGGCAACAATCTAGAAGAATCTAGAAAATCCAAAAAAAAATTTAAAAAGAAAAAAAATCCCCAACAAGGGTTTTGTCTCTAAATTTAGAGACAATTTTAACAATAGATAACTCTATATTTCTACTAAATTTGGTGGTATATTTGGAGCCTTCCTTGCATCCCAGTCGAGTTGAAGAGTTTGGCTAACGAGTTGGTAGCGAGATGAGATAGCAAAGCTCCTAGATGAGTTGATCCAACAAGTTGAGTTCCTTCAGTTGAGTTGGGTTTCATTGAGTTATATATGCAAGCCATGATGAGCTTCCTCCTACGTATTGTGCTGGATGGGGAAGGTTACAATCGAGTGAGCTCAAATTAATTCTATCCCATCCATTCCATCTAAAGGGAGGAAGAGCGAGTTAGGTTCATATAATGGTGAGCCATCTCATTTAAATGGAAAGCTATTTCCTTTGGTAGAGATGACTCATCCATTGCATATGCCTACAAAGCACTGGCCAAATTGTGCCTTGCATCCTCTTGAGGTCGACCCTACACTCAAACTCCAATGTAAATTCTTGTAAAAAAACACAATGCTGATCTATACAATGCCGAGCCAAAAGCTAAGGTGGCCAAACCACAAACACCCCTTGACAACATAATTCATTATTGAATTATTATACTCAAATTAGGAGGGAAAGGATTTGAAATGATTCAAAATAAATTTAATGAAAGAACTTTGAATAGATTCATAACATTATATAGTGAAAAACAAACATTAAAAATTCATGTCATCGATGTAACAACATATTAGGTGGAACAAAAACCTACTTTGATATAGATCTGCATGAAGCCACACTAAGATCTGAAACTTTAGTTTTATATAGTATGTACTAAGTATCTTTTGTAAGAGTAATGTGTTGGATCATCGTTATTAGGGGTAAGAATATAATACATTGTTGATTTATTGTACTCAAAGTAGGAGAGAATGAATTAGAAATTATTAAAAAATAGTTGAATGAAACAACTTTAAATAGATTCATAACACTATGTAGTACAAAACAAATATTAAAAATGCATGTCGTCAATGTAACAAAGTATTACGTGGAACAACAATCTACTTTAATATAGATCATGTAGGCACATAAAAATTTGGCATCAAAATTTTATACAATATAGTGACTACATCTTGTATTTAATGTCTTCAAAAACCTGTCCTGGAGGCAGAAATGCCAATGCTTTCTTAAAAATGTCTTCCTCTTTGTGAATCCCACTACCTATATTCGGCCGAACACCCTGTAGAAAACTAGGGGAAAATGAAGTTATGAACAACATAGAAAGGAAAGGTTTCAGATATGGAATGGACGAGTGGGAAAATTTGAAATTTGAAATACAAATTTATTACCTAACAGTGAATGATTTGATAGATATGATGGCCGGCTTGAGCATGTGCATCGGTTAATAGTTTTGGACAAAAAAGGACAAACAAAGAGGGAGACGTGGAGATGGAGGAAAATGGAGTTGGCTGGTCAACTTTAGCATAGATGAAAGTGCCCAACATGCCACATCATCCCTCCATGCAAACTTACGTGAGGGATATGCACAACCGATAAAATCCGAGTTATGAACTTATTGGCCAACGATCATATCCAATACAGCGAGCTAAAAATAAAAGAAGAAGAATAGAAATAAAACAAATCAAAGGGAAAAATCTAAACACTGAATCAGGAGGATAAAAGGATATCCAAACCCTAACTCGCCAGATCATCCTGCAAGGTTACTCGACCGAGCTACAAGGAAGATCTTTTAATTTTTTTAAAGCATTTACTTTGCTTTTCTAATTCAAATACCATTTATTACATTGCTTATCACATGCGCTACTTGTTCTCATGTGACTAGTAAGGTCTATTAAGTATTTATAGGAGGTGAGGTTTTGGGATCAACTCGCCCTGCTCCCACTTCCAATTTTGGAGAAATATTTAACAATATCCCCTATATTTAACTGGACCACTAAATTAGAACTCAACTAAATCCATTTAGAGGTAACTAACCAAATTTAGCTGGAAAACCCTATTTTAGGGTTAAACAAATTCTCCAAATTGGACTGTAAAGTGATATTGTGTAAATTTTGTAAAGGAAAACTGTCTGGAATACGTAGTTTTTGTTGTTTTTTTTTGCAATTTGTCAATTTTGAGTTGTATAGTGCTTCGAAGGCCACCAAGGCCTAAAAATAATTTTTTTGTGTGCTAATAATTTTTTTCCGCATAAGAGACTGATTTAAGTTTTAGTGTATTGTATTGATTTATATTGTACTAGCATGTCATTTAGTCAGGAAAATTCTAATCACCCGTAATGGCCAAAAATTCTCAAAAAATATTTACTGACTTGCAACTACTTGAGTTTAAAGAACTGTGACATGTTGTAAATGGTTTCATAACCAAATCATCAGATGACATAACACAACAACGCCAGTTTGACATGGAAAATCATAAGAACAAGTTTACCATCTTTTTTGGAGTTTCTAATGATGTGGAAAAACACATTCGAGATACTAGAATGGCTAAATAAACGCGGGATAAACTAATCACTGAGTATGAGGCCAAGAAAAATAACATGATAGTGAATTTGTAGAGTCAGTTCCATACACTGAAATTCAAGCCTAATGAAAACATTGAGGCTTTCTTGTGTAGGGTTACAACATTGAGTGATTCAATTCTAGCCATGAGAGAGGAGATATCATATACTACTCTCGTGCCCAATGTTTGAGAGTACCTCCTCCCTCATAGAAAATTCTTGTGATGACAATCAACTGTTTATACCAAACCATTAATTTTGAAAATTTGGTGAACTTATTGTAGTAAGAAGAATCATTGTATAACAAATATGAAGAAGAAGAGCATGAAATTTCTTCTCATCAGAAAGGGAAGAATAAATCTCTCTTAGATTTGATTAGAGTTTATGCTGTAGGAAATCCGAATCAACATAAAGACACAATAAACAATATATTCAATATTAATTTTGTTGGATACAAAGTAAATATATAGAGGGAGAGTTTCCTATAAAATAGGAAACCTCCTATAACAACTCTCAAACAACTCATTATATACGTGATGTTGTTTTAACAACTTCACTTACAAACCATATTACATTTATTATAATTATGAGTTGTTTCTCAACAACTCATAATATAAAAATAAACAATTTCACACACACAAATATTAATTATAAATAATGTTTACACTATCAATATTCCTAACATTCACCCCATTAGTGTGAACATTATTAACTACTAATATCACCCCCTTAATGTTTACATGGGAAGAAAGCATACATGAAGAACTAGAAATAGAATCATATGCCTCCGCATACTATTAGGTCTACATACTGTTGGCTTAGATCTTGCTGTCTGGATCTTGCTGCACATGACCAATTCACTTCACCACAGTGAATCTAATACCAAATGATGACACTTCCATCGATTCACCTACATACGTGAACTCAATAGTTCCCAATTTCACTTCATGTGAATGCTCTTTCACCAGTCGATAGATGTTAGAAGTACGATAATTCAAGAATCTCTGTAGTTAAAGGATCAATCTAGTTCAGCTTCCCTCTTATACAATTGTTCTCAGCATCCATAATGCATATGCTCCTCATTTCAATCAAAACAGGGGAAGGAAACCACATACCCTTTCATTCAGCACACACTACACAACTGAAATAATATATAAAAAGGTGTCATCTGTGTTGTACGCGACCTCGTCGTTGGTGACTAACAAGAGGCGTTAATCGCCCTCCATCCTCCGTTGCCTCTGACCTCCAGTAAGTGAACTGTTTACCATAAGAATTCCTCATCACTAGGACAAGAAAGTTCCATCTTTAGAATCTTCATCCTAATCAGTTTCTTCTTCAACCAAAAGGGCTTTTTGATCTATTTTGTCATCAAGTAGACTTTTTTTCTCTTTTTACAATTCAAAATTACGTGTTTAGGTTCTTTACAATAAAATCATTTGATTTTCGGAGGAACATGCTTTAATTTGTACTTGCCCTTATTTGACGATGTTCTAGCCTGATAGTGTACATATAAAACCTCCTCTTCTAGTTTTATAGGTTCATTATGATCTAGAAGAGTAGAAACTACTCCTTCTAAACCAATGTTAAGCTTGCTTAAAGTGAAAACTGTGTTTGAGACGTTTTCAGGCAAGCTATTTAATAGAATTAATTTTTCATTAATTCAAGCTAACTAATTTAACAAGGAGAGAAACTTACTTATGTGCTCTTCTATTTTTTCTCCTTCTGTCATCTTCAACCTATACAATTTCTACTTCAATGTCATATTTTCTCTTTCTGCTTTAGATCCGAAAATTTTGTTTAATGACTCCTAAATCTCTTTTACAGTCTTCATGAAATCCATATGATGTAGGTATGCTTTCGACAAGAATAGTCTGATAGTACCCAAACCTTTTTTAATCTTTGATATTCCATTTTTCCAATTCATTCACATCTGTAGGTTTATTGAGCTTGATTACATCCCATAGATCCTTCTCTATCAGGTGCAACTACATTTTAATCTATCAAGTATGAATATCATGACCATCAAATTTCTCAATGAGACTGAATTTCTCCATGAGTTGTGGGAATACAGATGCTACCTTGACACTATTTCCGTAAAAAAAACCTTCTTATGAAAGTTACAATTGGAAAATTTTGACACAATGTTGACATTGGCAGTATACGGTGACTCAACAAAAAAAATTAACCTTATTGAATTGACACACATGACACTAATGTTTCTCATACATTTACATGGAAATTAACATGGATGCAATAAATACACAGGTGATAGAAAAAATAAAGAGTCAATCAAAAAACTATAGACTACAGAATATGAATTATTACAAATCTGTTTCACCCAAAAAAACGTGGTTGACTCAACTAGTCAAATGATATGACTATGGTGAGTAAGAATCAGATTTGGAGGACTGGAAGCCAAGACAGATAGTAATTCGTGGGTCACTGATCATCTATGTATTGAATCGGAAACACCGCATCATGCCTTCGTCAGAAGAGAGGATGGGGTTAGATCTCAAAGCCACAAAACTATCTTCTAGATATTCAATTGCCCTTATTCATCATATCCTCCTTGAAGCACTTAGATATGTAGTCCAAGCAACGTTGTCTTCTACGACGCCCCAGAAATATGATGAAGACTCAAACTCTTCTCAAAGTTCACATCGATATGATGTTGACAATGGCGGCCCAATTGTTCGAATGTCAGTATGCTAGAATCCCTTTCCAACAACTATCATGTAGAGAAGGCTGTAGTATCCACGTTCGAACAATATTAGATATGCATTGCAATCATTCTCTATGTAATCCTCAAGACTAGATTCATTTCACAGATACTCTCAATTGTGAAACACATTCGGATCTATAGTTTGGTCAATGAGGTAGGTAGGAGACCATTATATACTGATCAATGTCGAATGCTCCACACAATTTTCAGGATCTTGTCATGCACAGAAAATAATGACTGCTCTGATACCAAATATTATATTTGATCAGAGTTTATGTTGTAGGAAATCCAAATCAACATAAAGACATAGTCAACAATATATTCAATATTAATTCTACAGGATACAAAGCAAATATATAGAGGGAGAGTTTCCTATAAAATAGGAAACCTCCTATAACAACTCTCCAACAACTCACAATATACGTGAAGTTGTTTTAACAACTTCACTTACAAACTATATTACATTTATTATAATTATGATTTGTTTCTCAACAACTCATAATATAATAATAAACAATTTGACACACATAAATATTAATTACAAATAATGTTTACACTATCAATATTCCTAACAATCTCATTCTTCCAATAAGTCCCATAAGCATAATCAACAAGGGGAAAAATAAAGGAAAAAAATTCTTATTTACAAAAGAGGAGATGATTTGAAATATTGATAGTACAACACGTATAAGAAGGGTTCGTCAAGAAACTCGAGACCTAACAATAAAAATCTCAACATGGACAATCTAACTATAAACAAGGTAGAAGAAGGGGAACTAGAGGAAGAAACCCCATCAAAAGGGCACTATTTTTGAATAAGAGGACCACTCAAATGATGAGGACTTCTTATAAACTACCCATTTCAATGAATCAACCACATCTACTAGTGTTATCTGGTATGTTGATTTGGGTACCACTCAACACATGACCAGGTGCAGAGACTAGTTCTCCACAATGAGAGAAAAACCCTCTAAAAATCATGTCTCGTTGGGTGATGAACCATCCTACAGTGTTCAAGTTATAGGGAGCATTTCTTTACCTCTTAGTACACAAAATTATAGGCTATTTGATGTAGTGTATGTCCTTGGTTTGATGAAGAATTTTCTATCATTAAGTCAACTTTTAGATCACAATCTAAATATTGGTCTTATTCCAAATCCAATAAGAAATTTTATTTGATTTGTGATAAATATAGATGCTCTAAAATTATTACACGAGCTTCAAATGTTAGATGTATGTTTTAGCTTCATTTTTTCTAGAGAGATAATTGGGAACTTGTGGAAAAATACACGTCCTCTACACAACTATGGCATCAGATACTTGGTCACAATAATTTTCTATATCTCTACACACTCCATCAGTATTATATGGTGAGAGGCTTACTATATCTCAAGAAGGATACAAAAAAATGTCCCAATTTCCTCATAGGAAAACAACATAGATCCTCATTCCAAAAGAGTACATACTGAGCTCCAGGTAATCTTGATATAATGCACACTAATCTTTGTGGTCTGATGCAACTTAGTCATTCTAGATTTTAGTATTCTATAATTTGTGTTGATGATTATTCTAGAAAAATGTGGATATATTATCTTCATACTAAAGATGAATCTTTCAAGCACTTAAAATAGTTCAAATTGGTTGTTGAGAATGAGATTGGTCGTAAAATAATATCTCTCATCTCAGATTGAGGGGAGAATTCACCAGTATTGAGTTCAAATACTTTCTAGAAGGTCATAGGATTCGTCAACAGATGCCTCCTCCACATACACCATAGGAAAATGGTATTGTTGAGAGAAGAAATTGTACTATCATGGAGATGTCATATTATATGATCGACGATTCAAGATTGGTGAAGAAATTCTTGGCAGAAGTAATGAAAACTACAGTGTACCTATTGAACAAAGTGCCCAAAATTTCTCTTGATGGAGTAACACCACATGGGGCATGGTCAGAATGGAAACCATACATTACACACCTCAGAGTATTTGGGTGCAAAGATAGCTTGCATATTCCCAAATAGAAGAGAAAGAAGTTGGATATGAAATCAGAAAAATACATATTCATTGGATATAATGAATAAGCTCTTAGGTACTAATGGATCTGAGGACCAAGAAAGTATGCACCAATAGGGATGTAGAGTTTTTGAGAAGAAATAAGTTGAGGATCATTCCAAAAACTCACCAGATGTTCAAAGCAACCCTATTTTGAATACAAAAGATGATGCTCCCACTGATGATGATAGTGATGACGGGGATGATGGTGATGATTTTTCAAGACCACAACCCACGGGAAAAGTTCAACGTATGCTTGAGTGGTATACTAACATGATTTAAGATGCCAAATTAAATGGTCCTCTGAACACATATACTCTTGGACCACAAACACACGACAAAGATCACAAACAAGTAAATTTTTCCTTAATGAGTAAAGTTTTTTAATATACATTGATCCATCTACAATTCAGGAAGCCCTACAGTCTAAAACTTGAAAAGATGACCTGGATGTTGAGTATCAATTAGTGATGAAGAACAAAACCTAGAAACTTATCGATCTTTCACTAGGGAATTATCCCATTAGATGCAAATGGATTTCTAAAAAAAAGTACAAAGTAGATGGGACCATTGAAAAGTAGTATGTGAGACTAGTAGCAAAGGGGTATGCTTAGAAGGAAGGTATAAAAAACTAGGAGACAATTTCTCCCACATCTAAGATCAAAATGATCAAGATGATATTTGCTCTAGTTGAAAATTTTGGATGTAAAGTTCACCAAATAGACGTGAAAAGTGTGTTTCTCAATCGATACACACAATAAAACTTTTACATGAATCAACCAAAGGGTTTTTTCATACATGGAAAAGAAGAAAAGGTATGTAGACTCATCAAATCATTGTATGGTCTTAAACATACTTCTCAAGAATGGTATATAAAAATTGATGAACATATCATTCAACATGGATTCGAGAGGAATCTATATGCTCACAATCTCTACCTCACAAATTAAGGGGGAAGATTTTAATTTTTATTGTATATGTTTACGATCTAGTCATCACTAGTAGTACAGTGAAGATGCTCAATGCAACAAAGAAATATCTTAATTACTCATTTAACTTGATAGATATCAAGATGAAGCACTACTGTCTTAGTTTAAAAGTATGGTAAAAAGAGAATCATGTCTTTGTTTCTTAGTTCAAATATGCCAAGACTATGCTTGAGAAATTTAGGATGATGGACTACACACCGATTTCCACACATATGGAGACAAGACTTTAGTTTTATCCTATAAATCCATCTCCACTAGTAAATGTAACTTTGTATCGATAGTTGATTGGGAGTCTCATTTACCAAACTTATACTAACCAGATACCAGATTTATGGTTAGATATCTTTCATAGCGCATGCAGGAACCTAGAGTTTGACATTGGAAAGCACCAAGACAGATCTTGAGATATATTAAGGGCACTATGGATTTTGGTCTAGAGTATAATAAGAATGATCAATTCTTCTTGACAAGATATTCAGATTCAGATCATGCAAGTAGTATTGATGACAGGAAATCTACTTCTGGATTTATTTTCTTTTTAGGATCTGGTCTAATATCATGGGGAAGCAATAAACAAAATTTTATTTCTCGATCCTCTACAGAAGCCTAATATCATGTTATAGGTGGAGATTTATGTGAAGCGATATGCCTACGTTGCATACTTGAGGAACTTGGACTACCAAAACAATATCCTACTACCTTGAATGTTGAAAAAAAATGTGTTTTGAAGCTTATTAGTAATCCATTTTTTCATAAGAGAATGAAGCACATTGAGGTACATGTTCATATCTTTCGTGAGCATGTATTGAGACACAACATTTAGTTCTAGTTTTTCCCAACATGTGAACAATGAGAAGATATATTCATGAATTCACTAACATGTAACAAATATGATATGTTCAGAGAGTTCCTCTCCTCTTCTCTTGAGGAAATCCAAAATTAAGGTGGGGAATATTAGGTAAAACTCTTAGTATAGTGTAATTTTACATTGTAATTATGTTTTTATCCTAGTTACCGTTTATCATAGGTAATTATTTCGTACTTAGGTAATTATCTCGGGTAATTAGTTAAATAGGTTATTTAATATTGTTATATGGTTTGTTTGTTAAAACCATATTATTGTTTTATTATTCATTCACATATGCATGGTTGTTGGGTGGTTATGTTTGTATAACCATTTTCGTGTTTGTATATGGTTATATAATACCTATAATTATTGCAAACCCTATTTTCCATGTAATTGATTATTTCATATCAATAATGTTTTTAGGCTTCCTCCATGTTCTATAATTACAGAGCATGAACACTAAAGGTGAGCATGCAGGTATGAAGCTGCACTAAAGAGCTAAACACCACATGACGATAGTAAAAACACATATTTGGAGCTTAAAATTCCACTCCATCATCCAATTTTTTGCAAGAGGACCACAATGTTTCTTGATAAGGTAAAACACCATTCACTGGTGTAAAAAATGAGCCCAAGTCTTCAAAAACACCATAACAACAACTAAAAATGTGTTTGGGTCTTTAAAAACACCTCACCAACTCCAAAAAACGTTTCCAAGTCTTCAAATTTCCCTCTCAACAAAAAAAAAGGTAGATTGGAACTAAATATGCCACCACATAGGTAAAAAAAGGCCTCAAGGACAAAACATATGCCCCAAGTTGCTAAAACCCACCATGCAAGAGTCGCTACACCCCGACCACGTGTGGGAACCACGCCATAGGGAATAGATGCCCCAGACCAAAAAATAACATGTAGTAATGAAAAGTAACACCTCCATACCACATGAAAATAAAAAAGAATTTCCACTCTAAGAAATATCCAAGCTGATAGATTTTTAATTTGTAATAAAAAAACTTCTCATAATAAACTCAACAACAAATTTACCATACATTCGCATAACAAGACCCGACGCTCTGATACCATGTCAGAGTGACCTCTAGGATTGCAATTGGAATAAAAAATACACTAAATCTTGAACAAAGTAATACTGGAAAATGAGCATGTTGTGTGAGAGAAATCAAAGAGTTGAAATTAATGCAAAATAGTTTGAATCAACAAACAATGCTACATTCCTCCTTGTAAATTAGCAATACATTAGGTTTACCATGTAGGAGGAGGCAAGTGTAACTTCCACCTAGAATCATGGATATAAATACCATTACACTAGCGGATAATAATTCTAGAATAGAATGTAACTACCATTTAGATAATAAAGGTGGTAGTTAAATCCCGAAGACTAAAGAACACCTAAGCAAGATAAATCTACATGTGTACAAGTAATTCAAATACATAAGTAAACAAAATAATTAATATCCTACACCAATATCATAGGCCTGATGTTCCATCCTAACCATGGTCACAACTATTTAGATAGGTTTTTTAACAGACTTTTATTTTTGACAGTGTTGTGGATGCAACATCAAAGGAACAATAACACCCATGTATTTCTTTCCACAACTCATATTTTATAAGCACAATTTGCGGTCCTGATAAAGCAGGAATTTTTTAATAATATTTCAGACCTTGATATGCATCCCAACCTTCTCTAAATTCTATTTCCAGTAAAAATCATATAATGAAGTTCCTGAAAAGACCTCCGGGAGCTTCGACAACATCATTTTGAAGCTCCTCTCCAATGTACAAGCTCCATCTTTAGCCTAACATTTTAGTGCCACGTGGTAACATGAGGCTGAAGTTCGCTTTTCTGTCCCTTTTATCCCTTTCCAAGGAGACAATGATGACGATAATTTTTTCCCCAAACCTTGAAGCTCTTGGACCGTCACATGACCCTGGGAGGTCTCTGTAAGCACTTTTTGCTCATTTTCCAGCCTCTTCCTCCGCTAGTGCATGTTCACCATTTTTCAAGCTGGGGCTAGAGCACACTTTTGTGTCCCCTTTGTCCCTTTCCAAGGGGACAAGGGGGAAAAATTTGTGCTTCCCCCTTACTCATGCTTATAAAACCAAGAGTTAGCCATTTTTCACTCCCCCCACTTTTGTTTCATTTCTACCCAGAACTCTAGCCATTTTTTTCCAGAATCATTCACCTCCATTTTTCCATGAATACATTGGAATATTTATCATAATAAATTGAAAATTTTAAAGGCTCTAGGTTCTTTTTTTCCAGATTGACTATGTAGTGCGCGAAGGAAAAATATTTGTTTCTTACAAACTGGTGCACAGTTTGAGGTGGGGATTTTTGCATTCTTCATCATTTCTAGGTGCCCTCATAACCCAAGTAATAGCACTGACATGCATGGACCATATATTTATGGTGAAAAGTACTCGACTCCCTGCCCTCATTTTAGAATTTTTTATTTCCCATTTTTATGGAGATCCATTTGAGTTGAAAATTTATACAGGAGCTTGTGAGAAGAAACCTATCCAAGTGGTGGTGGTTTCATCAAAATCTGAGGTGTTGAAATCCACTCACCAAAAATATTAAGTCTATGTAGGATAACTTACTATAAATAGTAACTTCTCAGAGAGGGAAAATTACTTCAAGGAAGTATGCACAGGGAACAACCGGGGCAACAAGGGAGGTGGGCAGAAGTGAGAAAGGGCAAGAATGGATTTTTATTAAAAAAATAAATCATCATTTTGAGTGTTGAGAGTTTTAGTTGGTTGTATTTCCATTCATCCCTCTACTTTGCAAAATTTTCATAGGGTTGTACAACAATTGCACAGTTTAGAAGGGGTAATCCATCCTTCACAGGGATCCCGAGGCATCACTTTGAGCAAAGTAGAACATCACAATGAGTAGCAGTTGAAAACAAGGAGCATTGTGCAAATTGAAGAGACGGATAGAGTATTAGTTGAAATTAAAAACAAGGGGGTCATCCTGACTTATCAATTAAGTTAGAGTCATACATGCCTCCCCAATGACACAAATAAGTGAGCTCGATGAGCTAAGTAAAACAACGGTGAGCTAGGAGAATTGTTCAAGGTGAGAAAGTTGGGTTGAATTTCTCAAGATAATAAAGATCCATCAAGCAGGAATAATTCATTACAAAACATTCAACTATCTGTGATGATTTCCTTCGAATCTCATGCCCTCATGAGTAAGAAAGTGTTGGATCAATTTATGAGAACATGTCTCAAGTTTGGATCTGCTTCATGGATGTGAGATACATAATGCTTAAGAATTCCATAGCTGAATTATACTTTGGTAGGAAACATGTTTTCAAGATCTTAAATGATGCCTAAAATTTTGTGAAGAGACTTGAGTCCACTCCGCTCACTAAGGAATCATCCTTAGAAGAGCTCATCATTTCATTCCCAAAGCATGTGTCAAGGTATTGGGTTGCGCATGCATTCCAAAGGTGGATACGTTGACGGATGCGATAACATACTTCAACAAATAATTCAAGGAACAAGAGAGGGAAGCACAAATAAAACAAATTCTTCATCAAGAAATGTCAACTTCTCCCTTCTTCTCTACTTCCCCCTCTTTCTTCTCTCCCTCTTCTAATTCTTTGTTGACCATAATCATTGTATTTTTTCCTATTCACTTAAGTGACATATTTTTGAAATTGTAAAAGTATTTTCTTGAAATTATAAGAGAAATATCTAGTTTTTCTTTTCTAATGGAAAATGAAAGGTCACAGGTGGAATAGGAACACGAAGAGTCATGTGAGGGGAGATGAGAGGTTAATTCACATTGCTATAAATTGAAATGGATTCTCCATTTCAAAGGATCTTGAAAATGACATCTTAAAAGTTAGTATTTTTTGGTAGAAATTGTGAATTATTATTGTTGGAATTTGTGTCATCAATGCACATGAAATATGTTTATGGACTTGTGTCATCAATGCACATGAAATAAAAGCTACATTTCTTCTATCCTCCCTTTCTCTTGTGTTCCTTCTAATTCCTCTCTTTTATAGCAACTTTGTAAGCATAGTGATCAAGAAAATAGATTTGTATCTTTGATATATGAATCTAAGAACTTTGTGCCTAGGTTTTTCCATCTCACTAAATAGATTCATTGTTTCTTTCCTCTATATTAAATTTTGAACTACTTTTAGTTATTGAGTGTGAAATCTATAATTGGCCTACTCACGACAATAACCTTCATTTCCTATTTTCTCTCCTTCACCATCTCATCGTTGTAATTTCCTCTCTTATAACCACATATAAGCACTTTTCCACATGGTTTAGTGGAGTGTTCTTGTGTGATCCCCGAGTTGATTTGGCAAACCCACAATATTTAGGTTAGTGATTAGATCAGTTTCATTCAATAATGGGAGTTGTACACCAATCAATGTAGAGGGGTGTAAACCTCATGAACGATGGTGGAGGACACATAATTTGCACAACTGAAATTTTTTCTCACCAACAATTTTTGGACGAATCTGTTGGGAAGAGATTTTCCCAAGTGCACCCAAAAAAGGATCTTTACCCAAAAAATACAACAAAAAGTTATATATTAAAAAAAAACTCAAAAAATTAGTTTTCAAAGAAAAAACACATTTTCGAAGGCGACTCCGTCAAGGAACATGAATCTATGTCATGTTCATATTCCTGCACACCACAATGAAGAAATTTCTAGATTGGAGTGAAATACTAATGAGTGATGGTGAAGTAAGAAGGAGAGGATTTCTAAGAAATGAAAATTGTTGATCAACCATCATTCTAAACCAGTTCTTACAAAGAGGAAAATTCAAGAATGGATAAAAGGTCTCTTGTTTCAAGAGAAAATATGTTATCGGATGAGGAAAAGGAGGCTAGTGACATGTCTCTAAAAATCAAGGAAATACAGCTTGGAATTAGGAAAATTATTTCTTATGAAGAACATATCATCAAATCTCGGTGGTTACAATTCAAGAGGATATTTTTTAATGGAAAGATAATTGAAATCATTGTGTGTGATGATCAAGAATCCAAGAGACTAATGAAAAAAATGAAGATAAGGTACAAGATACTATGTGAAGCCCATGAAGGACCAATAATTTTACTGAAGGTAATACTTCTCAATCTCACATTACCTGAATGAGAAGTTTAGAGCCATGTATTTTATCACTCTTCCTTGGGTTGATTTCCTTGCATATATAAATGATGAAATGATAGCCTTGAATATTGAAGTATATGCTAAGAGTCATGGGCATTGCACAAGGAGATTATGATGCCCAAATTTTACCTCAAAATTCTGAAATATGCTGAAGCATTGCAAGAAATATATGAGCAACTTGAAGCACTACACATAGCAGGGAGGAAGAAGAGAAGATTTGTACCTATGGACGAAGATTCTGATGATTGCCTCGCACTACGAGGTATTCATCCCTGAAAGATTCTTAAACGCTTCTGAAGGAATTTATTATCCTTGAACCTTCTAATGAGAATCAAATCATCCACCATGGAAGGATAATGAAGGACATGATAACGCAAGAATCCAATGAAGATAAAGTTTTCAACTTCACACAACTGACCAAGAAACTCATGAAATTTTCTTTCATCTCTTTTTCTCTAGATGAATTCCCTTGTATAATGGTGATGAAGGAATGGACATTTTGAGAAGATAATATGTGCAAAGGATTTTGAGCACAACAAAACGAAACTTCTAACCCCAAAGCCTATCATGAAATTTGGAGGTATGTCTTTAGCTTTGTAAAGAAGGTAATGAACACCATGATGCACTTTTGCGTTGTCGAGGATGAATAAACCCAGGAAGATATTTTTGTCTGTCCACACTACAAGGTGTTCTGTCCTTGGAAGATTCTTGGATACGTTTCTAAAGAAGGATCATATCCTTGAACCTCCTCATGAGAATCCAATCGACATGGTGTAGTATGATGTAGAAGATATGATGGTTGAATCTCCATTCATCAATTCATGCGGGATCAAAGCAAAACCTGTTGATGAAACAACGAACTTCAAAAGAGGAATATTATTGTTACACAATAGAATATCCAATGCTTTCCAAAGACTCCACCATTGACTGAAGAAGTACAAAAAGTCATGTCTTGCATCCTAGACTCAAGATGATGAGTTCAAGGTAATCATGGATAATCTCCTTTCAAATTTTGATCTCTTTCAATTAATTATGGAATGGATATAGTATATGAATAGTCATATTTACCTTCTCGATTCAATCAATGGACGAGAAAATGGAAGAGGCCAATTTCATTTTCCAAAGCAAAGGAGAATGAGAAATTTCGAGCATATCCTCTTCGAAGGAGTTGACTCTAGCATTCTCACCCAAGGAACATAATTTTTGATCATCATGGTGAGCATGAAATATTTCATTTTCCATATGAGCAAGAGGATTTAATAATGAATGGTCAAGATAAAGTTGAAACTTCTTCGCATATTTCTCCCCCAACATGGTTTTATGCTTCCCACCAAGAGGATGATGAAATGGATTTAGAAGTCGAAGGAGTGCCCTTCCCACATAACATGGATCTATTCTCCTTGTTTAAGAATCTTAAGAATCGACTATACCCATTTTTATAAGAAGGTGAGACTTAGTGGACAATAAATGCTGAGAAATAAAGTGAAGAGGTATCAGATGAAGTTGAGCCATGTGTAGATTAGATTTTTAACAATATCTTAGAAGCACAATGTAAAGATTCTTCCAATGAAGATGAGAATGCGTATATGGAAGTTTTGAGTGAACAATCTATGCAAGATATCTTGAAGGGTATATAAGAAACCAAATACCCTTAAATCAATATCAAGGCCCTAACTGGGGCCATGGGAATGCAATATGAGGAAATCTACACTTCTCATTTTGATACACCTATTTTTGATGCTGATACGAAGCAAATGGATGAGGGTTTTGTCCTCCCCAATGCTTTGGTCAGTGATAGAAAATGTGAAAGTATGTCTTTTCCTTTCACACTTTGCAAAGAATATCATGAATGCAAATGGAAATAGATTCTTCAATCCACAAGGAATATTGTCAACCTTGAAGACATATCTACCATGGAGGATGATAGTGAGAAAAATGTGGATCTGACTTGCATTGAAGATGGTTGTTCAAAAGAAGGTGAATAGTTGCACGAGTATTGTGAACTTGTTCTCACCACTATTAGATGGCATGTACCAAATCATATCAAGAATCCACACTACAATATTCACTCAAGGGTAAAGGATGCTTCGATGACCAAGTCAAGGGTTGCAGTTTTGAGAATGATGCTGAAACCAATTTGGAATGGATGGATATTGAAAATTTTTGTTCTAAACAAAGTAAGAACATGCAAGAATCTTGCGAGAGAATTCAAAATCAGATTTTATTCACCATTTCCCAAGCTCTAATTTTTCTTGAACATGTCTCCATTCTTCAACGTTCACTCAATGATGATGAAATCCTTTGATTCAATGATATATCCTCTAGTTTTGGAAGCACTTTCTCTAAGAAACAAAGTGAGATGTTTAGAGAAGCTCCTGAATGGTAAGAAAACTAGTTTATTCTCACTCCCTCTAAGTTCCTCACTGATCCAAGGGATGTTATAATTCAAGGAGGAATAATGTTCCCATGAAAAGATAAATTTTCCCACTCTTGAGGACATGGAGGAATGGTGTCTCATGATCACAAGACATCAAATGGAAGCTATAAGATGCAAAGATTCCAAATGGGTGACAAAGTTTTCGTTGGATGCAAGAAATTTTTCAGTGTTTTACAAGTACAAAGATGGATGCAAGAAGCTACTATCAACGTTGTTTCTCCACCCGCCAAGCTCTAATTGCAATCTATGAGACACACCTTTACTAATCTACCTTATGCACATCATTTCCTATTACCGCAACTCATCATAATAAATCATATTATTCTCCCTCCACTGCTCAATCCAGATTATCACCAAAATGAAAATCAAAACACACACTATGATTATCACTAATGCAATGGAAATTCTATTGATCATTGTTTTTATCTTAAACATGTCATTCAAGATCTCATCGATGAAAATGTAATCGATCTCCCAGAGCCCTTTACTTTTAAACCATTCAATGATAATCAAAATCTTAAAATATTCTATGACCCATTACCAAAACATGAAATGCCAACTACTGATTCCTCTACAAATCATGCATATCATGATTTTACTCCCCCTTCATCAAGGCTGCTTGATTTTCTCATTACTACTACTGAAGTGCCACCATTAGTTATTACATTTTTAGATCGTGATTGCCATGTAAAATGTTCCTCTGATTTGCTGCATATTAATGCTTCTATTCGTAATCATATAGTCAATAATAATATGTTCCATGCCTCATGTATTTCCAATACATGCTCCATAGAACTCCTACTAGCTATCAACTTTCCAACCTCTCAAATCATATTTCCATTCCCTAATTCTTATGGATGCATCATCGTTCCCAATACTATTAGATCCCTTACCATACCAATATCGTTTGTCGTTACATCTGAAATCAATGGTTGTGTATGGGCTTAGGTCTCCCTTCGCTTCGGGCTACCCAGGTTATATCTTCCATGCTCCACTTATGCCTTATGTTCATTCACAACAAGAAAGTGGTCACCATCAAATGTAATCCACCACACACACCACTACCTTGTCCCACTCTAACCTCTATTCCATCCCCAGTCATGGCATCTAAGCCTCCTACACCTCTCAAGTAAAGATATATCTCTACACCTAGATATCCTATCTGTATACAACCTACATCACGATGCCATTATCCTCACCGGTCCATGAGTCCACCCTGTTGTCCTAAGTCCACTTCCTAGGAAGCCCATTCTTATAGGTGTTCTCCACCTCCTTTACCACATCAGTCTCCCTCATATACACATAGATAGTCTCCTACCCCACCATTTTTAGACCATGGTCATATGCCTTCTCTTTCTTGGATACCAGATAACAAGCCCTCACTCTTCGCTATCATTGGATAGCTTTCCATCACTTGCACACTTTGGGGAATCGTAATTTCTCCCCTCATCACTATTGGTTGTCTCTATTACCTTATTTTATACACTTCATGCTTTTTGCTTAACGATAAATCTTTCCTAGCATCTACACTCAATCACATACAATACCTCAATTTCTTGATGATGAACTCTTGTTCTATGGTTAATAATTGACTGTTGAGGACACAATTCATAAATGAACCTCATTTGTCACATCATGTATACTCTCTCTCTCTCTATCTCACGCTCCATGATTCATGCCTATCTCTCCAAGCATTACCACATAAATGGTACGCATACTTTATGTTCATTACCCGATAACGCACTCGTGTTCTCAAGGTTCATACATGACTGTTGAGGGCATTAAATGAACTTGAATCGCACACTTTGGGACCATCACAATTTCTTCCCCTTCCATCACTATGGGTTGTCCATATTGGATACTCTTAGATTATTTTCTACAGTTCACACTCCATACTTCACGATAAATATTTCCTAGCATATATACTCAATCACATACAATACCTTCATTTCCCGATGATGCACTCTTGTTCTATGGTTCATACTTGGCTATTAAGGGAGAATTACTAAAATTAACCTCACATCACACACATCCACTGGGGGGCAAATGGCCCCTCTCATATACAAACCTCACATATCGTAGCACACCATCATTTTCACACCTCCTCTTGGTTGTATTTACTCTTGTTAGCTTATACTATTTACATGTTACACATTGTTTCTTATGCTAGTTGGATACTTAGTATGTCACTATATTTTTCTATGCACATATGCACGCTCATGTGGTCTCTTGAGGTGCATGCAGTACTTTCATAAATTCTTACACAATGCATGATGCTCGACACTACTCTTTACCAGTCCTTTCGAGGCTCTTGGGGGCATCTACCTTTTCTACTCTCATACTACACACTCACAGGTCATATTGTTACAATATTTACTACTTTTCGTCACTATCACTTACTTTTTGTTGATCTATACATGCTTTGTACTACTATTTATCTCTGTAACATGATAATGAGTGCTTCATGTGTACCATTTTCCTTGCAAGACTCTATACAACCATGGTTATATGTCACCTTTTTCTTGTTATTGTTTTCTATTGTTTGCGAGTTATGTCATATGTCATTGCTTGATCATTATTTGCTATTGGCTACTTCATCCCTAATTGTCTTGTGACATTGTGAGCGATGTCCAATGTACATGAAACCCACTTTTCACGGTACTTCTTGTATTCACAGTTGTTTGTTTCATTGTATTCTATTGTGTCCTAGTTATTTTTACACTAACACTTGTTTCTAGCCTACATTGTTTACATGTGCCTTGGTTTCTACCATGCACATCCCTTACCCTTTCACGTATCCAATCTCAAATATGCATATTAGAATCAAGTCCTCTCCTTTTGGCCACATCCTCCTATATTAATCACATACACCTAGAATGAGGGGGGCATCAATTGGGTGAATAAATCACCCTTCCAATAGTTCATAGCTCTAGAACAGAACAACATGCTACAAAAATAGAAAAGGAACACAGTTACAAAATGGTCAAGAATCAGACTTGGATAAAAAACATAGAGCAGACACTAGCGCCTAATAATAGACAATAATGGTGGGCGCTTGTGTCATGGGAAAAAATCAGACACTTTCTTAGTTCATCACATTTTCCAGTAGGTTACAATATAGATACACAATATCAGACACTTACCTTCAATTACAAAATTCATTCAATTAGTTACAATTTGGTTATAAATCGGACACAATTCAGGACATGCAAATCTGCAGTGGCACTTTGAGAAGGATCATGGAAGGAGAGAAAAATAGACCTCTCTCCCCATCACTCTTCTATTGGTATGAGATAACCCAAAATACTTGTTCTTGGTGTGATATCTCCCAAGAACATCACCTTTGGCAACAAGACACTCAAATCCAACAACATCTCCAAAGAAAACAAGACAAGTTTCTATCCTATACTCGCTTATACATCAAGTGCACTCTTTCATTTACTGCTAATTTATACACACTTTTACTTACTTATACACATGTTATTCTGATTTTTCACATACGAGACTTTGAATACTCTTTTTATCTTATTTTATAGGTTCATACTTACAAGAAGCAACTCACATAAACAAACACAATCTCTTACAACACGCTACTATGTATATGCTTCACCCCGATGGTCTACCTCCCTCTCCTAGTTGCCACTCTTCACATTACAATCACTTCACGCTTCACAAAAATAGTTGTCCACTCGGCACGCTATCAGCTACACTCTTCATTGGATCCCAAGGTACACATATTTTATATACTGTATGATATCGAGTATTCACTCAACAACATAAAGTGGGGGCAAATGTAGACAAAATCTATGCACTTGGGTACATTTCTAGGTCCTAAAGCATACTAATGTATACATGATTCCTAAGGAAGAAACTAGTGGTTGAAAATTCCTTTTGGCCTTTTGGTTGTTTAAGCTCTTTCACTTTACTGTTTCTGAGCATATTTTGGCTTTACACATCTTACACCTCTATTGAGACTTAACTAATTTATATTTTGATGACCTCGGACACTAGCGTCCGCATTGGGGCAGAAGAACCCAAGCGCTTATGTCCCTCATAGGTGTTCCTTCCCTTCTTTATCTTCTTTATATTCTTTTTACTCTGTTTGGCCCTTTTCACCTTTTGATCACCTTTTAAAACATTAGGTCGTTCTTTAAGTTGTCAATTATGAAATTCAAACAAGGGAATCATATCTATAATTAATTCTTCTAAATAAAATGTCACACATCATAAGCATTATGTATCACCATCTAAACTTGTAAAAAGGCACAAGATAACTACAAGGCATACATCTAACACATTCATATAAGGGACAAGGATTGCATTGATCTGCATACACAACATAGGAGAGGATTTCGTTCTATTCTATCACACACATCCTAAATATTCAATAAAAACTACATCTAGCCTGTTATCATCGTGCAACTTGTACAAAGGAAACCAAGGGCATCATTACACACACAAGCATGGAGAACTACATGGAGTCTGAGATGTAATGCAATGCTCGGTTGTAAGTTCACTCTTCGAGTGATCGTCGGGGTCAGTCTAACCCCACATTCTGCATCTTTTTTCTTATATTTTATGTGGTTTGTAGGTATGTACAGGTAGACATTTATTTTGCAGGTTACAAGTACGAGTGACGATCTAAGGGAAAAAATAGAGTGACAAAGAGAGATTAAAAATGAAGCTCCTACGACCCAAAAAAGATTAGGTTTCAGACATCTAAGCAGACACAAGCACCCAAATCAGTCACTAGCACCTAGGGTGCTCCTGTAGGTGCTTCTATCCTACACATTCTTAGGGTTATAAAACCTCATCAAGCCTTAACGATAATGTTCTCATCTTGTTCTAGCAGATACACAAACCAGATCACTCCTTGGTTACACGAAGTTAGCTAATTCATCATCCCTCTTTCATTTATTTAGGGTTTTACATTGTTGAGTTCTTATTGCTTGGACATTACTGTAGTTTATTACATGAATATCATTAGTTACAATAAGTTGTACTCTGAAATTAGAGTTCATTAAATTTATATTAAATCACCTTTTTAGGGAGGATTTTCCAGTTTCATTTTATTTTTGTAAAGGTTGCTTTGTAAATTTGTAAGGGGGAAAGAAATGTGAAATGGTTTTATTAGATGGAAAATCCTATGATTATTTCTTGTATAAATATTTCTTAGAAAAGAAGAATAAGATGTGAGTATTTTTCAAAATTAACTCTTGGTTTCCTTGTTATTTCAATATTGTGATGGATATAGATCTTGTTATTCTTCTCTTATTGTAGCCTTACTGTGAAAAGGAGAATATTTATGTAATGTTGTATGGATAAATTTTGTATTTCATTATAGTTACCCAAAAAAATCTTGTTATTTTGTTTATAAAATAAAACCTTGTTCTGGTTGATCCTTTGAGATCATTGTCATTTTTAGTGAATTGTGTTTGATTATTCATATTTGTTGAGTAAAATATCATTGTGGAAACTTGTAAATATTTAATATTAAATGGGAAGAGCTTATATATTTTGATAATGTGAAAATTTTCTACTCATTGTTGTTTCTATAGGAAATCTTGTTTCACTTGTAAAAGAAAAGAATTGTTTAAGTTGAGCCTTGAGCTCATGGAAGCACTTGATAGGTTTGGTTTTCTATTAAAGTTTGTATTTTGGATGTCTGTATTGAACCTATAGACTTGAAACCACTCCTCACTTGTTGATCAATGGAAATTGTAATGATAGGGATATTGTATTTCTAGTTATTGTGTTGTATTGATTTTCAAAGAAAAAAAATATTTTTTGTTTAGCTTATCTCACTAGACTTGTTATTGCCTTATATACTCAAGAAAATATAGAATCTTAGTTCTTCCCTTAAATAATTTACCCTCTTGAATTTATGAATTAAAAGAAGCGAAACATTGTCTTATAAGGTCGAGCATTGTCCTTCCTCCCTTTGTGAAATTTTTTACATTTTTCTTACATTCCTTAATAGCAAAAATATGTAGTTGCAAGCGAATATATTTCCATATAAGTTTTTACATATAAGAAGGTTCATGTGAGATTGCATATGAGGAAGGTTGGTTTGAGAAAATTTAATTAGCTCAATAAAGTAAATGAAAGCTTAAAACAATGGGTAGATCTTCCATCTCTTGTTAAATAATTATATATATATATAGAAGAACTTATATAATTGTATACAATTTGGTCTTAGACAAAAATAAATATATGTTAGTGTTAGTTTTTATATGGTCTCCTCTATTATGTGAAACCATAAAAATCAAGGATATTCGAAATATCAAAAACATCAAGATCTGGGTATTATATATATAACCAAATATATAAAAAAATATTCTAACTATGGGTTTGTAGCTTGCGTAGGTTGTAATCCCTATATAACAATGCCAATAGTGTTCAAGATTCATTGAAATGGCCACCAAACAAACCCCCATCTCCTCAGACCCTAGGCGTATACGTTTCTGTACAATTTTTTCTTGACCCAGTCGCTTGTTGAAACAACAGACATCAAATGTACATGTGTGTGCATACATACATACATACATACATATATACATATATATGTATATGTATATATGTATCACACACACACACACACACACATATACATACATACATACATACATACATACATATATATATATATATATATGTGTGTGTGTGTGTGTGTGTATATATACACACACATATGTACATATACATATGTACATATCTATGTATATATATACATATATACATATATATGTATATGTATATATATACATATATACATATATATGTATATGTATATATATACATACATACATATACATATACATATATTGTGTGTGTGTGTGTGTATCACACACACACACACCCATATGTGTGTGTGTGTGTATATATATATAGATATATGTGTGTGTGTATACACACACAGAGATATATATATATATATATATATATATATATATATATATATATATATTATATATATATATATATATATATAACCAATACAAATTAACACATTTAAATTTGTGTATATATCCTTGCTTATATATAATAGAGATAACGATATCCTTGAAATCCCAATAAGAGAAAATAGAATGTAACTAAAATAAATGGAATTAAATCAAGCTTCTCGTGCTCCATCAAGGCTCCTCAATTTGAAAACCAAATCCTTGCATTCTCCCTGAGAGTTACCATGAAACTTGCAAAATAGAGCAAGAGGGAATAAAGAAATGGGGGGAAAATAGAACAAACAAGAGACATAAGAATTATAAGGATAATTAGGGATTCTTTTCAACCCTAGAAGTTTTATGGTTTTGAGCCCTTTGATCTAAGAGTTCACAACAAACTTAGGATGGGCCACTTTTCAATTGGATCCATTGATTTTCCAATTTATTTAAAACTTTTGTTAGTGGGGTTTTAAATTTCCCCATCCCCATTTTGAACAAGGATGAGACGTTTTAGTTAAATTGTGTTAAATGTAAATTTGGTGTATGTTCCTTTAAGGCTGGTAAGGGACCAAAAATATCATACTTAGAGATCCCCATTAAAATAAATTTCACCCTAGGAAACATAGGGAAATAAAACAAATTGATAAAAAAAATTCTTAAACCCTTAGTGAACCTCATTTAAATTATATACCCGCTTCTAAGATAACCCTCACGTTGGGAAAAATATTTTAAACTATTGTGAAATTTAATTTACACCAAATAGTCGGATACCACTAGGAAATAAATGAATACATTGATTGGATAGTTTCCTTAAGTGGAAGACGCGGTTAAAATTAGATGGTGCTTGTATTTACCCATGAATCTGATATGATGTAGATGTGGATAATGAATTTGATCCACTTAAATCCACCCCCGATTACCTTATTACACTTATATCTCAGCTTTAGATAACAACGGAATAATAAGGGTTTTGTATCTTATAGCTAGTTTTGTATCTTATCTTTACATGGTGAGAGTAACATCCTGAAAAAAAATAGGTTGACTCTTCTTGCGTAGACATTTGTTATGGTCTACTCCTTATCCCATAAGCCAAATTCTAAGACTTGGAGTTAACCATACGGAAGTGGATTGTATGTGCAAGAGGAAATGGAGTTGTATCTTGTCATAGCTTACTAGTTTAGTGAGATAACCAAATATTGGAAAAACATTTTATACTTTATTAATTTGTTAAACACACAAAAAATTACCCAAAATTTTACGGGAGTAATGAGATGATTAATTGGGTGTGTTAGGTCAAAAACTGTGGGCATTACAAATAACTCCACCATATCTTGTTAAAAGAGAAAAATTGTGTGGCAGTTGAAAGGTGACACTCCTTTTCTTACTAGTGTGAATGATGTGCCTTCTTGTTCTAAGAATATTATTGAAAAGAAGATGCAAATAGTAAAAAACGAGCCTACAAATCCCAATAGAAATAATTCTTCTCCATCTTTTGATTTGGGGCATTCCTTTACACAAGATCTTGTCTCATGTATCTGTGATGTCAATGCCACCACATTACCTCCAAATTCACATATTCCTAAGTACAATTCATGTGATATGGTTTTTTAACTCGGCCAATTTAAAAACATAGTCACATTAGTTGAGTTGCAAATCCTTAAGCACAAAAGTAGAGCATTACTTTCCTTGGTGCCAAAATATTTGCTCCTCCATTCACCTCTGCTGATAAATCTAAAGAAGTAAGTGAAAGGCAAGAGGAGGTACGTGAAATTTATTTGGCACATCACTTTTTGATATTCAACCAAATGTGGATACATTTTGTAATGCATCACTTGTGAATGGATGGTTGTTAAATAAATACATGATAGACTTAGGGGCCTTATGTAATATAATCCCCTTTACAATTATGAATGAATTAGGAACAAGGATCTCAAAAACTTATGGTAATTGTTACTCCATATATTCTAAAGAGGTATTGTGGTTGGATATGTCGGGAACTTGTAGTTTAGCTTGCATTTTATGGTTTACCCTAGGAAATTTTTGGCCATGAATGTTGTAGAGGTTGACTACCCTCCCAAATGGAGTATGTTGTTGTCACATAAGTGTGTTTCTTCAGTTAGAGAAATCATTCAAATGGATATGTATTTTACAATTATCCCACTTAATTGAATTGAAGATCCACAAAGAGCTTTAAATGAGGTATTGTACATTGATGTGGATTTGAAGAATTTTTTCAGAAATACTTATTTCAATGAAAACCAAATTGACCCCAATTGCTTCCCACAAATTAGAATTGTTGAATTTTATGAGTTATAGACTATGTTCTTCGATGGAACATGTTCAAGAAGAGGAACAGGGGATGGAGTCGTGTTATACTCCCCACAAGGAATTACATTTATATTTACTTATAAGTTAGATTTTGAGTATACAACAAATGTGGCAAAGTATGATGTCTTGTTGATTGGTATAAATATGACCTTTATGTTCAATATCAGAGACATTATTGTCAAGGGATGTTTTGAGTTGATCATATAATGGATAATAAGGGTATATTCAGCAAATAATTAAAGATTGAAAATATAGGAATATTTTTTTGGGACTCACTTGATTTTTTAAGTTCATTCAACATCATGTGCATGGAGAGATCATTAAATTGGTTGTATATCATCTTATTGCCCATGCTTCTCTTTAATAAATCAAGTGACTAATCTTTTTATAGGTATGATGTTGAGATATTAATGAGGCCATTCAACCATGAAAATATCCATCACTAGAAGGTGTTTGAATATAACACTGAAATTCTTAGATTTATGAATAGTACAACTGCGTTTGAAGATCATGTCATGGACATAGAACCCTTTGTTGAAAATCAAAAAGGGAAATGAGTTCTCTCAAGACGTGAAGTTATTTATTTTAAATCATAAGAGGATTGGTAGCACTAGAAAGATATTTTGATGTTTTTTATATATGTTGAAACAAGAAGATATACAAGTTATGTGTTAGTGTAGGTAATCATTTATCATTTTATTTGTTTATTATGATAATTCTTGCACTTATGTTAGCCCTACACTTGTTGGGTTAGTCTGGTTAGGTGTACTAGTTGTGTTGAGTTAGCTTTCTAGTTATGTGGAGTTAGCTTTCTAGTCTTGTGGAGTTAACTAAACTACTAATACCAGTTAATGTGAGTTCTTCACCACTAATCTAGGTAGTATTTGCATTTCTCTCTTCCTATATGTACATCCTTCTTAATGAGAAATGTAATGTGATCTAATGTAATGTAATAATGGATTATGATAAATTTCCATATATGATATTTTAGCTCTTTGTTTGCAAATATTTTGGTAAGGTTATTTTGGAAAATTCCTTTTGGCTTATCAAATTTGGTGTGTTATTATCATTTGAGATCTTCGCGGCTTGGAACAATATATTTATCATTCCTTTCACGGTATCAGAGTAGTAAATGATACAAACATCCATCTGTAAGTTATTTTGCAAGCAAGTGTTTACTTGTTTTTATATATTTTGGAATTTGTTAGCACTTTGTTGTAGCTTCAATTTTTATTCAAACAAAGGGCTCTGTTGAATTCGGAAGGTAGAAAAACCCTAAAAACAACTATAAACTTGTCCATTGAAGGAAATGTTTTAGTTTTGAAGAGGCGGAGACATATACGTACAGATCCACTTGGAAATCTGTGTTAGGGGAAGAAATTTGTGTTGGGGAAATAAAAATTCTAGAAAAATGGTTTCTGGATTTTTAGCGTTCAGTACTAGGTTTTTTTCTTCTTCTTTGCAGGTTCTTGTTTGGCAAGGATTTGAAAATATTAGAAATATTTCCACAAAGGAAATATGTGTTGGGGAAGTAAAAAGTACAAAAAAAGGTTTCTGGGTTTTTCACGTTCGGTAATGGGTTTTTTTCTTCTACCTTGAAGAGTTCATATTTGGCGAGGATATGATAATCTTAGAAATATTTTTGGGAAAGTAGAAAGTCCAGAAAAGTGCCAACTGGGTTTTTTGTGTTCGGTAATGGGTTTTTTCTATCGCTTTGCAGAGTTCTTATGTGTCGAGGATTTGAGGATCTTGTAGATCTATGTTACCTTTGAGGATTTTGGAAATCCGTGCCAGTGAGACATAAAATACAGAAAAATCATTTTTGGGTTTTCCTTGGTTTTTCATGCTCAGTAATGGGTTTTTGTTGCTTCTTCCAATTTGCAAATCTAGAATTGGAAAGTTTTTTCTAGAAAAGATAAATTGAGGAAGAGTGGAGGCAAAAAGGGCATTTTTAAAAAAAATAAATATTAAAGCACAAATTTGACAAGATTGTATCTTTTGATCGGTTACTTGGATTTGAGTATTGTTTTTTAAAAAGTGCTTGTTTTTTGGTGTTTGTTCCACTGGAAATTTTTATTTTGAGAAACAAACTAAAAATTTAAAATGTCATGTTTGTAACATGTGATAATAATGGTATAGATTAAATACCAAATGATAGAATAGAATAAGATTGCAATGACCAAAGAGGGACGGAAGCCTCACAAATATTATTGATCATGAAATCAGATTACATTACAATGCAAGAGCTGTAATATTTATAGATATTAGATAGCCTCATATGGATAGACATGACACCCTAGCAGACACCAACTACAAGATGATAAGACCCATCTCACATGCACATGTAATTACTACTAATACCAATATTGAATGTTATCCAACATAACAATATTGAATGCAAGTCACTAGACTAGAGTGCACATGTTGCACATTATTAAATAAAAGACAATGCAATAAAATGCAATAAATATGCCTATGCTAAATTATGCTAACATTCCCCCCCTTAATTTTGCATAGTTTCCAATGAAGTGGAGAGGAACTCTCTGAACAGTGTGAATTTTTCACGTGCAAGTGACTTAGTGAAAACATCTGCCTTCTGTTCAGCTGTAGGACAAAAATGGAGCTGTATGTTGTGCTTCAAGACATGCTCGTGTATGAAATGAACCTGTACTTCAATATGCTTGGTTCTCTCATAAAATATTGGATTGCGAAAAAGCTTTAGAACTCCTTCATTATCAACATATACTGGACTAGATTTCTGTTGTGGTAGACCAATTCCTTCCAGTATTCGGCGTAGCCATATTGCTTCACAAACGGCTTCACCTGCAGCTCGATACTCTGCTTCTGTAGAAGAGCGAGAAACAAAGTTTTGTTTCTTGCTTCCCCATGATATCAGTCCAGATCCCATAAAAATAGACGAAGCCTGATGTTGACTTCCTATCATCCATGTTTCCTACATGATCTGAATCTGAATCTGAATATCCTGTCAAGAAGAAATTGTCATTCTTCTTGTACTCTAGACCAAGGTCAACTGTACCCTTTAGATATCTTAGTATTCTCTTTGCTGCTTTCCAATGACATATTTTTGGTTCTTGCATGAAGCGTGATAAATAGCTGACTGCAAAGCTGATATTTGGTCTAGTATATGTCAGGTAAATGAGACTCCCGATCAACTACCGATAGAGAGTTGCATTCACTGGTGGTGATGGATCGGAACGAGATAACTGAAGTCTCGCTTCCATAGGTGTAGCAATAGGAGTGCAGTCCATCATCCTGAATTTCTCGAGCGTTGTCTTGGTGTATTTCAACTGTGACACAAAGATATGATTCTCTTTTTTCCATACTTTCAACCCAAGACAATAGTGCATGAGCCTGAGATCTGTCATGTCGAATGATCGATTAAAATTCTTCTTTGTTGCATCGATCATCTTCACAGAACTACCTGTAATGACTAGATCGTCAACATAAACAACCACAATGACAATCTCCCCCCCTTGCTTTTTGAGGTAGAGATTGGGGTCATAAGGATTCCTTTCGAATCCATGACTTATGAGATGCTCATCAATTTTGATGTACCATGCCCGGGGTGCCTGTTTTAGGCCATATAGAGATTTTATGAGTCTGCATACCATCATCTCTTTTCCTGGTATTACATAACCCTCTGGCTGAGTTATATAGACTTGTTCTTGCAAATCTCCATTAAGAAAGGCACTTTTCACATCCATTTGGTGGACTTTCCAACCAAATTGTGCAGCTAGAGCAAAGATCATCCTGATTGTCTTGATCCTGGCTGTGGGAGCAAATGTCTCCTCATAATCAATTCCTTCTTATTGTGCATACCCCTTTGCTACAAGCCTTGCTTTATACTTGTCAATAGTCCCATCTAATTTGTACTTAGTCTTGAATATCCATCTGCATCCAATGGGTTTCTTCCCTGGTGGAAGGTCGACAAGTTGCCATGTGTTGTTCTTCATCACTGACTGATACTCTGAATCCATGGCATCTTTCCAAGCTTTTGATTGTAGGGCTTCCTGAACTGTAGATGGCTCAACTATTTCAACAACTCTGCTCATTAGGGTATAATTGACCTCTTCACGAGCTTGACTGCGAGTTCTAGGTCCAGGATTGGACGATGTGTTAGGTGCTTCATCCAAATTTGCATCTCTTATTAATTGAGTATACCGTTTAGGTAACTTATTAGCTGTTCCATTGGATTGTGGTGGATCCAAGTTTTCACCATCATCCAATTCATCAATGTCATCTTCAGTGGGAACATCAAATTTTATCTTCACAAGAGGTGTATTCTGCATGTTTGTTGAGTCATTGAGTGGAGCATCTGCTTGTTTCTTCTCAAAGAACTCAACATCCCTACTTGTGTATACTTTCTTTGCTTTCGGATCCCATAATCTGTACCCAAGTGCTTCTTCACTGTATCCAATGAATATCAGTTTCTCAGCTTTCATATCCAACTTGTTCTTATTCTTCTTGGGTATGTGCATGCTAGCTTTACACCCAAATACTCTTAGGTGTGCAATTGATGGTTTCCGATTTGACCATGCTTCTTGAGGTGTCATTCCTTCAAGAGCTACTATGGGCACTCTATTCAAAAAATAGACTGCAGTTCTTACAGCTTCTGCCCAAAATGTCTTTGTTAAACCTGAGTCCTCAATCATACAACGCACCATTTCCATGATAGTACGATTCCTTCTCTGTACTATACCATTCTGTTGTGGTGTGTGAGTAGGAAGCATTTGTCTATGAATCCCATGAGCTTCCAGGTAAGTCTTGAACTCATTGCTTGTGAATTCCCCCCCTCGATCTGAGCGGAGAGTTTTGATCTTGCGACCAACTTCATTCTCAACAAGTGCTTTGAACTTCTGAAATGTCTCAAAGGCTTGACTCTTATTTCTTAGACAATATATCCACATCTTTCTTGAGTAGTCATCAACACAAAGCATGAAGTATTGACATCCAGAATGACTTGGTTGCATGGGCCACAAAGATTGGTGTGCACCAAATCAAGCTTTCCCTTAGCTCTATATGTGTTCTTCTGGAAGGGTACTCTGTGTTGCTTTCCTGCTAGGCAATTGTGACACTTGTCAGTGTTGTGCTTGAGTGTAGGCAATCCTTTCACCATGTTACCCTTTTGAAGTGTTTGGAGATAGCCAAAACTAATGTGACCATATCTGTGATGCCATAGTTCTACAGATTGTGTGTCTTTGGCCACTAGAGCTTGATCATCCTTGTGGACAAAATCAAGTTGGAACATGCGTCCCACATTGGAGGCTCTTGCTACAATCTTGGAACCTCTTGACTTATCTCTTATCAAGCACACTTTTTCTCCATTATTACTGTCAAAATCCAACTTCAAGTTGTGATCAAGGAGTTGACTAACTGATAGCAAATTATTGGTCAACCCAGGTACATACAATACATTTGTGATTTTACAGTCATGCTTTCCAAGAGGTAGTGAAATATTTCCAATCCCCTTGATACTGTATGATGAGTCATCACCTAATGACACATGGTTCTTGTTAGGTGAGTCACACAGTGTGTAGAACCAATCCTTGTGTCCAGTCATGTGTCGAGTTGCACCCAAGTCAACATACCAGATATCTTGTGTGGACTTGGTTTCTTCATCAAATTGAGCAAAATACATGTGGTGTCCTTCATATTAATCATCCTCATGTTCGGCAATGTACCCTTGTTTAGATTTTCTTTGCCAATTACGATTTTTCTGCCCTTGATTGTTGTTGTTGTTGGACTTCCCTTTATTTGAATTATTGTTACTTTGATGGTTATTAGGTTTTGAATTGCTTGATGAACCCTTTTTATAGGAATTGTACCAACAATATTTGATGTCATGTCCCCCTCTATTGCAAATGGGACACTTCTTGGTGTTGTCTCGTTGACTTTTGTTTTGTTGGGACTTCTTGTGATTGGACTGAAATTTTCCCTTTCCTTTATGATTGGAAGATAGTGCTTGCTCATCTTCCTGATCTTTGTTGTTCATTGCCTCTTCTTGTTGGAGTAGATTGACCAACTTCTCAAAGGGGACTGTGTGTTCACTCATATTGATAGTTGTCACAAAGATTCTGTAGGAAGGAGGAAGTGCTCGCAACACAATTGGTACGAGGTCTTCATCACTTATCTCTTTTCCTAATGCCAATAGAGATGCCCTCAAAGTAGCAACTCGTCTAAAAAAAACTTCAACCTTCTCATTGTGCTTGAACTTGAGAGTATGCAGTTGTGATAGTAGGTTGAGGATGGCATTCTTGTTCTTTGCCTCATAGACTGTGCTCAACTTATCCCATGCATCCTTGGCCGATGTGGCATCTCTAATGTGGGGTTGCACATCGTCTGTTACACTAAACAAGATGATCAACTTGGCCTTTTGATTGGCCCTGTCAAATTGAACTTGTTGTCTTCCATCATCAAGTGATCTTGTTGTTTGTCCATCTACAACTGTCCATAGGTCTTCAAACTCAAGTAACACCTTGATCTTCGGTTTCCATGCAGCATAGTTATCTCTTCTAAGCAGTTGTGAATCTGGCAAGAAGAACTTTGGTGCTTGTGCACCCATTTCTGTAATCTGAATTTCTGAAACTCTGAATTTCTGACAAAAGGTAAGGCTCTTATCACTCCAGGTTTATGGTCTCCCTCTCAATATACCGTCAGGCCGATATACCAAACCTTTCTATATACGGTCCTTTCCGATATACCCGTCGATACGTGGAAGAAGATCACCCTTTCAATATACCCGTCAGTACGGAAAGAGGTGTTAACGCACGTGAAATAGTTTAGTACGTGGTACTTAGATAGTACGGAGAGGGGTTTGTGCAAGCACAAACGGATGGGAGGGCTCAAATGTGTGTGTATTGTGTCCTTATTACTCCCTGTCAATTTTATAGGTTCGATGCCCAGACGACATTTAGGTAGTTGTGTTAGGCGTTAAGTGCAGTAGTAGTCGCGACGGCATCACCCGTAAGCGCTTCCCAAAGGTACCGTATCTACCCAACGCTGCTATGAGATCAAAGATCTCGTGTGATAAAACCAAACATAAAATAAAAAATTTGTACCCTTTTTTTTTCACTTTATGCACCAAGATTAGTACAAAATGCTCCAAAATTATATCGAAATGAAGTTTTTGTGTCCCCCCTCTTTACAAAAAAAGGGTTTAGAATCATAAAATACACAATTTAGGCCAAAAATATTTTTTTTACCCCCAATAGGTGTTTTTTCGCTAAATTTAGTGGTGGCTCTAAATGTGTTTGGTGAGCTTCTAAATTTGGAAATCTCCCAAAATTTATTAATTTCTCCAAATTTTCCAAAAAAAATAATTTAAGAAAAAATATGGAGAGAGTGGGAATTGAACCGCTGACCTGTTTGTTCCCAAGATCCAAACAAACAATCTGACTATTGTTTTCACCTTTTCTCACAAACTGTGATCTAGGTTTTTCTAAAATTTTTACAGCAGCATCATACAATATTTTTCTTGAAACCCACAAAATTTCAAAAGAATCAGAATCTTAGTTTTTGAGATCTTACCAATTTACCAGCTAGATCTGATTTTTTTTCAGAAAAAAATGATCCAACTTGTACAGACTTTTCGTTACATGTAGATGTAGAATCTGAAGATGATGTAAACTGTAAAGTTGTGAGCCTCTTTATTGTCTTTCCCACAAAAAAAATATCACATCAATCTGACATTGTATGAAAAAGTTACGTCCTTTTTTCTAAGAGCTATCTGCTGGAATTTTGTTGACGGGACTGCTTCAACCTTTACTCCCGAATTCTTCACACCTCCACTTTCAGATCTGATTTTTTTTTTTTAGATCTGATATTTTTTTTTTCTTTTCTTTTGATCTGCAATTTTTTTCAAGATCTCTCTCCTTTTTTTTTTTTTTAAGATCTTTTTTTTTTTCACAAATCTTTTTTTTTTAGATCTGTAATTTTTTCCAAGATCTTTCTCCTTTTTTTTTTTAAAGATCTCCAAATCTGAAATATTCCGCCAATATGTTAGATCAATTGGCTATGCCAATGACTAATAAAAAAATTTTACCTTCTAAATAAGTGGATAGGTCAAATTTTAGTTGATGGATGCTTGGGAGGAATGGAGCCTGCGGGATGCTTCAATGGCTCTCCTTTGATGCAGATCTTCTTCTCCAATGGATCCTCTCCAATAGTGCTCCTCTTCAACCTTGCTTGGATAGAACCTGATCTGATACCAAATGATAATAATGGTATAGCTTAGATACCAAATGATAGAATAGAATAAGATTGCAATGACCAAAGAGGGACGGAAGCCTCACAAATATTATTGATCATGAAATCAAATTACATTACAATGCAAGAGTTGTAATATTTATAGATATTAGACAGCCTCATATGGATAGACATGACACCCTAGCAGACACCAACTACGAGATGATAAGACCCATCTCACATGCACATGTAATTACTACTAATACCAATATTGAATGTTATCCAACATAACAATATTGAATGCAAGTCACTAGACCAGAGTGCACATGTTGCACATTATTAAATAAAAGACAATGCAATAAAATGCAATAAATATGCCTATGCTAACAATATGTGCTCAATTATAAAGTGCCGACATTTAAATCTCTCTTGTTTTTTGAGAGATTTTAGATCTCCATTTTCGACACTTTTAGGCATGTTGACAGTATCTCTTGTGGGGGAGCTATTCTGATGAAGCCCAATCTTAGTTTGTCATTTTTCGAGTAGTTATTTTGACAACTCATACAGATTTGTAGCATTACTCTACCCATTCAACAATATGGGAGGGTGTGGTGTTGATATTTTTTCTTCATGTTTTGTGTCCTTGTCTTGTTACCTTGGATTTTTTTGGATCATGAAACTTCTATTTATTTGAATATTATGTCCTTGCCTTGTTTCTTTGGTTATTATTCTTGGATCGTGGCACACCTATTTGTAGCAGTCGATCTTGCTTCTTTGAGTCTTGTGTCCTTACCTTGTTACCTTGTATTTTCTTGGATCTTGGTACTCCTATTTCTTTGGATCTTGTATCATTGCCTTTTTTCCTTGGTTATTATTCTTGGATCGTGACACACCTATTTGTGCAGTTGATCAAATATGTTTAGTATTTTTTGCACTTTTGACATCACTCCATTGACAGCCAGTCTCCTTGTACATGGAGCTATTATGGTGAAACATGGTGTCAATTATTTTTGAGTTTTGTGATCGAGCAGTGGATTCATACCATAGTGTACACCAATCGTCTTCAACATTTTATAATTTTTTTGAGCTAAGTTTCTTAGGATGCCTTGCAATTTTTTTTTTCTATCTCTACTTTATTCTTATTGGTTTTGGGTACCATGTGGTGTCCCTTTTTCCCAGTTATTATATGTTGGTACCTCATCAGGCCTTGTTGCTGGGACCCACCTTCTTTTTCCTCCCACCTAAGCTATGCTTACAAGGGGTGTTAGAGTAGGTTATTATTTATCCTTTTATTTGTTTATTATGATCATTCTTACACTTATGTTACCCCTACACTTGTTGTGTTAGCTTTCTTAGGTGTACTAGTTGTGTGGAGTTAGCCTACTAGTTGTGTTGTGTTAGCTTTCCAGTTATGTGGAGCTAGCTTACTAGTCTTGTGGAGTTAACTTAACTACCAATATCAGTTAATGGGAGTTCTTCACCACTGATCTAGGTAGTAGTTACACTTCCCTCCTTCTATATGTACATCCTTCTTATTGAGCAATGTAATGTAATAATGGATTATGATGGATTTCCATATATTATATTTTAGCTCTTTGTTTGCAAATCTTTTTATAAGGTTATTTTGGTGAATTCCTTTCAGCTTATCAAATTTAGTGTGTTATTATCATTTGAGATCTTCGTGGCTTGGAAAAATCTATTTATTGTTCCTTTCACTATGCACGATAATGAGAAAGTAAAGTTGGGTAATGTTATATCTCATATGCCTTATTTTATTGGAAAATGCATGAAAAAGATGAAATGAAGTCTCTGGTCAAAATGTTTAGAAAGTATAATGATTGCATGGCATGGTCTTATGATCATTTAAAATCTTATAGAAAGGATCTATTTCTCATGTAATACCCTTTCATTTTGATGCAAAACCTTTCAGGAAGAAATAAAAACCCATCAATTCAAGTTTGGAAACAAAAATGGACATTGAACTTAGAAAATTAAATGAAAGGGGAGTAATTCATCCTATAAGGTTCTCCTCATTAGTTTCTAAATTAGTTCCAACAAGAAAAATAATGGATATATTAATTTATGTGTGGATTGGAGAAATCTAAATAAAATTTCTTTGAAGAAAATTATCTAGCTCTCAACATGGATCATGAACTACAAAAGGTCACCTAGTCATAAATAATTTCAATCTTGGATGGATTCTTTGGTTACAATCAAGTTGCAGTGAAAGAATTAGAAAGGTTTAAGACTTCATTTACAACTCCTTGGGGCACTTATGTGTATATACACCATGTCATTTGGTCCCATCAATTTTGGAGACATATTTTAAAGGGAAATGGATTATCCTTTTTCCAATTTAATCAAAGAGATAATGGTAGTTTATCAAGATAAGATCACATTTTTTTCCAATAAGAGATCTGACCATGTGGGACACGTAGAGAAGGTTTTTTAGACGTGTAGGAAGTTTGTGATTTCTCTCAATCCCAAGAAGTGAATTGTTTGGGTGTAGAGAGGTAAGTTATTTAGTAACATTGTGTCCAAAGAAGGTGTAATTATTGATCCTGAAAGGGTGCAATATATTGATGGAATTTCTCTATAATATTGGACAAACAAGGTATTAGTTATATTTTGGGAAGATCAACTTTATTAGGAATTTTGTTTCTAATTTTTTGGAAATCTCCATCCCTTTCACCATCATGCTAAACATGAACCAAGTGATTTAGTGGAATACTTAAGCAAAAAGTTCATTTGCTAATATGAAGGAATCTTTGAACCAAACACCAATACTAGCCAACCCAGATTATGGAAGGATTTTCAAATATTTTCGTTTGTTTTCCTTCACACATTAGTTTTTATTATGTTGTACAAGAAAAATAATGGGAAATAACAACCCATAAATATTTATAGCAAAGTATTGTACCATGTTGATCTAAAATATACTCTCATGGAAAAACAAGTTTATATGTTAAGGAAATGAAATAATTTATATCCTACATTCTCAAATCAAAGATTAGAGCATATGTTCCTCATCATATGGTTAAGGACATCTTAACTTAGTTGAAAATTTCTAGGAAGAGTTCCATATGGGTAAATAAACTAAAAGAATTTGACATTGAGTTGCAAAACACAAAGCTTGTGAGAGGCAATCGATTGTCCATGTTGATAACATAGTCAAACTTGGATGTTGTTGGCATTAATTTACAAGATGAGAGTATTGAACAAGTTTGGTATGAGTTGTGTGAATCAAATTGGTATAAAAAATTATATATTACTTGAAACATTTGGGTTCCCTGTATGATGGAAAAGTGACAAGCGAGCATAGGAATCTACAAGCAACTTTTCCTCGCACCCGACCTCCTGAGGTCATGCCAAGACAGCCGATGGGGATTGAATATGTGTGGGATTTAGAAAAACTAGTTAGGCAATCTGATGTCTTCGGCAAACACTAGTGGAAATTGTGAATCTAAGGTAAAGAAGGCCCTTCTAACCTGAACTGGTGTGATAGATTGATCAGCAAGGATGACTACTCGAAGGCTCCAATCAATATCGAGCTCTGGTGTGATTTGGTCTATAGGTTGTGGAATATGTGGAAAATGTCCTGGGATAGTTTCGTGTATGTCTCCCGATAAGGTCATAGGACGAATGATAAATATAATTGACTCTATGGGCGATTCTCTGGCCTAGTCCAAAACTCCTTAGCTTTGTTAGCTGCTATGTCTAATAAGGATAATTGTTCGGTGATGATAGTTGGAAGTGGAGTAGATCTAAATACTAGTGTACGTAGGCCAACGTTTATGTGTGATTCACCTATGGGCTCATTGGGCTGTGGGATTTTTGGGTCATAACCATAGATTCGTATTTGTTGTGGTCCTGCTATGGTCATGTGCTAAATCAATCCCTAATCCCTAGTATCCAATAGTCATATGCCTTTTTAGCTTCTATATTCAGAATTAATAATTGTGTGATCTTCTCAGAGTATCTTACAGGCGTTTGTGCAACCTGAATTCTCAAGCCAGTATCTATGTCTGTGAGAGTATCCCCTACTTTTGGTTGTGGGACCAAAGGGTCACAACTAAATGCTTGCTCTCTTTCAAGCCTTTCTACAGTCATGTAGATATATACCTAGGGTAATCTGTAGTTTGGTTGATTTGACCAAAACATGTGCACTTTGTCATCTTCTATGTTTAACCCACTTAACTGGGAACCAATTTGTTGTAAGTTTACCGTTGTTCAAAAGACTTGGATCCTGAGATTTTGATCTATATCAGTTATTGATGTGATGAGATTGGGTTGGGGCACGATTGGCTTGAATACGTATTCTCTGGGCTCTCTAGGTCCCGTGATTGTCATACAAAAGAAAGTTATATAAATCTAACTAATGACAGAATAAACTAATTGTGAAAAATATGTCTACGTATATTCCTAAATCTGATATATCTATCTACTAAACATAATTTAAAGCACAACTATCTAATATATCTGGAATTGACAGTTTAGAATAACAAATTAAAACAAACAAGATAACCGAGTATAGCTATTTGTCTGTGCAACTGTGAACCTATTCTAAACAATGAAATAACTGATCTAATCTATTTGAAAGACTCTCGATCCTACCTCAGAAGTGAGGAAAGAATCATAGTTTCTCAGAAACTATCAATCCCCATAGCTTCCCTGGCAATATCGAAAGCAAGATTGAATGAAATAAAGAAATTAACTACTTTATTTAATATGTTTCTAATTAGAGCTTTGACAGCTAGAACCTGGATTCTACAAAACAGTTGCGAATTTGATGGTGTGTGTGTCTATGTCCCCTCAGTGTGATCTCCTCATTCCTTTGTGTTCACGTGGATCTAGAAAAAGCGTGTAATGCTAGCATCAACAGAAGTAGATATTTGGACAAAGGCATCTTTAAGATACAGACTGAATACAATGCGAGTAGGAGAGGGATAGCGCAAGAGTACAGAGCTTGGCTTATGCAATTCCTAGCGGGATTTATTGCGAGTCATGCAACATAAAAAGTCCAGAACCTGAAACTATCCTGTTTGAAGAACAAAACCTGCAACTTTAATGGCTTCCTATTGAAAACAAACTATTTTACTCCAATGGATTGGATAAAATATCAACAACATTTGCACAAGATGGATATGTGGCTTCTTAATAGCAAAACAACACTAACTAGGCATGCAATGAAAGAAACTAAGAATTCTAAATAAAATGAAAGAATAATCTATTGCAATGAGAAATTCAGAGGCAAATTTGAGGGGCCATTTGCTTGAGCACAAGCCATCTATTTATAGCATTTACATTTACCCATGGTAAAAACCAAATTGAACTCTTAAACTATAAACAATGGCAAAACACTATTCCAAGGAACCAGAATCATTAATGAAAGCTTATGGCAGTGAAAAAAGCTGGTGAGTCATTGAAATTTACGTGAGTTGTGTTAAAAGAGCATTCTAGAAAACGCGTAAAGGACTGCCGCCCTGAGAAGGGCGGCGGTTACAGGACCGCCACCCTACTTAGGGCTGCAGTCATGAGACCACCACCTAGGCAGGGCGGCGGTTTCGTAACTGAAGAGCAAAAGGCCAAGAAAAGAGGAGAAAAGAGAAAAACAAAGCACGTGGGGGCTAAACGGGGCATGCGGGATGATAACACATACTTGGAGAGATTTTCCAGATCCCGAACACCTTGCGAGGAGACCTGTATCATCATTGGGGTACGTCTTACATTGTTTCGGTGGTGTAGTACCCTACAATTTTGGGTACGTACATATTTCCCCCTCGGAGAAGCGTTTTAGCCATGAAAGGTGTAAAATGGTGGGTCCGAGTATGACAGTCCCGAAATGGGAAGTTGAAAGTTATACCTAATACGTCTGTGTGTCAAAATGACGCCATCCAAAATTCCCGCTTCCTGCAAAATGAAAAGAGAACTCAAGTGCAGATAGACAAGATAGATTGGAAAATAGACACTAAAATAACGGAAAATGAGGACGTACCATTTGTGCGGGGGTAAGAACTTACCTCCGTCGGCCCATTTTCGGGGGAAATGAGGACTTACCAGGTTGCTATATATATGAAAGTGGGCCCATTTTCCTATTCATTTGCGCATGTTGATTTGATTGATTCTGAGCTCTGGGACCCACGGTGACGGTTTCTTGTGCGAGTAGAGCCAAAACGTTCGTGACAGGATAGTGATCATGCGTCCACGAGCGGAACATCGACCCGCAAGATCATAGGTTAGTTTTCTTTAATTTATCCTTTTCACCCCCTTAATTTTAAAATGCTAAAATCTTTGTCATGGGGGGGTAATTTTTGAAAATGTTAGGTTCAAAAGGTCCATCTAGGGGGGGTGCCTATTGGGTAGGCTTTGTTTTAGTAAAAATGGTCCTCTTTTGGTGTTTTTTGGCCTTTTTAAGCTTAAAAATCCACGTGGGTTTTCAAGACATGACCGCCACCCTGCCCAGGGCAGCGGTTACATGACCACCTCCCTGTTCAGGGCAGCGGTTACACGACCACCGCCCTTAAGGCGGTGGTTACGAAACTGTCTCCCTACTCAGGGCGGCAGTTTTGCACAGAATGCCAAAAGAACATCTGTTTGAGATTGTTTTTGCATTGTTAGAATTTCTATGTGTTTTCATGATTTTTTTAATATCACTCGGATGCTAACTTGCTCTGTTTTGTGTGTTTTTGGGTGTATGCAGGTGAGAGAGGAGTATATTCGGTGGAGCCGGGAGAGGGAGTGTGACTAGCTCCCAACAGTACTAGATGCACTTTCACAAGATGAGGAGGACACCTCTTCAAAGGGCCGGGATACTGCGTATTTCACACGTTCCACATATTGCACCATCTAGTCACATTCTTTGTGACTTATTCTCCTATTGGGATGCTGATCGGAACACCTTCCGATTACCAGGGGTTTAAGGTGAGTGGACCATCACACTAGAGGACGTTTATCGTATTCTGGGGGTCGTGATCATCGGGAGACGACTCACCCTCGAGACAGCAGGTTCACGGGCCCAAATAGCACAGTGGGCCACTTATATGGGAGATGCAGTCATCTCCACGGGTTCGAAGAAGGGGGGTCAGAGTCGGATCCATTCCTAGTTTTCCCATCCCATTGCTTCGCCAGGCTATTATGGGGATCCTTGCCTCAAGATTGATCGGGGACAAGGGAGGAGACACACAATTATATTGCTGGTCCCCCATCATTGCATAGATCGAGGGACATGGCCAGATTTATGCCTGGGGAGCGGATATACTTGGTACTACCTACCACAAATTATACAGGGTAGTCCGTTTATAGGGGCAGTCTTTGAGCCACCCGACCCTGGTCATGAGTTAGGTTTACGAGCACTTCATCCCCTCTGGCAGAGGTGTAAGGGTGATAGATCCCAAAGCTGTGAGGGCAGCTAGACGGACAAATATGTCGGTGCTCAGAGCACCTCATCAGCCAGTTGCTTCTCTGACCACTGATGACATGGAGGCCACACCATATCAGACCATGGCAAACATATGGGGCAAGGAGGCTCTTACTTTGATCTCCTGCTCCACCACAGGGCAACTTATTGACAGAGTGGGGTGAGTGGAGATACACCCCTTTGGCCGAGTTCCTCAGTAGTTTTGCCTACCCTATATGGGCATGCTTCCCCTGGTAGCGCCAGTATACAGGTCAGTTCAAGAGGCCAGAGGGGGTCCTAGAGGCTGGGGTTGGACAGTTGTTACTCTTGGCGTTCCTATTGCGGCCAGGAGGGTAGTACGTGCCCGAGGGAGAGCCGGTGTGCCTCAGGCACCCTTGCTTTGGATTTCTGCGGGTCCTACCCATAGAAGCGATGACCACATCGACATAGAATCTGAGTTTGAGGAGTTTACAGGGGGAGAGACAGAGGAGGAGAGTGAGGAGGACAGTGACCTTGAGTGGCATGACACTCACAATATCATGCAGGCAGCGAGGGCCGAGCAGAGTGCAGAGAGAGTTACTCTAGTTTCAGAGGAGCCACTCTCCTAGGGCCATGGTGGGGAGGATGAGTCCATTGTGGGATGCCATGTTGCTCTAGCCACGGGGGGAGAACCTCAGTCAGCCTCAGCATCTGTGGCAGGTGCAGACCCCAGAGATCCATCCTGGAGGTCTGGTGATCCGAGTAAGTTACCACCCTTCTTTTTAATGTTTGTTTTTTTTAATTAGGATTTCCTTAGTTACTATCTCTCCTTTCGTTTGCTCTTGTATTTTATCTCTTGTTTTGTTTCTAATTTGTTTTCTCCTTTGTTTGCATAGACCGCTAATGAGTGGCAGGACTTGATTCGTAGGGTATGCACCGATACCCTAATGATCCCCATGGAGAGGACCCGCGCAGAGTTGTCTATGGACATTGGGGAGCCCTCAGCAGCTGGTAGACACACTGACATCTTTGCCCCAATATGACATGTGGCCAGGATGGTATCGATTCTCCGCACGGAGCTAGCGGGGTATAGGACAGCCGAGTGCCTGATGAGGAGTCATTCTCGTGGCGAGACTGCGGCTGCCCCTCGGGATCCTGAGCCCTCCATGCACTCAGAGCGCTGGCATAGCTAGAGTCCTAGGAGCGGGCGTGCACCTTCGGAGGGGTCTCATAGGGGTTGAGAAGCCACTTGGCTCTCCTAGATTTTTTATGATATATTCTTTTGTATATACCGGGCTCTTTGAGCATTTTGACCATGCTTGGCGCATGATGGCATTGTACAGGAATTTTGATATATATATATATATATATTTATTTATTTTTATTTTTTTTTAAATCAGACTTTTTGGCATTTATGGCTTACTTACATTTCCGTTTCCTCATGTGAACTATGATATTATGCTTATATGCTTTTTAGAATGTATGCAATGGAGAACAAATGATACAAATGTTTACTTTCTTTTTGTATTTCATGATGCTGATATATGATAATGTAGATACAATGTGATTTTGAATTTTAGTTTCTGTAAGCAATTTTGGATGCCTCGTATTTGTTTTGGAAAAGTGGTGAAGATAAGCTGGTATGATGAGCAGATAGACTTTCCCCTCTCCTAACTCCACACAACTAGTAAGATGTGAGGGCTCATCACTGAGAGCTAGGAAGGGCACAAGTTTGTGAAATGTGTTGAAATGGCAGTGATGAAAGATAGACAAAGCTTTGGTGGAACCAAATTAGGATGCTACAAGCCTACTCTACTCGAGTGACTTCATAGTTTTGGGATGCAACTTGCTTTGTGGTTTATCTAGACTTAGATTCGTAGATGGCCACATGGTAGACAAAATCTGGTTTTTAGGATTTTGAACTCTTTTGGAATTTTGGACATCTGATTCATTTGTTTTTGACTCAAGACTTCAAGATTTGCATTTCTTGTCTATGACCTTTTACGTTTGTTTGTCAAGAGGACACCCTACACCTTGCCCCATGCTACTAGTAAGAAGTATGGGCTTATCACCATAGGCAAGATATAGGCGAGTAAGGGCATTTCCATCCTTTCCCAACCCTACGTCACTAGTAAGAGACGCAGGCTCATCACCAAAGGTTGGTGGGGCAATGAAATGTGTAAATTAAAAATTTTCTGTTTGATTCTATATTTGACTTGTTCACTTGATAAAAATGTCAGTATGTTCTTATTTCCAAAGAGATATATATACAGGATAGATGTGACACCGTGAAGCTTCTAGAACAGACCATAGGCAAGACACCTATCCTAAGAAGAAACCAAAAGTGAGAACAAACCTGCAGATCTTGGTATGGTCACTGTTAAGACTTTGTCATATCTAGATTTATTTGATAAAATGATTCTGAAATAATTTGATGATATCATGGAAATAGAGAAGTACGATTAGGGCGTTTATGCCAACAACATCATGAGTTTGTAATGAATTGCTTTGAGAAAAAATTACTTGATCACAATTTTTGTACGAAACAAGAAGACAAAATGATCCTAACTATACGAAGATGCAATGTAGATATAATTATACAAGTAGTGCTAGCTACTTACGTGTAGAATCATTTGAGGTGTAGGGAATTGACTGTTTCACCAAATTCCTCACCTTCCAGCGTACATAGGAGATATGCACCATTTCCATAGTCCTTCATGACTCAGTATGGGCCCAACCATTTGGGCTGGAACTTCCTTCCTTCGTCGGTCTTTTTATCGATCCGGTTGTCTAGCCTTAGAACTAGATCACCTTCATATATGTCGCATTCATAGACCTTTTTGTTATACTCCCGACACATCCGGTCAGCATAGACTCTGTGTCGCTGTTCAACATCTAACCTAGCTTCATCTAGGCTTTCTAGTTGGGAGAGACGTGTTTCTCTATAAGCGTCTTCATCCAGAATCCCTTGTAATGAAATGCGGAGACTAGGTATTTCAACCTCAAGCGGGAGAACTGCTTCTGCCCTGAATACTAGCGAGAAAGGAGTCACTCCTGTTGGTGTCCTTATTGAGGTTCGGTGGGCCCATAAGGTCGGATATAACTTCAAATGCCAATCTCGCTTGTTTTCTTTTACCGTTTTAAGGAGAATGGCTTTTAATGTTTTGTTTTTCGCCTCAGCCTGTCCATTGGCTTGAGGGTAATACAAGGAGGCTGTATGATGGCTTATTTTAAATTTATTACATAATTTGCAAACTTCGTCATTCTTAAAAGAAGTCCCATTATCTGAGATAATGACTTGCGGGACACCGCACCTACAAATGATTTGGTTCAAAACGAACTTGGCGATTACAGAACTGGGTACAGTAGTAAGAGGCATAGCCTCTACCCACTTGGTAAATTATTCGGTGGCCGTGATTATAAAATTATGGCCATTTGTAGACGAGGGAGAGAATTTCCCTATTAAATCTAGGCCCTACGTAGAAAAGGGCCATGGAGTAGCGATTGGTTGTAGAGCTTGTGCCGGCATGTGAATCTCATGAGAGAATTCTTGGCATTCATGACACCTTCATACAAACTCTACTGCGTCGTGTTCTAGAGTAGGCCAGAAATAGCCCATTCGATGTATTTTTCGAGCGGTGGCATGGCCACCGAAGTGGCCTCCACACATCCCACTGTGAGATTCGTGGAGAATCTTCTTGGATTCTTCTGTGTCGACACATCTTAGAAGCATTCCATCGAATGCTTTTCGATAGAGCACTTGCTCTATAATGACGTATTTGGCTATGACAATGTGTAACTGCCTTCTTCGTTGCGGCGTAGCACCTTCTGGATATGTATGGTCCATGATATAATTAATAATATCAGTGTACCAAGGACACTCAGAGATAGGAGGTCGGGTTTCGACGTAGGATACGCACTCATCTGGAAAGTCCAGATCTACTAGATCGCCTCTGTCCAATGGATTATCAGCGAACCAATCCGCGATGATTTTTCCTTTAACCAACTTCTGATTTACGAATGTTAATTGAAATTCACCCATTAAGGTTATAAAGTGCCCAGCCTTTTTAGACAAGGACCCTTGCGTGAGGAAAGTTCGTAAATGGTATGTTTTTACAATGACCTTTGTTTCTTGATTTAACATATAATGTCTTAAGCATTTTGTTGCAAAGACTATGGCAAGGCATTGTTGTTCTGCTTGTGTGTAGTGTGTTTCATAATCGAGCAATGTCCGGATGATGAAATAGATCACACGTTCCCTATTGTCATCATCCTCTTGAGCCAGCATACAGGCTAGCGAGACATTGGTGGCTCGCAAATATAAAATTAACGGGCGATCTGGCTTAGGTGGTGATAACAAGAAATGCTTAACTGCGTTAAAAGCTTCATTGCAGTCTTCAGTCCAATCAATGTTATAATCTTTCTTGAGTAGATTGTTGATTAGATGGATGGCGAAACTTAAGTCTAGGATGAATCTCCAGATCGCGCCAAGTTTTCTGAGAAATGACCTGATTCCAGATTCATCCGAAGGTGGGACCATTTCGAGAACAACCTTAATTTTGGTTGGGTCAACATCGATCCCTTGTGACGATATAATGTAACCTAGGAGCTTCCCTCCTGTCACACTAAAGACACATTTTTTTGGATTTAGCGTGACTCCATATTCTATCAGACGTGAAAGAATGATGCGAAGTACTTCTGGATGGTAACAACGCTTCTTGGCCTTGGCCAACAAGTCATCTACGTAGGATTCCACAATTTTATGAATAATATCATGAAATATATACGTCATAGCTCACTGGTATGTAGCGCCAGTGTTCTTGAGACTGAATGGCATAACAATGTAGCAATAGGTTCCCAAGAAGTTATAAATGTGGTTTGAGCTTGATCTTGTTCAGATATTCTGATTTGATTGTATCCCGAGAATCCATCCATGAGAGACAAAAGTTCAAATCTAGCTGTTGCATCAACAATGACATCAATGGATGGCAACGGGAAGTCGTCTTTAGGACACGCTTTGTTAATGTCTCGAAAATCTATGCAGATGCGTATCTTCCCATTCTTTTTTAGAACGGGAATGATATTAGATACCCACTGAGAGTAATCGAATGGTTTGATGAATCCTACTTAGAGGAGCTTTATTACCTCCTCTTTCACCATGAGAGCTACCTTGGGTTTCATTGGTCTCAATTTTTGTTTAATCGGTTTTTCATCTGATTTAGTGACAAGGTTGTGCACCGCAATGTGTGGTGCAACCCTTGTCATTTCTTTATAATTAAATACAAACGCCTTCTGATGTTCTTTGAGGATCCGAGTGTGTATTTCTACTTCTAATGGAGTTAACGAGGATCCTAACTTTAGTATCCTTGGTTCATCTTCTGTTCCGATGTTAATATCAATTGTTTTTTCGATTAGAGAAGCGTTACCTTCTTCAAACTCAGGTGGGGCCGGAGGTAGTTCCAGATCATCTCCATTCTCGACTGTGTATATGCTAAGTTCCTTTTGTGGGGGAAGCTCTGTCATGGGATTCCCAAAGTAAGAAGATGCATGAGGGATTAGGGATAAATCTACCACGTGATGGGTGAGATGTAATGCTGCATAGGTGTTTAAGAAATCAAGAGTGGCTGTATCACTATCAATGTGGTCTAGGATAGTAGATTTTTCAATTCTATTTAAAAGAGGATTTGACATTGTTTTTATCAATGGTTCATCATGAAGGGATACCATGAAACGTGTATCCTCTAACTTACTACTTGGAGTAAAGCGCGATGCTGAGGTTGCTATTGAATCGACGAGAATATTTTGTTCTCGCGAGATTGCTTTGATTGATATAAAGTCAAACTCTTTGCTTAAATTTAGTATAGCTGTTTTGTAGAGCTGTAAGTGCTCGGCTTTGGTTTCGTACATCTCAGCAACTTGATTTTCTACCAATTGCGAGTCTCCTAGCACTCTGATGTTATCAACACCGATTCTCTTAGCTACGATGAGGCCAAGGAGGAGGGCTTCATACTCAGCATCGTTGTTTGTGCATTCAAAATTTAGTTTGAAGGCAAATGGTAGGAATTTTCCTTCAGGAGAAGTAAGGATTACTCCAGCCCCAACTCCGTAATGACATTTAGCTCCATCGAAATGGATAGTCCAATACTTAGCTAGGAATATGGGCACTGGGATATTTGTTGTGTTAACATCTTCTACCTCTACCATGCATAGATCTACCGCTGGGAGAGAACCAAAACCTAGGGTGTGCCCCATGCCTACAAAATCAAATGGTAGGAACATTGGTAGATCTTGTTCTAGTAATTCAACAATTTTTGCAGTAATTCCTAATGATACTGTTTCTATAGTGTTAGCCTCATCTTTGGGGGCTAGGATTGTTTTGACTAGGCTTATAGTTTCAAAATCTGTTGTAGGCACCAAATTTTCTTCTGGTTTCACGTCAGTGGGTTTATTAAGTTGGTTCATTGGGAGTTCAAACTCTGAGTGCATGCCTGGTCTTTTCTTTAGGTTAGCCAGGTGTACATCGAATGGTTTTGGATCATCTTTAGCTACGAATATCTTTCCTAAGTGTAAAAACCTTACTTCTTGAAATAGTGTAGAAGGGATTGCCTTCATGCGGTGTATCCATGGTCGGCCGAGGATCATATTATAGTTAGTTTCCCAATCTATAATATAAAACTCAGTCAGGATGGTTTTGGGTCCTAAGGTGACCGGTAATATTATAGTTCCAATTGAAGTGGCTTTAAGGCTGTCATAGCCTCTTAGCATATTTCGAGTCGTGGAACAATTGGTTTCTCCATACCCTAACTTTTGAAGGAAAGAAAAAGGGACTATGTTAACTGCTGCCCCATCGTCAACCATCGCGTGTTTCACATAATTGTTATATACCCACACTTGCAAGTGTAAGGCTGGATCACCTCATCGTGTAATCTCAGCATCTGTTGGCATTTTTTTATTTCGAATATGAATTCGACATCCCTATCCGGTTGCCCCGAGGTATGGATATCAAAGTCTATATGGTTTACCTATGTTTCGGGAGGTGGAGTGATGCTAATTAAATGACCTAAACCCAATGCTTCTAAAAGAGCAGCTTTGTGAGCAGGAGAGTTCTTTAGTAAGTCCAAAAATGAAATGTGCGAGAAGGTTTTTGTTAGATCATTAATTAAATCATAGACACCCACAGGTTTTGCTACTATTTGTTGGATGTTATCTGTCCCTGGCAGGTGGCTTGGACTTGGCTGAGAGAAATACTCTCGTGTCCTTGTTACAGCTTCTATGGGTAGTTCGGCATTTAACTCCACTAATCCGACTATCTTAGGTCGTGGCTGACTTCCTAGTTGTGGCGCAACTAATCGATTTAGCGAAGTTGAAGCTTCATGATCATTGTTTCCTGCAATTACACCCTTGTTTGTCCTACTTGGATTTAACTTGTTATTGTTGTGATTTGGGAGCAGATCATTGAAGATCTTGAGGGGTGCATTTTGAGGGGAAACTGCCCCTGTAAAATTATTCGGTGCTGGTGATGTAGGATCTGCCAAGAACATATCTATGAAAAGTTGTCTTTGTTCATCTGGCAAGCGTTGCATGAATTTATTGTAGTCACAGCATGTTCTAGTGTCATGGCCTCGGATTTTGTGAAAACCACAATAGGAGTTAGGATTGTAATTCCTAGTTTGTTGGCTCGGTGTATATTGTCACCTAAAACTTTGATCAAACCGTTGCCTATTAAAGTTTTACGTTTTTTGTTTTTGGTTTGAATTCTGGTTTTGATACCTAGTTGAATTTTGATTTGGATCCCATGTAGGGCTTTGCCATCGTTGTTGTTGTTGTTGTTGCTGTGGATGATTAAAATCTACTGCATTGATTGTTGGAGTAAAGTTATTGTTTCGTTGATTGTTTATTTGTGGTGGAGTATTCACAACATTTACCTTTCTAGCCTGATCGGTTACTCCATCCGTTGTCACTCCACAATTTTTGTTAAGGATTTTAGGTCCTTGATTGACATTCATGGTAGTAGGATAAGTTGTGTTTTGGTTGGAAGTGATTAACCTCCCGTTTGCTCCATATGTCTTGTGACCACTATCAATTGCTGCTTGATCTATTCGGAGAGCACTCTCAAGTACTTCATCTTAAGTTCTTAGTGGGAACTTCTGGACTTCTTCTTTCACCTCTCTACTGAGAGAATGAAGGAATAAATCACATAGTTCCATCTAATCCATGTTTGGAGCACTTGCCGAAGAATAGAGAACTGTGCACCACTTTTGGATGAAATGGGCGACAAATTCATTGTGTTCTTGTTTAATGTGCAAGAATTCCCTGATTCATGTTCTTAATAGTTTATTCATGTCAAAGGCCTTGATGAACTCTGACACGAGTTGCTTGAATGAATGGATGGAAGCCTTAGATATTCTATAATACCAATCGAGAGCGATACCTTCCAAAGTTTTGGGAAATATTTTAGCAACAACCCCATCCCAAGGGAGTAATTCTCAAATGGCCATAACGTAAGCTTTGATAAGGGCGTTTGGATCTCCCTCACCTTTGTATTTGGGCAAATTAGGAAGAGTTCTTGGAAGCATGATGCTTTGTATGGTGAAATCTAAGGGCTCTTTTAAGTATTCTGAATATGTCCCTATCGCATAGATTTCAACCATTGATGGTGCCTGTTGAGGGAGTGGAGGTGGAATGGGTTTTTGATATGGCGTTGCATATGCATTGGTAGGAGCATAAGGGAACCCTTGTGGTTGAGTTAAAATACTGGGAGAGGAGAACATATCCCCTTGTGGTGATTTGGAGTACATGTTTAAGTATGAGGGGGTATTGTCCAAGAATGGATTATTTTGTACTAGACCGGGAGGTATTGGAACGGTGTTAGAAATGGTGGTTCTAATCGGAGTTTGTTGTGAATACTGAGGAGTCATACCTAACGTGCCTAATCCTGTGAGGAGGTCTACCTGGCTAGGATGGTGTGGAGGATTAGGATTTCCTGCCTGCATGAACTGAGAATGGTGATTTTCCTTAGCAAGTTCTAATCCCCTAATTTTTTCTACTAACGTTGAAATGACTTCATTTGGTGAAGTCACAGTGTTTTGCTTTAGTGGCGTTTGTTGTATATCATGATGTTATATAGGCATGTGATATCCTGCTATGAATTGATTACTGCCCTATCAAGTTTCCCCAAGGGCATTTCCTATATGTAGTGGCATGGAGGTATTTTCTTGAAAAGAGACCTCGAGTTGTGTTTGTAAACCTCCTACAGGTGGGTACATACTTCGAGAACGTTGTTCATTCCTAACATAACGTACCAAATTTTCATCATCTAAACCTAGGTACGGGTCAGATTGTCTACTAATTTTTGGTCCGAGTAGTACTTGAGGAGATGAGCTAGACTCTCCTGTGAGCGTAATTTTGTTCGAGCCTAAAGGCTCTATTTTTTGAGCGAGCTGATCCAACTCCTCTGTTTGGAAAGATGAGTTATATCTGATCCTTGGAGATGGATTTTTTGTTGATAATTGGTTATCTGAATAGTTTTCACCCCATACCGAGAGCGAGGGCGATGATTGTCTATTCATTTAAGCATAGTATGCCTCAAGACCTAAGAGAGGCCTACCATATGCATCAAATCCTGACATATTCGGGGGGTATATGAATACCCGCAGAATAATAGGAAGGAGCGAAGGTGATGGTGAAAGCTAATGAGGTAGTAAAGATGAAAGAGTTTGTTTTAATTTGAAAGAACCAGCAGAAATTTGACTCCAGACCAGAAAGTAGAAATTTTCACGTCGGGTTCACCAATTTTGTATGCTGGAAAAGTGACAAGCGAGCATAGGAATCTACAAGCAACTTTTCCTCACACCCGACCTCCCAAGGTCGTGTCGAGACAGCCGGTGGGGATTGAATATGCGTTGGATGCAGAAAAACTAGTTAGGCAATCTGATGTCTTTGACACGCACTAGTGGAAATTGTGAATCTAAGGCAAATAAGGCCCTTCTAACCTAAACTGGTGTGATAGATCAATCAGCAAGAATGACTTCTTGAAGGCTCCAATCAATATTGAGCTCTGGTGTGAGTCGGTCTATAGGTTATGGAATACGTGGAAAATGTCCTAGGATAGTTTCGTGTATGTCTCCCAATAAGGTCATAAGATGAATGATAAATATAATTGACTCTATGGGCAATTCTCTGGCCTAGTCCAGAACTCCTTAGCTTTGTTAGCTGCTATGTCTAATAAGGATAATTGTTCGATGATGATAGCTGGAAGTGGAGTAGATCTGAATACTAGTGTACGTAGGCCAGTGTTTATGTCTGATTCACCTATGGGCTCGTTGGGCTTTGGGATTTGTGGGTCACAACTGTAGATTCATATTTTTTGTGGTCCTTCTATGGTCATGTGCTAAATCAATCCCTAATCCCTAGTATCCAATAGTCATATGCCTTTTTAGCTTCTATATTCAGAATTAATAATTGTGTGATCTTCTCAGAGTATCTTATAGGCGTTTGTGCAACCTAAATTCTCAAGCCAGTATCTATGTCTGTGAGAGTATCCCCTAATTCTGGTTGTGGGACCAAAGGGTCACAACCGAATGCTTGCTCTCTTTCAAGCCTTTCTACAGTCATGTGGATATATACCTAGGGTAATCTGTAGTTTGGTTGATTTGACCAAAACATGTGCACTTTGTCGTCTTCTATGTTTAACCCACTTAACTAGGAACCAATTTGTTGTAAGTTTACCGTTGTTCAAAAGACTTGGATCCTGAGATTTTGATCTGTATCAGTTATTGCTGTGATGAGATTGGGTTGGTGCACGATTGGCTCGAATACGTATTCTCTGGGCTCTCTAGGTCCCGTGATTGTCATACAAAAGAAAGTTATATAAATCTAACTAATAATAGAATAAAATAATTGTGAAAAATATGTCTACGTATATTCCTAAATCTGATATATCTATCTACTAAACATAATTTAAAGAACAACTATCTAATATATCTAGAATTGATAGTTTAGAATAACAAATTAAAACAAACAAGATAACCGAGTATAGCTATTTGTCTGTGCAACTGTGAACCTATTCTAAACAATGAAATAACTGATCTCATCTATTTGAAAGACTCTCGATCCTACCTCAGAAGTGAGGAAAGAATTATAGTTTCTCAGAAACTATCAATCCCCATAGCTTCCCTGGCAATATCGAAAGCAAGGTTGACTGAAATAAAGCAATTAACTACTTTATTTAATATGTTTCTAATTAGAGCTTTGACAGCTAGAACCTGGATTCTGTAGAATAGTCGCGAATCCGATGGTGTGTGTGGCTATGTCCCCTCAGTGTGATCTCCTCATTCCTTTGTGTTCATGTGGATCCAGAAAAAGCATGTAATGCTAGCATCAACAGAAGTAGATATTGGGACAAAGGCAGCTTTAAGATACAGACTGAATACAATGCGAGTAGGAGAGGGATAGCGCAAGAGTACAGAGCTTGGCTTATGTAATTCCTAGTGGGATTTATTGCGAGTCATGCAACATAAAATGTCCAGAACCTGAAACTATCCTATTTGAAGAACAAAACCTGCAACTTTAATGGCTTCCTATTGAAAACAAACTATTTTACTCCAATGGATTGGATAAAATATCAACAACATTTACACAAGATGGATATGTGGCTTCTTAACAGCAAAACAACACTAACTAGGCATGCAATGAAAGAAACTAAGAATTCTAAATAAAATGAAAGAATAATCTATTGCAATGAGAAATTCAGAGGCAAATTTGAGGGGCCATTTGCTTGAGCACAAGCCATCTATTTATAGCATTTGCATTTACCCAAGGTAAAAACCAAATTGAACTCTTAAACTATAAACAATGGCAAAACACTATTCCAGGGAACCGGAATCATTAATGCAAACTTATGGTGGTGAAAAAAGCTGGTGAGTCATTGAAATTTACATGAGTCATGTTAAAAGAGCATTCTAGAAAATGTGTAAAGGACCACTGCCCTTCTTAGGGCGGTGGTCACGAGACCGCCGCCCAGGCATGGCGGCGGTTTCGTAACTGAAGAGCAAAAGGCTAAGAAAAGAGGGGAAAAGAGAAAAACAAAGCATGCGGGGGCTAAGCGGGGCATGCGGGATGATAACGCATACTTGGAGAGCTTTTCTGGATCCCGAACACCTTGTGAGGAGACCTGTATCATCATTGGGGTACGTGTTACGTTGTTCCGGCAGTGCAGTACCCTATAATTTTGGGTACGTACATTCCCCCCATTTGGATAGAATTCAACATAGATTTCTTAGACTAGCTACCCAAAAGTATTTGATTACTAAGGAAGGATTGTCTTGGAGGAACCCAGATGGAGTTATCGTGTGGTGTGTGAATGAAGAACAATATATAAAGTTTTTAACTAAAATTTGAAAATATGGGGGTAGTTAATCTAATCTAGGAGGACATAAACGTTGTAAATAAATGTGATAAAGTAATGTAGAAATTACTAAATGATAAAAACAATAAAGTAAAACCATAATATGTAAGAAGGAGGTGAGGAAATAACTCAGCTGATTACAGATGTCTATCGCAGAGTGTCTCAAAGATGATTGGAGAAAACATAAGTAGGAACGGCTGTGCATAGGTCTTGTAAAGGTTAGATTTGGAGGATCTGAGTAGATTGGGGCACCTGGAATAGGACTGGGGCGCCCACGGGCACTCGGGTATGCAATCTTGGCACCCTGGTTTGTGAAAAAGCTCCAGAAATGGTTCTCACATAGTCAGAAGGTGGTCAAAAACCTTTGTTGTGTGTCGCATCATGTTCATTGTCCCGCTCTATATGTTGCCAATAATCTAAGCTGATGTAGAGACCTAAAAGAAGACAAGGAGTATGAAAACCCTAAAAATAAAGGTGCAGAATGAATGGATCGGATTGACCTCAGCTGCCACAATAGTGAGCTTACTAATTTGAGTGTTGCACTACATTTCAGACCCAAATGTAGTTCTGGTGAGTATGTGCATGTCATGCCCTAGGTGCTCTTGTGTCAGTCACACTTTGTGAAGTAGAAAGAAATAAATAAATGTAGAAAATGTAATAGATTGTGTGTATGGAATAGAATAGAATCCTCCCCCTATGAAGTGTGATGCAAACTCTCTAGCTTGTGCCTTGATGATGGAGCTATGTGGATGCAAATGCAATAGATGGATGCAACTCTAGATGAGTGATAGTAGTAGAATGATGTTAGGTGCCTCATTATGGTCTCATAACTTTATATTTATAGGGTTCTCTTGATCTAATTTCGTAATTAACCTTGACATGGCCGGCTAGGAAAAAGATAAGGATGAAAAACAACTAGAAAGAGCCCAAAAAGTGGCAGGATAGTAGAGAAAGGATTAGGGCGCCCCTGTATTACCCTGGGCACCCCAACTAAGGCTAAAATGGTATGAAAGTGCCGAAAAAGATTGGGCATGTAGATAAAAATGTGTGGGAATGACAATATAAAAGTAAAATAAGATGGCCAAAAGATGGAGTTAATTAGTACTTTCTTCACTCAAGAACCTTCTAAATAGTAGTATGAGACTAGGATAAATAAATGTCTAATTTGCATGATTTTGTGACTACATTTTGCCCCCATGTTATTTTGGTGAGCTGAAATATTGGTAACATAAAGTAGATAAAAGTGTGTACCTGATGCCCATGAAGAGTGTAGTAGAAACGTGCTGAAGGACTAGACCAAAAGTGTGGAATGAAAAAAATAAGATGGAGGAGAGCGGAAACTAAAGATAAAAAATTTAAAAATAAAAAGTGATGAGAGTGAACCTAGGGCAGAATGCGTGTGTATCTGTGGCCGTGTTTATTGTACTTACTAGTTTCTCATATGGCTAGACCTACAAGGAGATACGATCTAGTAGTCAAATATGCATGCCTGTAAAAAAGCTGTGTAAAATAAGCATGTATATTTAAATTATGCAAATATAAACTACACAAAATGAAAGATTGTAAATGGAACATGTGTACCTGATCCATGTCGAGAAAGAGGGTGTAGAAGAATATCTTGTACCACAAGTTTTTTGGGTGATCTCACGCCACCCTGGTTGAAGAAGTGCAAGGAGGAAATACTCTTTATCCTCCAAGCTCTAACCACTTTTGCTAAAATGAGTGTGGAGAGATCTCTGTAACGTCCTGGTTTTTTGGGCAATCTGACGCCACTGGCTAAAGTAGTGTAGAGAGCCACATTCACTATAACCCCCAAGCCTATAACTACTTCCCAAAAATTCTAAGAACACCATGTCCTATAAAATCCATTGTGTATGGGGTTCGTAGACTGGTCTAAACCCACTCGTTGTAGAAGACCGAATCATGCTAGTGTAGAATCTTTGTCTTAATATGTAAAACCCCCAAAATGATGCCCCCCTCTTTGGGGGCACATGTGATATCACTAATAGGTGACATGTGGCCCCAAAAGAGGACCAACCACATGTATGCTAGAACTATGGAAATTACTTGGTAGAAACCAAGGCACGCATAAACAAGAAGGCTAGCCAAATACAAGTGTAAGCAACCAATGCATGCATATAGAAAACATGTGTAAGATACGCAAAAAGTGACGTAGTGTAAACATGCAAGAAGATAAACTAATCCACACAAAGCAGTTTACAAACATGGGACATCAATCATGATGTTGCAAGATTCGCAAGGCCATCATGGCCACAAACAATAAGTAAGTGTGCACACAAATCATAGGGAAAAGCCTACAGATAATGGTAAATAAAAGTATATAAGTACAAACAAAAAAACAAGTAGTCATGGAAACATATAATCCTGTAAAACAAGTGTTGCACATGGAACACCCATTAGCATGTTAGAGAAATAACCAATACTTCAAAAGCGTGTATGATCAAGTAATGTAAGATGCTACGTACATAATGAAACAATAACACCTGGATGAGACAAATGTGGATGCCCCCAATGACCAGTTTAATAAAGGTAGAAGGTGATCATCCATGCCACATATAGGATTCTTGTATCTGCGATCACACTAAACAAAGGCATGAACGTGCATGTGTGCACGGTATAGATAATGATATTTAATAAATTAATCTAACATGTGTAAAAAAGTGATCATATAAGACACTAGCAAGCAAGAATAAATGCCCCCAAGACAATGTAGTATGTTGTGGATGGGTGGAATAGAATGCACGATGGAATGATAGGAGTCTTGTGCCCCCCGAGTGGATGGAAATGTATATAATAAGGTTCATTTGTTTCCACCCCCATAGGTCAAGAATGAACCCTAAATGAGAGTGTAATCAGGAATTGGTCAAGTAGTGTTTGTTGTGTCTAACGCACTATGATGATTGTGTATGTAGTGGTGATGAAGTGTGACATATAGAAAGGATGAGTGAGAACCCTTTAGCCGAAGTGTATATATTGATTGGATGAAATGGAGGAGGGATGATTTATCCTAAACATATATCACTATATGATGAAACGATGAGTGATGATTTATCCTTAAGCATATATCACTATAAAATAAATTGACGAGTGATGATTTAACACTAAGCATATATCACTATAAAATGAATCGAAGAGTGATGATTTATCACTAAGCGTATGTCATTATATGATGACTGGTAAGGAGTGGTGATGTAACAGGTGTATACCACTACAAAATGATATAATGGGGGTGGTGATCTAGCCTAAAGCGTATACCACTACAAAATGATAGAATAGAGGTGACGATTTAGCTTAAAGCGTATGTCATTATGAGATGAAAGGAGAGAGTGGTGATGTAACCTAAGGTGTATACCACTAAAAAATGATAGAATAGAGGTGGTGATCTAGCCTAAAGCGTATACCACTACTAGATAGAAAGAGTGAGTGACGATCTAGCCTAAGGCATATGTCATTAGCCTAGGAATATCGTAGGATGGAATGTCGCATTGCGAATGTAAGGCCCATTTGATTTGTAAACCCTAGGCAGTCGAGTATGGACCAAGGAACTAAAGTGTGTCATAGTGTGGTTAGTGCAATGTGGATAAAACAATGTAGTAGGTGTAATGATTAAATTCCCATGTGGTGAATAGAATATGTAAAAATACAAACTATGTATAATGCGTCATGTGACATATGTAAGTAAACAAGTAGTGTAGTATGCGGGATGAAATGTAAAGCAATGTGATGTAAACTAGCATAGGATGTAGAATATAGGTGATGTATAAATGCGCAGTGTATGAGGTGACTACGCATAGTTATGGTAATGATGTATGTAGTGTATAAGAGGAATAATGTATGATCCTAAATGTGCATATGATAGTAGGATTGGAAAACTAGTAAAAATGTGTGATGGATGAAGGCATAAATTTCAAAATGTTGTAAACTATACATTGTATTATATATGATGCACAATGTGTGATGGAATGTAAATGTGTATTGCCTATAGTACAATGTGTGGGGTTCAATGTAAGATTAATCCCTCAACAGTCAAGTGTCAAGATCAATGTAGCTCAAGGGCGCATCATCGGGTATTGACGATGTTAAAACACATGAGGAAAGTGCAAATATGATAAAGGTATAAATTTTATAACGATCGATGGGGGATTTCGGGTGTTATGCCCCCCAACTATATAGATAATGAGTAAACTAACCAATGATAGTGAAGGACAAAGGTCCTCAATCTCATATATGTCGTGATGAAAGGGGATGAAATATGTGTGAATTCTAAGAATGGAATATAATGTGATGTAAGAAGATGAATGTAATGATAATGCATAGATGATAAGGGAGGAGTGTATGAATGGGATTCCCCTCAGTAGTGTGAAAATAAAGACTATGTAAACTCATCAAGAAGATTGTCATCCAATGGATCGAAATCGAATGGATATGGATTAGTAACTTGGTAGGCTATAGTGTTAGGTTGATCATGTAATGAGCCATAAAGATGTAAGTGATACATGCCCATAACATACTCATCATCAGTGAATGGAGGAAGTGGGAAACCATGTGCATACCAACGAGTGAGATTCTGTGTATAACCTAGGAAAGAACTATTGCAGATGATAATGCATCCAAAAGGCATGGTAAATGATATATCTATATGATTCGGATCTAGGGTGCCCCTAATATAATCAAGTCAAGATTTCCCTAATGTGAGTGGGGTAGTAGTAGGGGTGTGTGTTAGGAAAACATCAAGATAAAATACACAGAACCCATAGGCAGCCGTAACATGAACCAACCCATGATATAAGTGAGGGTTATATGGTGGTGGATGGATATCATCAATAGAAAAACCTAAATGAACCAAACCTTCATGCGTACATATTGTGTCAGGTGAAGTAGGATCAAATGGAATGTGTTCCCAATATGAATCATGTATGAAGAGTGTGCAAGTAAATGGTGGGCGAATTGAGGATGAGAATATAGATGGTAGAGCAACGCCCATGGATGGAATAGTCCCCTAATATGGAATGATAGCAGTAGTAGTAACTAGAGGCATAGGAGGGACTACATCTATCATAAAAATAGCACCCTCAAGTGGTGGTAAATGAGGTGGGTCATCCATAGGTTTAGGCTCATATATAGTATCAATGCGTGGAATAGGAAGACTAGTATTACGATCATGGACACAGTATTGGAATGGGTCACGGTCCCAAAAGATAGTATACTCAATGCGTTCATGTAAGAATTTAACACAATGATGGACCCTAGAAGTGATAGCCTGCATCCCATGAAGACATGGTCTACCCAACAAACAATTGTATGAAACAGGAAAATCTATAACAAAGAATATTGTGGGGAGAGTTTTGGGACCAACAATGATGGGCAAGGTAACATGACCAAGACATGGACGAACAGTACCATTGTAAGCACACAATGAAATAGAAGAGGGAATAACGCCATGAGTGGACATACCTAAAGCTTGAAGAAATGACATGGGACATAAATTAAGTTCAAATCCATTGTCAATTAGAATGTGTTTGACACCTACATTGTGAATGTGACAAATAATATACAGTGGTGGATCATTACAAAAGGGATAAATATATGTGGGAAGGTTAGCCTTGAATGCTATATGTTGTGAAAATACATCAGCAAAGTTCTTATAAATGGAATCTGGATGCATGTCAACAGAAACACGTGTAGTAGCAAAAAGATGTTGGATGTGGTGAAATAAATCAAGATTGGAAAGTAAATAATCATTGATAGAGATATTCATTATACCTTAATGCAAATACAGACCCTATAAGGTGTTATGAAGAAATGCGGGGTTCACCAGAATGATTAAATAAAATTGTAAAATATGGGGGTAGTTAATCTAATCTAGGAGGACATAAATGTTGTAAAAAAAGTGATAAAATAATGTAGAAATTACTAAATGATAAAACTAATAGAGTAAACCCATAAAATGCAAGAAGGAGGTGAGGAAAGAACTCAACTGATTACATATTTCTATCGCAGAGTATCGTAGAGATGACTAGAAAAAACAGTAGGAATGGTTGTGCAGAGGTCCTGTAAAGGCTGGATCTAGAGGATCTAAGTGGACTGGGGCACCCACGGGTGCTCTGATATGTATATATGGGTTCCCTGGTTTACGAAAAAGCTCCGGAACTGGTTCTTACAAGGTGGTAAGGTGGTATGAATCACTCGTTGTGTGTCGCATCAAGTTCGTTGTCTCGTTTTGTATGTCGCTAATAATCCAAGCTGATGTAGAGACCTACAAGAAGACAAGGAGTATCAAAACCCTAAAAATAAATATGCAGAATGAATGGATTGGACTGACCTCAGTTGCCACAACATTGAGCTTACTAATCTGAGTGTTGCACTACATTTCAGACCTGAATGTAGTTCTGGTGAGTGTGTGCATGTTGTGCCCTAGGTGCTCTTGTGTCAGTCACACTTTGTGAAGTAGCGATCAATAAATAAATGTAGAAAATGTAATAGAATGTGTGCATGGAATAGAATAGAATCCTCCCCCTATGAAGTGTGATGCGGACTCCCTAGCTTGTGCCTTGATGATGGAGCTATGTGGATGTAAATGAAATAGATGGATGCAACTCTAGATGAGTGATAGTAGTAGAATGATGTTAGGTCCCTCATTATGGTCTCGTAACTTTATATTTATAGGATTGTCTTGATCTAATTTTGTAATTAACCCCGACATGGCCGACTAGGAAAAATATAAAGATGAAAAACAGCTAGAAAGATCCCAAGAAGTGGCAGGAAAGTAGAGAAAGGATCGGGGAGACCCATGTGAGACTGGGGCACCCATGGGCACCCCAATACTACACTAGGTGTCCCAGTCGAGGTTAAAATGGCAGAAAACTTCCGAAACAAACTGGGCATATAGAAAAAAATGTGCGGGAATGATGAAATAAAAGTAAAATAAGATGGCCAAAAGATGGGGTTAATTAGTACTTTCTTCACTCAAGAACCTTCTAAATAGTCGTATGAGACCAGGATAAATAAATGTCTGAAGTGCATGATTTTGTAACTACATAAATTTGATTACAAAATTCCACCATGGGTTATGTGGATGTGTCGACACTAAAGTTTTCCTCCGTAATTTATATTTCATTAATGTATGTATTAGGAATAGGATGTTGTTAAGTGTAATTAGTAGTAGCGTCTGATAGAAGATAACAGCGCCGTCAGTACGGTGCCGCCAATAATGTAGAGTACGGTAACAGTCAAAGTACAATAGGAATGTTGTAAAAAGTAAATATTTGTCGTAAGTGGTCCGGTAATGTTAAAATGTCAAAGTTGGGATAAGTAGAGAAGTAGGGTCTACATGATTAGGAATTAGAAATATTATATTGGTAATAAGGACAAGGAGTGAGGTCATAAATATTTTGTGTATTTTATTTGTAAAAAGTCTAAAAATGTGGAACCCATGTGAAATGATAAGGTTTATCTTATCTTAAAAGATAAGCTTACATGTACAGATAAGAGTTAAGGTATGGAATATGATTCGTCAGAGTGGATTTCTTATCCTATCTTAGAGATAAGATGGATAAGCCTGGAAGTTCTATAAATAAAGAGGCCACCCCCCTCATTTAGCATAGAAGGAAGTAGTGAGAAATATTGTATGAAGTGTGTAAAGGAAGCCATCAGTTTAAAGGTGTGTTGAAGAAGCCATTAAGAGGTGTAATTGTAAAGTTTCTCCCATAGTATTGGTGGAAGGCAAGTGAAGTCAATAACACTTGAAGTACCTCATGGGTGAGATTGTAACAATTTCATGTTAATATTATAATTTACTTTGATATTTCAGATTTGTCATCATTCCGTCTTATCATAGTCGATGGTATTCTTGTGTTATGTTTGTTGTTTTGTTTCCAGATTACATCCACCAAACTAAAGGCTGTGCATTAGTAAATAATCATAGCACGAGGAGTTCCCGGTGAAGAATTATCATAGTGCCGGATTGGTGATGACATTTTGGTTCCGTTGCCGGGACCATTCCTCATTGGTGGATTGTCTGGAGAGATATTCCCACTTAGTCAAAAATCAATTGGAGGGTAACCTTGTTTTTACTGTGCATAGTAGTTACCATGGTAAAGTCATTTTTGCCATGAATAGTAGTTACCATGGTAAAGTCATTTTTGCTATGAATAGTATTTACCACAGTAAAGTCACTTTTTACCGTGAATAGTATTTACCGCAGTAACTTCACTTTTTACTGTGAATAGTGTTTACCACAGTAAAGTCAGTTTTTACCGCAGTAAGTCAAGTTTTACCATAGTTTACCGTGGTCATTTCTATTTTCTATTATAGTGATTTTAATTATTGGTGCACATAAGTCTTGTTGATTGTACTTTTGGGTTGGTATTTCACTGTGGTTACTTTTGAAAATGGGGAAGATTCCTGTTTTTTCAGCCCAATCTAATGAAGATGCTTCCTCTTTCATTCAAGAGTTTAAACGATCTTGTATTTGTAATGGCCTTATAAGAAGGGAACAATGGACTGAATTTTTTCCTACCTTTTTGGATGGTTCAGCCCTTAGGTGGTTTGAAACACTAGGTGATAATGTGAAAAACTCATGGGATTTATTAACTGAAAGTTTTCTTGAAGAATTTGGTGAACAACAGAGATATGCAGATCTCATGATCGATATCACAAAGCTAACCCAAGGAGAGAAGGAGAAGATAAGGGATTATCATGCTCGTGTTCTAGAGCTAAGGAGAAAGCTCGACGCCCAGATCCGGAAGGAAAGATTAGTGGATGGGTAGATGAATGGCGTGGATAATCTCCTATGTAAGCACTTCATTCTTGGGATGAAGCCAGAGATCAGACAACGAGTGAAGTATGACCACCCAACTACCATTGAACAAGCAAAGGAGATTGCAAGAAGGCAAGAAGAAAGCATGGAAGAGGAGCCCAAAGAAATTGTTGCTAAAGTAGAACCTACACCAGCACCTTTGCTCTAGAATCCACAACCACTCTCGGTGAGCACAAATCTTTCTCCTAGTACATCTACTGAGTATGAAGATCTGCTCAAAAAGATGGGTCAGTTAACTATTAATCTTCTTCAAGGAAAAGAATTTAGTTCTCAGGGAGGAGATAGAGGTCCAAAAAGAAATATTTCTGAAGTTGTATGTTATGGTTGTTATAAAAAGGGTCATTATAAGTATAATTGTCCAGATAGAGCTTCTACATCTGGTAAAGGAGATAATGATAAAGGAAAAGCACCTGTGAATTCTTTTGATGTAGTAGATAAGAGTAGAAATAATGAAGTAGATGTGTTTGTAACAAAAAGAAAGAAAGAAAAAGATAATCAAGATGGAAATGATCCTAAGAAGATGAAAGGAGAAACTAGTAAGAAACATAGGAGAAGAAAGTTGGGTGTGCAGGATTTTCTGATTTCACAGGGGCAAGGACCATACTCCATCTTGGAAGATCTGTCCAAAAGGCCTGCAAATATTACATATGGTCAACTCTTGGCTATGTCTTCTGAGAAGAGGCGGGAGCTGCGAAGTGGACTCAATGCTCGACGAAGGAAGGAGGTTGAGGTCCCTGTTTTGGAGGCAGAGGCGGATCCCTATGCTCCACAAGCTGAGGTATTATGTAATGGTATTTCAATTCATGATGTCTTAGTTGATGGAGGTGCTGCAGTTAATGTAATGACCGAGTCTGTAATGAATATGTTGGGTTTAAAAATTGATCGCCCTTCAACACTTATGTTAAGGTCATTAAATAAGGGAAAAACTAAACCAGAAGGTGTAGTTTCAAATGTGGCAATATCTGTTATGGGTGTTGTATGTGTGGTAGACTTTCAGGTGATGAAAAATGGTACTGTTGCGTACCCAATGTTGCTGGGAAGACCATGGCTAAGGAGAGTTCATGCAAGAAACTACTGGAATGAAGGCTTCATGACACTTGGATGTGGTAGAGAGAGGGTGAAGATAAACGTGATCCCTCGACATCATAAGGCAGAACCTGTGGATTCAAGTGATGAAACTGATGATTGGACATCCTCTGATTACTCTAGTACCAGTGAAGTGGACACTGAAGATGAAGAAAGTGAGGTTGATGTTTCAGTCATGGATATCCTTCCAGTCACACCGACTCATGACCCCATAAAATTATCTGAAGAAGAAGTTGATGATCGTCTCCAACAAATAAAGATTGGTGATGCTGTGATGGAGAGTGAGAAGGAATCCTACCTCCAGCTCTTTCGAAGGTACATACACATATTCACTTTTGATTACAAGGAACTCCGTCAAGTAAGTTGGGTAGAACATTCTATTGAGCTGGTAGATGGTGCTAAGCCTATAAAGCAAATGCCATATAGAATGAATCCTAATTTTTCCAAGACTGTAAAAGAAGAAATAGATAAGTTGCTTGATGCAGGATTCATATTTGCTGTGGAGAATTCAGAATGGGTTTCTCCCATTGTGATCTCAATAAAAAAGAATGGGAAGCTACGCATTTGTGTTGATTACAGGAAGCTCAATAAGGCAACAAAGAAGGATCATTACCCTCTTCCATTCTTAGATCAGATCTTGGACGAAGTAGCTGGCCAGGAGTGTTATAGTTTTGCTGATGGATATAGCGGATACAACCAAGTCCGTATAGCGGAGAAAGATCAGCTGAAGACCACGTTCACCACTCCTTGGGGAACGTTTGCTTATAGAGTTATGCCTTTTGGGTTGTGTAATGCTCCAGCAACATTCCAGCGTTTGATGAATAGGGTGTTCGAACCCTACATTGGGACCTTCATCAGAGTATTTCTGGATGATTTTTACATCTATGGGAGCAAGTTGGACCACCTGCACCAGATGGAGACAACATTTCAAAGGTTAGATGAAGCACAAGCCTCACTAAACCCTACAAAGTGTGTCTTTGGATGTTCTAAAGGCGTTTTGTTAGGGCATGTTGTATCCAGAGATGGTATTGGTACTGATCCTGATAAAGTTTCAAAAATCAAAGATTTACCATTTCCTATGAATAGAAGTAAGTTGAGATCATTTTTAGGCCATGTGGGTTACTATAGAAGGTTCATCAAGAATTTCTCAAAGATTGCACAGCCACTAACCCAGTTCTTGAAGAAGGATGTTACTTATGAACCAGGAAATAAGGCACATGAAGCTTTTGGACAACTGAAGGAAGCCCTGGTGTCTTCACCTGTTTTAAAGAATCCAGATTGGAGCAAGCCATTCATTGTGTACACTGATGCCTCAGATGCAGCACTAGGAAGTACTTTGAGCCAAAAGGATGAAAATGGGAATGAACATCCAATTTACTTTGGGAGCAGACAAATGAGCAGTGCTGAGGTAAATTATACTGTAACTGAAAAAGAGGCTCTAGCTATCATTTTTGCTGTAAAGAAGTTTAGAAATTACTTGCTAGGGCAGAAATTTATAGTTGTAACAGATCATCAGGCTCTAAAATATATTGTCAATAAGCCTAACCCATCAGGGAGGATAGCAAGATGGATAATTTTGCTACAAGAATTTGAATTTGATATTATAGATAGGCCAGGAAAGAAGCATGTCAATGCAGATGCACTCTCTCGAGCCTATGATGGTTTAGGATCATCTTGTGATGATGATGATTTCCCCGATGCAGCATTGTTATCCCTTGACACAATCCCTAGTGAATACATAGATATTTGGAATTATCTGAATGAATTCAAGTTTCCTGATGGTGCCAATGCAAAGACTAAGAGAAAGATTACTCAAGCCAGTCGTCCATATTCTATTCTGCATGGAGTATTATTTCGAATAGGACCTGATGGACAGTACAAGAGGGCAGTTGGACGTGATCAAGGGAAGGAACTGCTAGAAGAATTCCACAATGGTACATGTGGAGGGCACTTCTCTGGACAACTTACAACAAGAAGGATCTTGGATGCAGGTTATCACTGGCCCACTCTTTTTAAAGATTGTTATAATTATTGTAAGACATGTGATATTTGTCAAACACATGGTAACCGTAAGACTTCATCAGCTCCATTATGTCCTATTCTTCCACTTGGTCCCTTTGAAAAGTGGGGAATAGACATTGTAGGTCCACTTCCAACTACCTCACGCCAAAATAAGTATATTGTAGTTGCCACAGATTATTTAACCAAGTGGGTTGAAGCTAGGCCATTGAAAACAACTTCCATGGATGAGGTGGCAAGGTTCATATATGAACGCATTGTCACCAGATTTGGTTGTCCATTAGAAATTGTAACAGATCAAGGAAGCCACTTCATTAATGAGGTAGTAGAAGCCCTAGTCAATAAATTTTCTATTAAGCACAGGAAGGCAACAACATACAAGCCAAGCACAAATGGACAGGTGGAACGAACAAATTTTGTGTTGTGTCAAATTCTAGCAAAAGATGCAGCCTTGCAGGTACATAAGTGGGATAAAAGGATTCATGCAGCATTGTGGGCATATAGGGCAACATCAAAGTCAGCAACAGGATACTCCCCATTTCAGTTGGCCTATGACATTGATCCAGTTCTTCCTATTGAGTTTGATATTCCCACTGTGAGAGTTATGAAAAATGAAAGGATGGATGAAAGTGATTCAGTAAAAGAAAGGTTGGTACATCTTCATTTGCTAGAGGAAATGAGGGAAATAGCAAAGGATACAAGCCATAAGAAGAAAATGAAGCAGAAGGAATACTTTGATCAAAAGATCCGTTGGTCTCCATTTCATGTGAATGACTTGGTTCTAGTATATGATTCCAGATACAAAAAAAGAAGACAGAGAAAATTTCTTCCAAAATGGATGGGGCCCTACAAAATAGCAGCTGTGCATGAAAATGGTACGTACCGACTGGAGGAATTGGATGGCACTCCCATTACGAAATGGGTCAACCACGACAAGTTGAAGATTTTCCAAGCACCAGAATAGTCTACTCCGAGGACGGAGTAGAAGCTAGGAAGGGGGAAGATGTCGACACTAAAATTTTCCTCCGTAATTTCTATTTCATTAATGTATGTATTAGGAATAGGATGTTGTTAAGTGTAATTAGTAGTAGCGTCTGATAGAAGATAACGGCGCCGTCAGTACGGTGCCGCCAATAATGTAGAGTACGGTAACAGTCAAAGTACAATAGGAATGTTGTAAAAAGTAAATATTTGTCGTAAGTGGTCCGGTAATGTTAAAATGTCAAAGTTGGGATAAGTAGAGAAGTAGGGTCTACATGATTAGGAATTAGAAATATTATATTGGTAATAAGGACAAGGAGTGAGGTCATAAATATTTTGTGTATTTTATTTGTAAAAAGTCTAAAAATGTGGAACCCATGTGAAATGATAAGGTTTATCTTATCTTAAAAGATAAGCTTACATGTACAGATAAGAGTTAAGGTATGGAATATGATTCGTCAGAGTGGATTTCTTATCCTATCTTAGAGATAAGATGGATAAGCCTGGAAGTTCTATAAATAAAGAGGCCACCCCCCTCATTTAGCATAGAAGGAAGTAGTGAGAAATATTGTATGAAGTGTGTAAAGGAAGCCATCAGTTTAAAGGTGTGTTGAAGAAGCCATTAAGAGGTGTAATTGTAAAGTTTCTCCCATAGTATTGGTGGAAGGCAAGTGAAGTCAATAACACTTGAAGTACCTCATGGGTGAGATTGTAACAATTTCATGTTAATATTATAATTTACTTTGATATTTCAGATTTGTCATCATTCCGTCTTATCATAGTCGATGGTATTCTTGTGTTATGTTTGTTGTTTTGTTTCCAGATTACATCCACCAAACTAAAGGCTGTGCATTAGTAAATAATCATAGCACAAGGAGTTCCCGGTGAAGAATTATCATAGTGTCGGATTGGGTTATTTGTTACTTTACAAAGTGGGTTGAAGTTGTTTTAACAAAAATATAGCTCACAGAGTGGTGATGGGTTTCTTGAAAAATAATATAATCACTAGGTTTGGAGTGCAAAAAAAGTATGGATGATAATGTTATGTTTTTCAAGGCTATCCCTCTTTTAAAAATGTGTGATCAATTTGGGATCAATCTCACTTACTCTTCCAACTACTAGTCACAAGGGAATGGCCAAAATGATTCCAATAATTTAAATTTGATCAAAAAATTTAGGACTTTAGAGCTAAACTAAAACAAGTGGGAAGAGAAATTGGGCTTTTTCATTTGGACAAATAGAATCACCCCAAAGAAAGCTACATGAAAAATCCCTTTTGAAATGGTCTATGGTATGAATTCTGCTTTTCTTGCAAACTTAGAGCCTCCCACTTTCAAACTACTACAAGAAATGAATTTAGAGGATGCAGACCCATATGAAATCAGAAGGCATTCCAATGAGAAATATGTGAAGTTTAATAGTAGAGTGAAGAGGATAATTGATAAAAAAAAATCTTCTACTAAAGAGTTTGAATTGAATGATTTGGTGATGCTCTAGGTCAGAAGACATGAAGAAAATGGAAAACATGGAAAGTTTTATCCCTTATAACACGACCATATCAAATAGATATACACATTTGGAAAACTCTTTCTTTTTGAGAGATTTGCATGATGAAGTTTTAGATTTTCCTATCAATCACATGCACTTGAAGCATTTCTTTAGTTAGTAAGAGTAATAAGTTCATGTATAGTGTACATAAGTGTTTGTTTCCATTTTTTCTCTTGTCCATGTACATAATTGTTGTTTGGGGTGTGTTTTTCCTTTGTTTTTAGGTTTCTCGTTGGTCATTAGTGCTTAGAGGTTTGTTCTCTTTCTATGCATTCATAATCTTATTTACATCACAGCTTAATTAAAGTTTCATTCATGGAATCCAAAGTTATTAAAGAGATTGGAGTCATTTGAGGATAAGGCATTGGTCTAATTTACCAAGAATTTTTTGGGATATTTTATTACCCACAAGAGGTACCTATCCCGCAACCAAAGCTAAAGTTGGCACCCAAAATGGTTTCACTTCATTTTGGGGGATTTTGGTTAACATTTTGGATTGTGAGGGATTAAATTATAATATACACACATTTTTTGGGCGCTCTAATTATTAAAACACATAAAAAAGAATTCCCATTGTTTTCTCTACATATATTAAATTCCTAAAACCCATCAAATTTATTGGATATGAATGGGGACATATGTCACTTGTCAGTGTCCCAAATCCTCCAAATTTAGCCGCTCTTCGTTGATTGCAAAGACCACTGATGAGGGACAAGTGACATGCATCGGTCTGCCCATACTCAAGAATTTTTTTTGACTTAGCATTTAGCCTTTGTTCCGCATGCCACTGATGGAGAGCACGTGGCAGGGATCGGTGCACCGATGTGGTACTATGTTTCAATTTGATAGAGCACTACATGTCAACAAGTGGCGCCGATTAATTCATCTAAAACAATTTCATACCCCTATGGAGGAAACTTGATGAGCAATGATGATGAATGATGTCTGATGTGCATGTACAGTTAGCTATGGAGTTGATTGTTTTGTCTTAGCTGGATTCCCATAGACCAATGGAGTAGTGCCATAAGGTCCAATGATGTTTTTCTAAAGGGACTATAGTTTGAGGAGAAAATTTTAATAAATATTGGAGCAAGTTTTTAATGAAGAAAGTAATATAAGAGAGCTCTGGTTTTTTATCATAACTTTTAATGAGAAGCTCCATTTTGAGAATGGTTGGTACCATTGGAAAGATTATTCGAAGATATTTCCAGTAGTTTTTATCTTGGGAGAAATGGTTGGTAAATTGACGTGCAATTTGTGATAGAGTCTTTCAGTTTCTCTTAGCTTCATAATTAGATCAAATAGATCTCTCACATTGATCTCCCATGGAAATTATGATCTATTGGATAAATGCAAATATTATATCCATCCATTCTCTTGATTCCAAGGGTGTACATATGAGGATTTCCATTTATTTTTTCCTACGAATAATTTTTTTTGGTCAAAATTGGACTTTTCTTTAGGAAATACTTGTGTTTCTTTTCATGATGATTTAACATGAGTGATATGAGCATGCTCATATCTCTTCATTCATTGGTGGATGGTTTGTTTTTACCTAGTGCTGACAATTGGATCCTCCTCAACCTATGATTTATTCTAGAGGAATATTTTGAGTACATTTATTGTTATAAATTAGTGGATACATCTTCATCCAATTCTTTTGGATCATAATATAACATTTTGTTCTCCAATTTAAGAGTAATTGATTAATAGTAGATATTCCTGATTCAAAGAAAAAATATCATAAGATTTTAAGAAAGTGTTGTAGCTCTACTATAAGTTATTGAATATGCATATTATTGTTTGGTAATGAGGTGTTTATTTGTATCATGTAGGCATTTGTAAGTGTTGATTAATAAAATTCTTGCTTGATTTCCCTTCTATGTATTTTCTATATAAAAAAAAAATCAATACTAGTGTATTGTCATTTTGTGTTATCTTGTTTTGATGTATAATGAGGGGTTTATGTAATATCGTCTTTTATTTTTTATGAATTATGATGGAGTGTGCAGTACATGTGTAGATTGTTGTACTCTATTGGTTATTATTATCTCATTTTGTTTAAATTATAGAGACACCTTTCCCAATGGGTTCTAGTCATTGCTCATGATTAATTTGGCCACTCATTTAAACAATATTTTCATATATCAATGTACCGCACTAAAACCTCCCTTTATATTTTCAAATCCTTTGAGATTTTAGTTTTTATAAATTGGGATTCATGTTTATAAGATTTCCTACATTTACTTTGCATGTTCAAGATAACTTAGCTTACAAATCACATATATTTTTGTTAAAATAATCTATTTGCTTGCAACCTTTTCCCAATCTTAGGTATCATTTTGATTCATCCTACTAGTGACAACAAACTGGGTGGGAAATCATAGTGGTTAGGTTGTTTATTTGGGTTTATTGCACTAACACTTGCATAATATATGTTATTTTACACGTTTGGTTGTTGTAGGTATCTCCCATAGGTTTAATAAATCCCAAAGAGTAGTAAGTTAGCCATCTTTTCATTTTTTGACCTTAAAGCATTGATTGTACCAACATCTCATTATGGACCCTCCTCTAATTTCATTCCTCATGTTGTTTCTCACAATAGGTCTCGCCTTATTGTAACTAGTATAAATATGATTTTGGAGACAACCCATATTCTCCTTCAAAATGTTACAATGTCTATGGATTTCAAATATATTCTTTGGAATCAATATTGATATACCTCTAACAATACTATACACCTAATTTAATTTAATTTGAATTAAATCTATATTGCAGAGTAACTATTGTAATAAATAATGTATAAATGATAAAATATAGTAATGACATAATCAGATAAGCATATAAATGTAAAAACCCAAGTAAGAAGGAGAGATAAGAGGACTTAGTTGATTTGTGAGTAGGATGGAGGTGATATGGGTAGGTAAAAGTGTTGAAAAAATGATATATAACATTGTTAATGCTCATTGTAAATTCTGGAACTTAGGAATGATGTATGACAGGGGTGCCCACGGAAGGGTAGAGGCGCCCGGGAATTAGCAACTAGATTTGGGCCCTAGTGGCCGTGTAAATTCTTAGAATTTATTTATTAAGTGTTGCAATGGTTTTTTTTGTCGGTTCTTATATGTCACTTTAGATTCATTATTTGATTTCCGAAGGTAACTGCAACCTACAAAATAGAATAAATACTTGCACGTGTCCACAAACCACATCAAATTTAATAAAATAGATGAAAAATGTGGAGTCAGAATGACCCCGAAAATCACTCGAAGAGTGAACATACTGGTGAGCATTGCACTACATCTCAGATCCCATGTAGTTATTTTGTGTGTGTAGAAATGATGCCCTAGGATGCCCTTGTGTAAGTTTCACAAATTATAACGGGATATATCTAAATTGTAGAATATGTATAGTATGTGTGGATGGAATATAATAGACTTCCCCTCATATGTTGTGTATGCAGCAATGATGTAACCCTTGTCCCTTGTATCTGGATGCCTTTGGAGTGCTTTAGTGCTTTTGGATGCAAGCTTAGGTGGGAATAGTAATGCTTAGTCCTTGGTCCTTATTTTTGAGAAGTAACTAAGTGTGTGTGTATATATATATATGATTCCCTTGTTTGATTTTTTAAATTGACAATTGGAAGGTCGGCCCATAGGTGAAAAATATTCCCAAAAGATAAAAGAGACCCAAAAAGAGCAAGTAAAGGTAAGAAAGGGTCAGGAGCACCCAGTATGGATAGAAGCACCTAGGAGCTAGTGTCCTTACTAGGCGCTTGTTTCTGAGGCCACAAAGGATAAATCAGTCAAGTTTTGTCAGGGCTGTAGGGTGTGTAAGACCAAAGAGAAAAGTGGCCAAAGATAGTTTTCAACCACTTGTTTTCTAGCTTGGTAATCATATATACATTAGTATGATTTTGGACCTAGAAATGTACCCAAGTGCATGATTTGGTGTCTGCAACACCTTGAAATAGATAATCATATAACTCCTTCAACTCATATTGTTGTTTAATCCCCATTAGGTGTATTTTCCAAAAACTACTTCTAATTCCTCCCCAGATACTTTGGTAGTGATTGTACCCAATCCCATGGTTACACCTCCTATTATTTGACCTATTATATCAATATTTTTAGGAACATATCCTCCACCAATCTATAATGATCTATATCATCATTATAATAGTGTCACATCTCAATTGGAAGTGCATCATGTCAGTCACCCATCATATGCATCAATTGACTCAATCATTCCTACATCAGTCCCATTTTCACTTACATCCACTCTTTATTTTGATCATATTCCTTCTAATGCTCTTTGGCTATATACCCTTTAGGTTTCCCTATCGTTATTACATTATGATGTCCCATTTATTATGCATACTCCTAGGCCTCCTAATCAACTTTCTAGCACATATTCCATCTCTAGGGGATCTTTTAGGCCTCCTGATATGCCTTCTGCTTCACACTTTTTCTCTAGTGGCTCTAACTCTCCTAGGTATCCTAACAGGCCTTCTAGCAGACAAGTTATATATAGTGGATCTAGCCACGATAGTCCTTCTTGCGCATATATTATATCTATCGGCTCTCACTCTCATAGGATTCCTAATGCACATATTATCTCTCATGGATCACGCTCTTAAAATCATCCTCATAGATCTAATCCATCACACACTGTCTCTTCAGATATAGTCCACCTTTCCCTCCTCCCAATATTTTAATGGCACATGATACTACTTGTACACCAATTATATATGTGCATTCTTCTTTGGCACAAATGAGGCATGTGCCTCTCATTTTTTGTAGATCAATTTTTCCTTCTGATAAGGCTCTTAATGGATAGATTTTCTAATTTCCCCCTCTGTACATATATATACTCAATAATACAAAAACATTCATATGTTTACACAAATACAAAACCAATAAGGTATTACACATAACTTACATTGTTAGCACTTTACATAAGATATGGTATTTGTCACTATGGTTTAATTAATGGCATATCTATTTTAATCTTTACACACATGCATTCACAAGCTATATTGAGCTTGATACACGACACACAAATCATTACATGTTAATAGGAGCTACTTTGGTTCTTTACAATATTATCTCTGGGGAATCATTCTATATTATACAAGTGTTATTATTTCATTATAGTTCCTTTCTACTTTCTCATTATGTTTTCTTACATATATTGTGTAGATGTTATCTTTCAAACTAATATGATTAACACATGTGTCTTTTGTAGTACTAAAATTACTACTTAAATTAATTTTATCATTGTTTGACATTATTTTTTGTTACACTTTGTTTTCTAGTTGCTTATGATACTACTTGTTTGCCTCATTGTGTGTTTCCTGAGTGCCTTGCTTATCTTATGATATTGTGGGCATCCTATGCTTGTGGATCTATGCCTTCTTGTGTGACATAACTTCTCTTGTATGCGGCCTAAGTGTCTTAATTGTCTTGTGACAGTGTGGATGTATCATTTTTGTGGATTTATTCCTTGAGCTAAATATTTGTTACATTTTATTACTTATGTTTACTCATTTTATTACTTCTTTGCCTCTATACTAGATCCCTTACATCTACATTATTGTTATTATTATTTTTCTTGTTGATATCACTACAATTATCACTCTTATTGGTACCGTTATTTGTCTCTTTACGTGTCATGGTTTCCACCACACGCAACCCCTTTTTCAAGCACAATTTCTCAAAGGTGGCCTCCTCTTTAGCATTTTTATACTCTCCTACAGATTCTTAGACACACAGTTCATGTCCACACATCTATTATTTTGAGCCATGCACTCAAATGGTTTTTCACACATGCCTCAAAAGAGGGGGAATTCATCAAGATATATTCTCTACTTACAAGCATAATCACAAGCTCATCTGTAGGTTTTTACATGGGAAAAATATTCAAAAATGACTCTAAACATTAAAATTTTGCAGAAAACATAGATTCAAAACCATACATAAGGGTCAAGACTATACAAATGTTCCTAACCATACCATATGTTTTTCACTAGGTGTAGAAACACCATATTTTTCCATAGCTTCATATTTCTCATCATGGATACATGTTTTTGGCACAATCTCAAACTCATTTAACAAAATTTAGATCAATTTATAGGGGGAGTGAATATTTCAGTCCTTCAATTCAGTACTCAATTCCGGTTACAAAATACACATGTTTTGTGGTATGGGTCTCTTTCTCCATTTATATTTCAAAATATTACACACTGTTACTTAGTAGTATGACACACAGGTAGAGCATGGGGGAACTCATATTATTTTATACCTTGTTTATGTATATTCATACATTATGCCTATATCTTTCTACAACAGTATGGTCCATGGGGTTATGGAAAGTTTTAAAGTGGATAAGTTCTTCATAGGTATACATTCCTCTCCGTATTTCATAGGGGAAGATATCATAGTTACTAAAAACATTGATACATGGTTTTCTTCCTTCATAGGGTGCACTAGTACCTCTCTCTTCTTATCTCTATATTGTTTATTGGATGTTCGGTTGCATGCACCAATACTCCATTTTATCCTTTAGCAAAATTGGCTATTGATTAACCCCAATCCTTCATCAAAGTTGAGCAACAATAATCGAAATCTCTAACTGCAAGAAAAGAATAAGAATCTCTCCCCCCTACAAAATAACTAGGTGTATTCTTTCCATTTTTACATCTCTTGATTTTACTTTATACAAGTTCAATTCCATATTTACAATCAAGTTATGGTCCAATTTCTACTACGAACATTGACTATGCATTGTATTTTAGGTTTCATCACTTAGCATGCCAACACCAACACATTTGGATAGAAAAAACTCTGAGTGAAGACAAAGTGTGTCTACACACTCAAACATATTTTCCGTTAAACTTGTAATTTTCATTTAATACTTAAAAGGGGAAAAATGTAGACACTAAAATTTGGAAATTTACCCTTTGACATTGGTAATTACAATTGTACTTCTTGGCTAAGACAAACACCCGCATCTTATTACTCAGTGCATGTTGTTATCTCTTTCCTAACTTTCCCATTTACATACACTATGTGTTAATAAATTTTGAATGATAGTATAAAAAACTAGTGCTCAAACTCTAATCTCCATTATACAAATTTCATATTTCACTTAGCATGCCAACACCAACACATATGGACGATAAAAAATCTAAGTGAAAATAAAGTGTGTCTACTCACTCAGGTATGTTTTCCTTTAAGCATGTAATTTTCATTTCATACTTAAAGGGGGGAATGTAGACATTCAAATTTGGTAATTTACCCTTTGACAGTAATTGTAATTTTGATTCTTGGCTAAGACAAACACTCCCATCCTATCCTTACTCAATACATGTTGTTATCTCTTTCCTAACTTACTCATTTACATAAATTATGTGTTGATAAATTCTAAATAATATTATATAAGACTAGTTCTTAAACTCTACTTTCTATTGCGTAATGTTCATATACAAAATCGCAGCCACAAAACGGTCCAGAAACAGACTTGGACTTCAAACACAGAACAGGCACTAGTGCCCAGAATCAGACACTAGCACCTGGGTGCTCTAGTCCTCCCCTAGATGCTAATGTCCATGGGGGAAGATATGAACAATTTCATAGTACAACACAGTCTACAATAGTTCTATAGTTACAGACACATACCTTTAGTTATAGAATGCATTCTATCTCATATATTCAAAACAATGAGAAAAATTCAGAACAAATCGGGACACATCATCTACATTGGTGCTTATTGGGAAGAGTCTTGTAAGGACAATAAAACTAGACCTCTCTCCCCAAAACTTTCTTTGTGGCATGAGATCGCCCAAAAAAAATCACACTTGATGTCATATCGCCCAAAAAATTGGCACTTGGCATGAAATTTTCTGAAAAACTCCCTCTTGGTGTGAGATTGCCCAAAAACCTTACTATTATCCATATTTCACCCCCCTGAAAAAATATTGGATCAGCCGCGACCCTGTGCGAGAAGAAATAGAAGAAACGGCTTTGTCACGTGAATCCATGTCTTAAATCTATTTGAAAAACTCAGGCAGACTCTAAAATAAAAAGGGAAAAAGTCAAAGTTTGAATCTGAGTCAAATGAAAGCGGGCTGTCTGAGCAAAAAGGGAAAATTTTCCTTTTGACAAAATGGCACAAAGGAAAAGATTGGAGCACACCTCCCCAGCCAACAAAAGGGTGCCACGTGTCCAAGCGGAGCAGCGAGGCCGCGGGAGTTTTTTGGATTTTGTGATTCTCATAGAAAAAGGGGAAAAGATAAATTTTGAACCTACAAACCTGATTTTTCCCTAATCTGGCTGCCATGTATCCCACATTATCAAAAGGGGACCCATTTTTCAAGTTGTTTTCCCACCCATTGATACGGATCCAATAAAAACTTCGAAGGGGCATATCTTTTGACTCAGGGCTCAAAATATTGCAAATATGATGCTATTAGAAAGATCTCGGCCTCACCTACGCCATGGAGGTCTGAGACTATATTTTTGAGGAGGTTAGGTAAAGGAAAATGGAGGAAATGTCTTTGAGCCTTCTCAACAACCAGATCAGATTCGATCTGATTCATTTTTTCCTCTTCCTTCAAAGCACCAAACCAAGGATTGATGTAGTAAAGATGGATTTGGGGTAGATTTTTTCAGAATCATTAACACCAATGGTTGAGCTTCAACCTGATTTTCTCACTTCTCTCTCTCTTTCTTCTCTCTGATCAAATCTATAAATACGGGGCAGGATTCATTGTAAAGGGTTGTTCATTCTTCTTCTCTACCTCCCTTCTTCCTTTCTTCCCCAGGGTCGAAAATGGAGTTTGAACCCCCTTTCATGGCTTTGTAATGACATTCTCTTGCCTCTTTCTCACTAAAAATGTATTGTGTGAACTTTTGGAGCAATAAAATTCATTTTAGTGATGCATTTTTCCATCCTTTGCTTATTTTATTATCTCTCCTCACCTCTTGTCATTGCAAGGTATATTATGCATATTTTGATGTCTGTTGTAGGTCCTGGGAGCCGTGTTTAATGGGTTTTGAAGTGGTGTTCTATGTGAAATATATCTCTAGTATGTGGTGCATCTTGTCCACCCTCTCCTTTGCTGACCTCTCTCCACTTCAGGCAGCTGAGATTGTGACCAGCACTTCCCTTTTCTCGGTGCTATCACCTCGTTAGTGTAGGATTTCCCTCTTTATGCACTTTTTCTCTCCCTATCTCTTTGGAATTTTTAGGATAGGTGTAGATAGACATCATTTCTACATTCGGATTAGTTTAGCATTAGGATCTGGAAGAAGAATCTAGCTTTCTCCAGAGGGCCATCTAATGTCCGCAAGTCCCACAGCTTGAGAGATGGTCCCATGTTATGCAATCACACCAGAAGAGTCTGCCTTAGAAAAGCATATGTTTAGAACTCATTTGGGGGTGTTGTGATTTTGCATTAACAGTTTTGGCACACTCGGTGGGATAGGTCTGAAGCACCTTACCACTTCACTTCATCAGTTTCGATGTGCTCTCGGTGAAGGTTTTAGCCTTTGGAGGCACTTTTAAGCACATCTGGCAACTCCATCTGGTCAAAAACCCATTCTCTGAGTTGCAGACCTTTTCCATCCATTTCCACTCATTTCATCCATTTTCTTCTTCCATCTCTTTAATTTTCTCCCATTCCATGAAGTTGTGCAATCATGACTTCATTCCCTTCATAGAACTCACACTTACAGTAGCAGAACAATCCATGCCCAATATGTTTTACAACTCCTTCAAATCAGCATTTTTTGCAAAGGAAAAGTTAGTATGTCTACCCCTATGAGAAACAGTGCCAAAATTAGTTTGGCTACGAAGCTTTTCAAGAGCATGGGTATGCAAACAACGAATACAATCAAATACATGATAATGGTCTGCTAGAGAAGATCCAAAAAATGGAGGTTGGCATAGTTCAGTCAAGGGGCATTGCACAAATGAAGGCATTTTAGATTGGTTTCAAGGCACCCTGTCTATGGGAAGGCCCTTTTCCAAGACATTACAACCCTCAAGAGAAGCCTGACTTCATGGTTGAAGTGTTTCCTCAGCTTACACAATGGGCTGAGAAGATTGGGGCTTATGAGTTGGAGTCAAGACAACCTTGTCAATGGGTAAGTCAATCACTAGCTCCATGCCTTTCATTTTCTCTCCCTCAATCTTTATCATTTCGACAGAGGCAAGAGTCAAGCCCCTCACTTGTTGCCCCAAGTGTTAATTTCAATTCTCCATCTTCTAGTCTTCCATCTCATTTCCTTTCCTCTTCCCTTTTCCCTTCCGAATCTATGTCCCTCCCACAAGAGCAAAAATAAATGTCTTCCCCTCCACCACAAACAAGGAAATAACTAGTGGAGACCCTACCCACCACTCCTCTTGCCTTCCCAAGTCCATGCTGGGAAGAGACTCCAAAAACCAGCCAAGGAGAACATCAAACAGAGGAACCCAATAGAGAAGAAATGATAGAAAATTTGAAGAGTTGGGCTGCTAAATTTGAGTTTTCAAAGGTTCCCTTGTTGGTTAAGCCTATGGAGGAGGCTGAGGTAAAACCGCAAGTGGTGGAAGCTCCAGCTATAGCACAAGTAGGGGAAGAAGGAGCTACTCCTAATCCAAAAGAAGAGGGGTACATTTCGGATGTAGAGGAGGACCATACAGTTTTAGAGCCTCCAAGTGTGGAGTAGACCACAGAAGAACCTTCAGTCCTTCCTCCCACTTCATCCCCTTCAAGCTTTGATGTTGAGGAAGAGTTTGAACTTTCAAACTTCATGTTTGAAGATGAGGGGAACCATGGTGAGAAAATTGTAGATCAGGAGGACACCATGAAGGAGATTGAGCATCTACAACAGGACAGCAGGGAGGCAGATTACCTATCTAACTTGGAGGATTTCCTTGATGGAGGGGAACCCATGGAGATCACATCATTTTTTCCTCCATCTCTCACATCCCAAGCACATGATCCTTCTGCCATGGAGGAGAACATTCAGGAACAACATCCTACACTTCATAAGAGCCATATGGAACCAAGATTGGAAGATCTTGATCTTCCATGTTCTTCAAAGGAGGAGGAAGAGAAAAGGCAGGAGGATATCATCATCTCTCTCACACCATTCATCCAAGAAGCTCCATAAGAAGACTCCATTTTTGGAGTTGAATTTCAGAGAAATGGGCACATCCAAAGGATTAGACTGTGCCCAATCAGGTTCTTAGCTTCATTGGATCCAAATGAGAAACCAAAACCATTTGTGCCTACTTCATGGCATGAGGATGAATATGCAAAGCACCAAGGATCAGCTATCAATACCTCTTCAGGAGTCCAAATGCAGAGCAAGCTAAAAGAGGTATTTTCCATTTTTCTCCAGCTGATACTTTGTTGATTTGGGTGGAATATCATCTTGCAGTGTCAGTTTTTCACTCATCCAACCAGCCATGTTCAGTGCCAAATCAGTTGCATGGCTACCATTTTTGAGGAAGGGAAGATATTTCTCCCTGTCAGTTGTAGGATTTGTTTGAGCTCCCTTTTCTCTTGGTTAGAGTAGTGTAGGTAGGTTTGTTTTCAGTAGAAGAAGTGCTTTTGCACACTCTACATATCCCACTTGGGGTATGTATGATTTTTAGTTTGTACATAGTTTTGGTGCTGTTGTTTTTCTCTTGCATAGTGCATTGTAATGGTTTTTTGGTGAAGATCAGCTCCAAGTTTCAGTGGGTTTCCAAGTGGCCCAGGGGTCATTTTTCAAAGTTTAGATCAATGGCATGCTATAACTCATGACTTCATGCCCAATGGATACTTGAAGGCCACTAGTCTCTTCATCTAGCAGGCAGATGTCCCCATGAGTCACCAAATTGTTATCCCAATTTCGTGCCCCCCAAAAAATTTGGTCAAGAAACTATTGCACATAAGGAAATTATGAAGGAAACTACTCAAACCCGCGAGCTCACATTCCAGGACAACAAACTGGTTATAGGTGGGCTCAGAAATAAAGGAGAAGAGACAGCAGAGAGAGCCACGTGTCCTAGCGGTGTTTCTCTAAAGATGAATCCAAAAGGTAATCCCAAATGAGTGATAGGCTGTCACATGGCCCTAGTAGGTGAAAAATGAAGAAGAGTCTTCTAAGTCATTAACGCAGAATCCAATCTCTTCAACTACTAGATTTGATTTGATTCAATCTGTTGGGGAACTAGAAGCGACATATTGTGGTTGGATTTATAGAAGGCATTGATTATTAGTGGTTGAACTTTCAAGGCTGGATTCAATGCGTATCTCATGGTGGTTGGAGTAGGATTCGAATTTTCCCTCTTCTCTCTCTTTTCTTTCTATATATATTGTAACACTTCTCGTTTGAGAAGGAGAGACATTCTAGGCATAGATAAACTCTATCAAATTCGTTTCTTGATGCCATTTTTGAGCAGTGAACCTTCTCCTACGCCTGGTGAATGTATTTGTGCCTCTATTCTAGAAATGTAATGGTCTGTGCACCTTCTAGAGCATTAAAAAACATTTTTTTGTGAAGTTCTTCAACCCTTTGCATTGTTTTGTTGTTTCTCCATGCCTCTCCCTTTCATTCTTGGTTTTCTGTGCATGTATTTCACATTTGTAGGTGTAGGATGTTGTGTTTCATGGAGTTTAATGGATGATTTACAGATATGGGCCATGTCACTTATGTCTGACCTCCCTCATCTCCATTTTTTCTATTTCTTTCTCCCTCAACTGAATATATCAATCCCCTTTCTTGGTGCTATCACCTTTGTAGTGTAGGATTTATTTATTTTCATGCTCTTTTTCTCTCCCTGTCTCCTTGGAATTGTTAGGATAGGTGTAGTTAGACGTCATTTTTGCATTAGGATTAGTTTAGCATTAGGATCAGGAAGAATAATCTGGATTTCTCCAAAGGGCCATTTCAAGTCCGCAAGTCCCATAGCTTGAGAGATGGTCCCATGTTATGCAAATCACCCAAATGACCCTGCCTTAGAAAAGTAGATCCATAAATCATTTAGGAGTGTCATGATTTTGAACTAAAAATTTTGGCACACCCAATGGGATACGTCTGAAGCACCTTACCACTTCACTTCATCAGGTTCAATGTGATCTTGGTGAAGATTTCTACCTTTGGAGGAACATTCAAAGCACATTTAGCGACTCCATCTAGTCAACAACCCATCCTCTGAGTTACATACCTTTTCCATCCATTTCCACTCATTTCATCCATTTCTGCTTCCATCTCTTTCATTTTCTCCCATTCCATGAGGTTTTTCAAGCGTGACTTCATTCCCTTCATGCAAATCACACTTACAACAATACAATCCACCTCCAATGTATTTCCCAAATCCTCTAGATTAGTATTATAATCAGATCCAGGACCATTATGCTTAACCATATGAGCAGTGTCAAAACCAGTTCGACTAATTAAGCTTATCAAGGACAAGGGGACACATATAATGGTGATAGTTATGAAGAGGATGTTGGTTTACTAGAGAAGATTCAAAAAATGGAGGCTGACATGGTTCAGTCAAGGGGCATAACACAAATGAAGGATTTCAGATTGGTTGTCAGGGCACCCTTGTCCATGGGAAGGCCCTTTTCCAAGACATTACAAGCCTTCACGAGAGAAGCCTAGACTTCATGGTTGAAATGTTTCCCCAACTTGCACAATGGGCTAGTAGATTGAGAGGCCTATGAATTTGGTGCCAGGAAACCTTGTCAATGGGTAAATCTCGACACCATTATCTGGTAATTTTCTCTCCACTCCTCAAGTAGCATCATCTCAATTTGAGGTTTCAATTTCCAGGCTTCCCATTGTATGTTGCCCCAAGTGTGAAATCCATTTCTCCATCCCCCTAGTCTTCCATCTCATTTTAGTTTCTTCTTCCCTTTTCCCTTCCAAACAATGTCCATCCCACTTCTGAACAAACAAGAAGTTACTCCTCCCTCTCCCACCACAAACAATTACAAAGCTGGTGAACCCCAACCTGCCACTCCTCTTGCTTTCTGAATTCCATTTTGGGAGGATACTCAAGAATTTAGTCAAGGACAGAAAGAAGAGGATCCCAACTAAAAGGAAATGCCAGACAATATGAAGAGTTGGGCTAGTAGATTAGGGTTTACAAAGGTATCCCTTGTAAAGGTCAAGCCTATAGAGGAGGTAAAGATTAAAGAACCAGTGATGGCTAGGGCCGAGTTTGCAACAGAAAAAGGGAAAGAACAAGAGGAGGAACAATTAGTCCTAAGCCCCATTGAAGAGGAGAATCTGGGAGAGATCAAATCAATGTTGAGGACACTAAATGAAGAAGGCAGTATTTTTTACTTTCATTTCAAGGGCCTGATTTGATTTATGAACCCATGATGAGGAGGACCATACAGTTTTAGAGGCCCCAAGTGTGGAGCAGGCCACAGAAGAACCTTCAGTTCTTCCTCCCACTTCATCCCCTTCAATCTCTGATGTTGAAGAAGAGTTTGATCTTTCAAACTTCATGTTTGAAGAGTGAGGGGGAGCCATGGTGATCAAGTTGTAGATCAGGAAGGCACCATGGAGGAGGTAGAGCACATGCAATAGGAAAACAAGGAGGCAGACTACCTGTCAGACTTGAGAAGATTGCTTTAATGAAGAGGATTCTGAGGAGATAACATCATTTTTTCCTCCATCTTCAACCTTCCAAGCACATGAACCTGTCTACCATGAAGGAGAACATTTAAGTGACAAAAGCCTTCACTCTCATAATGGCCCTCTGGAACCAAGGTTGGAAGATCTTGATCTTCCATGTTCTTCAAAGGAGGAGGAAGAGAAAAGGCAGGAGGATGTCATCATCTCTCTCACACCATCCACCCAAGAAGGTCCATAAGAAGACTCCATTTTTGGAGTTGAATTTCAGAGAAATGGGCACATCCAAAGGATCAGACCATGCCCAATTAGGTACTTGGCTTCATTAGAGCCAAGGGAGAAGCCAAAACTAGTCATGCCTACTTCAGGGCATGAGGATGATATACAAAGCACCAAGGATCAGCTATCATACCTCTTCAAATCCAAATGCAGAACAACTAAAAGAGGTATTTTCCATTTGTCTCTCAGTTGATACTTTGTATGATTTGGGTGGAAGGATCAGCTTGTAGTGTCAGTTTTTCACTCATCCAACCAGCCATGTTCAGTGCCAAATCAGTTACATGGCTGCCATTTTTTAGGAAGGGAAGTCTATTTCTCCTTGTCAGTTGTAGCAGGTTTTGTTTGAGCATCCCTTTGCTCTTGGTTAGAGTAGAGTAGGTAGGTTTGTTTTCAGCATAAGAAGTGATTTTGCACACTCTGCATATCCCACTTGGGGTATGTATGATTTTTAGTTTGTACATAGTTTTTGGTGTTGTTGTTTTGCTCTTGCATAGTCCATTTCAGTTGGATTTTGGTGAAGTTCAACTCCAAGTTCAATGGGTTTCCAAGTGGCTCAGAGGTCAGATCTTCAAGAGTTTAGATTACTTTCATGTTTATCAAGAAGACTCCATGCCCAATGGATACTTCAAGGCCACTGGTCTCTTCATCTAGCAGGCAGATCTCCCCGTGAGTCGCCAAATTGTTATCCATATTTCAACCCTAGGAAAATTTGGTCAAGACAAAAAATATTGGATCGGCCACGACCCTGTGCAAGAAGAAAGAGAAGAAATGGCTCTGTCACGTGAATCTGTGTCATAAATATATTTAAGAAACTCGAGAAGGATCTAAAATAAAAAGGGAAAAAGTAAAAGTTTGAACCCGAGTCAAAGGAAAGCGGGCTGTCAAAGGAAAAAGTGAAAATTTTCTTTTTGACAAAATGGCACAAAGGAAAAGATTGGAGCACACCTCCCCAGCCAACAAAAGGGTGCCACGTGTCCAAGTGGAGCAGCGGGGCCGCAGGAGTTTCATGGATTTTGTGATTCTCACGAAAAAAGGGGAAAAGATAAATTTTGAACCTGCAAACACCATTTTTCCCTAATCTGGCTGCCACGTATCCCACATTATCAAAAGGGTACCCATTTTTCAAGCTATTTTGCCACCCATTCGTACGAACTCAATACAAACTTCGAAGGGGCATATCTTTTGACTCTGGGCTCAAAATATTACAAATATGATGCCATTGGAAAGATCTCGGCCTTACCTACACCATGGAGGTATGAGACTTTATTTTTTCGGAGGTTAGGTAAAGGAAAATGGAGGAAATGTATTCGGGCCTTCAATGCAATATCCATCTATCTCAACAACCAGATCAGATTCGATCTATTTCACCGTTTCCTCTTCCTTCAAGGCACCAAACCAAGGATTGATGCAGTAAATACAAATTTGGGGTGGATTTTGTCAGAAGCATTAACAGAAGTGGTTGAGCTTCAACCTGCTTTTCCCACTTCTCTCTCTCTTTCTTCTCTCCGGTCAAATCTATAAATATGGGGTAGGATTCATCGTAAAGGGTTGTTCATTCTTCTTCTCTGCCTCCCCTCTTCATTTCTTCCCTGGTGACGAAAATGTAGTTTGAACCCCCTTTCACGTCTCTGTAATGACATTATCTTTCCTCTTGCCCACTAACAATGTACTGTGTGAAATTTTGGAGCAATAAAATTTATTTTTGTGATGCATCTGTCCATCCTTTGCTTATTTTACTGTCTCTCCTTACCTCTCGTCGTTGCAGGGCATATTGTGCATATTCTAATGTCTGTAACAGGTCATGGGAGTTGTGTTTAATTGGTTTTAAAGTGGTGTTTTGTGTGAAATCTATCTCTAGTCTGTGGTGCATCTTGTCCACCCTCTCCTCTACTCACCTCTCTCCACTTCAGGTAGTTGAGATTGTGACCAGCACTTCCCTTTTCTTGGTGCTATCACCTCGTTAGTGTAGGATTTCCCTCTTTATGCACTTTCTCTCTCCCTATCTATTTGGAATTGTTAGGATAGGAGTAGTTAGACATCGATTCTGCATTAGGAGTAGTTTAGCATTAGGATTAGGAAGAAGAAGCTGACTTTCTCTGGAGGGCCATCTCAAGTCTGCAAGTCCCACAGCTTAAGAGATGGTCCAATGTTATGCAAATCACACCAGATGACCCTACCTTAGAAAAGCATATCCATAACTCATTTGGGGGTGTTGTGATTTCACATTAACATTTACCTTAAGCATTTGGATCGGTAACTTCAAATAATAGGACACTTTGTTTATCTCTTTCTCTTTCACATATCAAGTGCACACTTTCCTTTTTACACACTTTTACATACTTTTACATACTTATGCATACTTTACTTAGATTTATCATATACAAAACTTTGGAGAAAATATTTCACCAAAGTCAATACCTGCTTTCTGTGTAAATCCCTTTACTACAAGCCTTGCCTTGTACCTTTTCTATCCACCATCTTCTTCGTTAATCCTTTAAACCCACTTGTTCAGCAATGTTCTCTTATTTTCTTGCAACTTAACCAAATCCCAAGTCTGGTTCTGTTTTAAGGAGTCCATCTCCTCATCCATGCCATGCTCCCACTGAACGTGAGTCTTATCTTGCATTGCTTCTTCAAAGCTCTCCGATTCACCACTATCGTCAATAATAAATAAAATTGAGAAGGTGTAAATCTTTCTAGAAGTTTACTTACCCTTTGTGACCTTCTCATAGGAGTTTGGGGTACCACGGGCTCTATATGGGCCTCCTGAACATTAGAATCAACTTCTGATAGTGACCGATGCTGGTCACCTCTAACCGACATCGGTTCTGCTAACCAATGCCGATTTGGATCCTCTATAACCATCAGCGGGTTCAACTGACTGATGTCAATCAGGGACTAACTGACCACGGTTATTGTGTATTTCTGTAGGTGTTTCTTTAAAACCCGAGAGTTCATTTTCATCAATAAACTTCTCAATTTTCTCATCCTTGGGTACCAAAATTTGATCCCTATACATTCTCTTATCATTCCATTCAACATCATGACTCCTAATAATTTTATAATTCTCTACATCCCAAAAACGGAAACCGAAATCACCAGTCCATAACCAATGAAAGTGCATCTCTTGGATTTTGCATCCAATTTTTTTCTATTTTCCTTATCAACATGCACAAAATCTTCTGAACCTAAAACTTTAAGAAAAGAAAGATCTACCTCTTTTCTGGTCCATGCTTCCTCTGGAATTCCTCCATCTAGTGAACTTGAAGGGCCATAGTTAATCAAATAAACCGTTGTATGAACTGCTTATGCCCAAAACTGCAAGGGCAATCTAGAATGTATCATCATACTTCTAGCACGTTCCATGATTTTCCTGTTCATTCTTTCTATAACACCATTCTCTTGTGGTGTTCTTGGAACCATTCTTTCTCTACGTATCCCATTCACTGAACAATAATCATTGAAATATTTGCTATAGTATTTACCACCATTGTCAGATCTAAAGCACTTTAACTTAGAATTTGATTCATTCTCAACAAGAGCTTTCCATCTTTTAAAAGTATCAAAAACATCATATTTACGTTTAATACAATAAACCCATACCTTTCTTGTAGCATCATCAATGAAAGTAACATAATATTGGGATCCTCCATGAGAAGCTACCTAAGCTGGTACCCACACATCTGAGTGTACAAGCTCCCGTTTTTACTCCTTCTTAGTTAACCCAACTTTGAGAAATCTCACTCTCTTTTATTTTCCAAAGATACAATGCTCACAGAAATCAAGATATAAATATTTCAAATCCGATAACTTACCCTTAGCCTTTAAGATCTGCATTCCTTTTTGACTCATATGACACAACCGATTATGCCACATGCATGCATCTGAATCTAAAGTAAATAATGCAGAAAAGGAATCGGTAATACAAGTAGATAAATATAACGTTCCTACCTTCTTACCTCTTGCCACAACAAAAGCACCCTTGGTGACTTTCTAAGAGTCTCCTGTAAAAGTAACCATGCAACCAGATTCACCTAGTTGCCATGCTGAAATAAGATTCCTCCTGAGGCTTGGCACATGCCTCACATCTTTTAATACACATGTATTTCCATTCTGTAATTTTAGATAAACTTCCCCTTTACTAATAATACTGAAAGGTTCATCATCACCCAAATAAACATGCCCGAAATTTCCCTGGACATAATTTTTGAAATAACCCTTATTAGGGGTTGCATGGAAAGAAGCTCCTGAATCTAAAACCCATGATTCAATTCTACTATCTAAAGAAAGAATAAGAGCATCTTGCATTACCTCTAAGGCACCAAGATTTCTCTTTACCTTTGTATGGTTATTGGTTCTTTTATCCTTTGACTAATAATCTTTCTTTACATGTCCTTTCTTTCCACATTTCCAACAAGTAATTCCCTTACTTCTGGATTTAGATCCAATATCCCTTGACTTTGATTTCCCATTACTCTTACTCTTGGATCTCTCCTTCTGCCTGCCCTTACTTTCTACATTCAAAGCATTTCTAGATGATGTTTCCTCTGTACTCTTCCTAAAAATTTATTCATTCAATATTATACTAACCACATCATCAAACTTCAAAATATTATTAGCAGATGTTGTATTACTAACAGCCATTACCAAGTTGTCCCAACTATCAGGCAAAGAACATAACAATAAAAGTGCTTTTACTTCATCATCAAACAGTATTGTAACCGATTTTAACTGATTTACAATAGATTGGAAATCATTCAAATGACTAGAGGCAGATTCACCTTCATGCATCTTAGAAATAAATAGTTTCTTCATCAAATAAAATTTATTTGAAGCACTAGGTTTTTCATATAAATTAGCAGGAGATTTCATTAAGTCTACCGTAGAAGCCACTTTTGTAATATTGGAAGCCATGGATGCTTTCAGGCTCAATATTATAGATCCCAAAGCCTTTCTGTCAAGAATCTTCCATTATTCATCAGTCATCTTCGTAGGTCTAGACTTCTTATCCAATGGTAAGTACAAATCTCTTTGATACAGATAATCCTCAATCTGCATCTTCCATAATTGATAATTTTGGCCGTCAAACTTCTCTACCTTGTATTTATTTTCTTCTTCCATTGTTGTAGCTCCCACTCAATCAAAAAACCCTATGTGAGTAAATCTGTCAACACACAAAATCCTCAAACAAAGCTCTGATACCAGTTTTTGGGATTAGCACACCGGTTGTACAGACAATATATCAAATCTAAACATACATGCAAATAAAAGCAGATATTCTACCAGAAGAAATATACAAAACAAGAGACATAAATCAACACCATATTTAATGTGGTTCACCCAGTGTGGGCTACGTCCACTAAGAAACAAGCCAATCTATTATCCAAAGCTTTGACAAGATATACAATGAAGATTTACAATCTTCCACACCTCTCAGATGTTCAGTACTTTCTTTGCATCAATATTTTTCTTGTTCACCAGGAATTCTCTCTCACATAATTATCTTGTAATTATGATCCATACACTTACTTCTAAACCCTAGCTTTTATGCTTATATAGCCGTTTATAGACTTAGGGCACTTAGCCATGAAATTATAATTAATAAATCTATTTTAATGCTAAAAATAGATATAATTCCTGAGAGTTAATTAAAACTTCGTCGCACAGGTAAATGACGCCAGTTCTCCCTAACCACTGCTAGTTCCTTACTTTCTTAACCGATGCCGGTCATACCTGATTGATGTCAGTCTGACCTTAACCGATGCCAATTACTGTATTTTCCAGCAAGTTCCAATTGCATGCTAAAATTAAGTGATTAAGCTTCACAACTCAACAACATATCAAGCTCCACGAGCATTACAACTTATAATGTCTTCAGATATATGAAAACATCCCTGACTTTGACCAAGTCTTTGATTTAGTGCAACAAGGTACATATGTATGTCAGGTTATAAATATTAAATAATCAACTCTTAATGTATTTTAAATTTGACTTGAGATTTACTTTGTGATGTAGGGAAATTTTGTGCAGTTATTGTAACAAAATTTAACGAAGCAGGAATACACTAATTCTTGTCTCATTGTGTAAAGGGGAAAAATTTGACTTCCACATTCATTCATTGGTGAAGACCTTGAGTATCCCATTAGGTCAGTGGTAGTCACTATAACTTGGATTTGACAATATCCTATCAAAAATCAAATACTTGGTTGTTTGAAGACTACGAAGTACATAGAAAGATACTTCACTATTTACACTTGGTTCTTGCAAAAAATATTCAATTTATATTGAGGCAGGCCATCAAACAAGAATCTGTGGAAGGTTCTTGAATCAGATCATGAAGCAATTCCTTCTACTGTCAAGATTAGAGTTGATCCTTACGGAACTCATTGGATTGAATTTCCAAAGGTATGTTCACTTAAGATTAGATATACATCTACATGAATTTAATTTGAATATTTAATTTAATGATTTTGTTTAAATTTTGTAGGTTTTAAAATTCTATTTAATTACTTACTAATATGTTTACGTAGGTTAGTGGTGTCAAAAACTCTTCCACCTTCATGTGGCTAACATTGTTAATAGAGAATTTATTATTCTTGAAGCTAAGAGAAGCTAAGGGAAATTAAATATTAGAAAGGAACAATAAGCAGAAATTCTCATTTCACCACCTATATTATATGAACCATCTCTTCTTAACATGTTTCCTAGTACTTGTTTAACATTGAAGGATTTTGGGAACCGAAAAAAAGTCTCACCTAATGTTTGTTATGCATATTTGGTGATTTTGCAAACAATAGAATAGTAAGAGGAACAAATTGAGATTGAGAAAAATGAGACAAAATTTCTGAGGATCAAACAAGACCTTTCAAGGTGTCATGGTGACCGATAAATCACCCGACGAACTTATACCATTTTTTGCTCTCAGGGCTCTTAAGGGACTATGCTCGAACAAAGTAGCCCGGAAGCACCAGGATCATTAGGCACCGACAAAAATTCTCCCTAACCATTTACTAGGCCACCCCGATGTGTGTGCACATTTGTTTCGGTGCCACAAGCTTCTGTTTACAGAATATAGCAATGAACAACCTTACATTGACTCAAACTTGACTATTCGGCACTTTAACAAACAATAAGATAGCGAGAGGACCTAATTGAGATAGAGATAACTGATGTAGTATTTCATATAGGGTACCGATGATGAGGTTTAGGATCATACGAGGAATTCCAAGGTTTCACAGTGACCAAGAAATCACCTAACAAACTTATACCATTTTTTGCTCTTAGGGCTCTTAAGGGACTACGCCCAAACGAAGTAGCCTAGAAGCACCAACACCATAGCGCACAAAAAAAAATCCTCCCCAAGAATTTACCACGCCACCTTGATGCCTTTGTGTAGTCGGTTCGGTGCCATGAGCTTCTATTTGCAAAATATAGAAATGGACAACCTTATATTGACTCAAACTGGACTATTTGGCGCTTTTACAAACAATAGGAAAATGAGAGGACTGAATTGAGATGGATAAAACTGAGACAGGTTTTAGTAGAGGGTACCAATGCAGAGGTGTAGTATCAAATGAGACCTTTCAAGGTTCCACAGTGACTGAGAATTCACCCGATGAATGTATATCATTCTTTGCTCTCAGAGCTCTTAAGGGACTACACCCGGAAGAAATAGCCTGGAAGCACTGGCACCGTAGGGCACAAAAATAAATCCTCCCAAAGAATTTATTAGGCTATTCTAATGCATTTCTATAGTTTTTTTGGTGCCACGAGATTCTGTTTGTGAAATATAGCAATGGACATCCTTACACTGACTTAAACTAGACTATTTGACGTTGTTGTAAACAATAGGACACTAAGAGGACCAATTGAGATGGAGAAATCCGAGACATAATTTCGTAGAGGATACCAACATAGAGGTGTAGGATCCAAAGAGACCTTTCAAGGTGCCATGGTGATCGATAAATCACCCAGCGAACTCATACCATTTTTTTCTCTCATGGCTCTTAAGGGACTAGGCCCGGTCAAAGTAGCCTGGAAGCACCGACACCATAGAGAACCAAAATAAAGCCTCCCAAAGCATTTAACAGGCCACCCTCACATGTGTGTACAATCCTTTTGTAAAATATAGCAATGGACAACCTTACACTGACTCAAACTAGACTATTTGGCGCTTTGCAAACAATAGGACAACGATCAGACCAAATAGAGATGGAGGAAACCGAGATAGGATTTCATGAAGGGTACCAATGCAGAGGTGTTAGATATGATGATACATTTTCAAGGTTCCATGGTGACTGAGAAATCACCCAACGAACATATACCTGTTTTTACTCTTAGGGCTCTTAATGGACTACGCCCGAATGAAATTTCCCAGAAGCACCGACATCGTAGGGCACTGAAACGAAGCCTCCCCAAGAATTTATAAGGACAACCTGACATGTGTGCATATTTGGTTTGTTTCTAAAAGCTTGCGTTTGAAAAATATAGCAATGGACAGCCTTACATTGACTCAAATTGGACTATTCGGCACTTTTGCAGAGAATATCAGTACAAAGGTGTAGGATTAGATGATACCTTTCAATGTGCCACAAAGACTGAGAAATCACTTAGGGAACTTATAGTCTATTTTTCTCACAAGGATCTTAAGGGACTACGCCCATTTGACGTAGCTCGGAAGCACCGAGATCATTGGGCCCTGAAATAAAACCCCCTAAGCATATACTAGGCCACCCAACGCATTTTTATAGTCTGTGCAGTGCCACGAGCTTTTGTTTACAAAATATAGCAATGGACAACCTGAAGCTAACTCAAACTGGACTATTCGGTGCTTTTACAAACAATAGGACAATGAGAAGGCCATATTTAGATGGATAAAACCAATGCAGAGGTGTAAGATCATTCGAGACCTTTAAAGGTTCCATGGTGATTGAGAAATCACCTGAAAAAATTATACTATTTTTTGCTCTCAGGGCTCTTAACGGACTACGTCTAGACGAAGTAGCCCAGAAGCATCGACACCGTAGGGCACCAAAATGACAACTCCCCAAGCATTTATTAGGTAACCCTAACACGTGTGCATATTTATTTTAGTGCCACAAGCTTCCATTTTCAAAATATAGCAATGGACAGCCTTACACTGACTCAAATTGGACTATTCAGTGCTTTTACAAACAATAGGACAACGAGAGGACCGAATTTATATGGATAAAACCAAGACATGATTTTGTAGAGGGTACCTATACATACCCAAAATTGTATGTGCTGTAATGTTGGAAAGAGGTTACAGAAACTGCAATGATGATTTAGATCTCTTCGCAAGGTGTTCAGAATCCAGAAATCACGTTGAGTATACATTTACATCCCAAAATGCCTTATCAAGCCTCTGCATACTTTGTTCTGACCCCATTCCTCTCTTTTCTTGCATTTTGGTCTTTAGTTCAGGACCGTCGCCCTACCTGGGCAATAGTCCTGTGACCGCCGCCCTGTGCAGGGTGGCGGTCTTGTGCGTGTTTTCCAGAACTTTCTGACGCTTTCATCAACATAAAAAATCAAGTGGCACTCGTATTTCTCAACCACTCTTGCTTGCATTTGAGTTTTAGCCACCTGGTAAATAGTAATTCCTCTTTGTTTATAATAGAAGAGTTCAATTCAAACTTACCCAATGGTAAATCAAAGTGCTATAAATACCAATCTGTTTTGAAATTTCTTCAATAAGTCTCAATAATTTTAGATTTTGTTAAAGCTCTCAGCCTCTTAGTTCAAGGCTCCATAGTTCTTGTTCTAGATTATGTCCATTTGAATTTTAATTCTACTTAGAGTCATAGGTTGTTGTTTCATCACAGGAGTTATAGATCCTAGAAATTTTGGTACACTTGTATTGTATCCCTGTAACAATCCCACTAGGAATTGCATAGACAAGCTCCGTTCTCTTGCACTATCCCTCTTCTACTTACATTATGTTTGGCTTATGTCCAAGCTACCACTATTCAAACATCATCTCCTACTGCTGTTGTCACATTCCCACTTTTCTGGATTCACGAGAACATGAAGGAATGAAGAGATCACACTGAGGGGACAAGTCACGATACATCTGGATTTGAAGCTGTTCTATAAACTCTAGGTTTGAATTGTCGAAGTTGTAGTTACAATATATCAAATAGAATATCAAATCATTTTATTTTAACTAAGCTTGCTTTCAGTATTACCAGGGAAGCTGTGGGGAATGATAGCTTCTGAGAATTTGTGATTTATTCCTTACTTCTGAGGTAAGATTGAAGGTCTTTCATTTAAATTAGTTAGTTATTTAATATTTAGGATAAATTCACAAATGTAAAGGCAAATAGCTACATCAAGCTACCTTGTTTGTTTTAATTCTATTATTAGATTAATTGTTCATTATCTGAATATATTAGAATAATTGCTCTTTAAATTTCATTCAAATTCTCATCCTTGAAAATATAAAAAAAGAATATAAGCATAGTGTATATTTATTTTTATAATTAGTTTACTTATTTCAGTTAAATTTTGATTATCTCTTGCATGATAATTACGGGACCCAGAGAGCCTAGGGATTACGTATTCAAACCGGTAATACCTTAGCCAAATATCTTCACAACATTAATGGATATAGATCAAGGTCTTAGAATTCATGTCTTTCAAACAATAAACCCACAAGAAATTAGTGAGCAATTGAGAGAATTGAATATTGAAGATGACAAAGCATACGCATTCTGGTCAAATCAACCCAATTATAGATTGCCTTGATAGGATATCCGCATGACCATACAAGAACCCGAAAGAGAGAAAACATTTGGTTGTGATTCAGTAGTTCCACAGCCAAATATAGGAGACATTCTCATTGACATAGACACAGGCTTACATATACAATTTGCTTGAACACCCGTAAGGTATTCTGAGAAGATCGTACAACTCCTCGTATTAAACATAGAAGCTGAAAAGGCTTATGACTATTAGAAAGTCAGAAGAAGAGATTGATTCTTCACATGACCATAACATGTCCACAACAACCATGAACTCATGGTTTTGATCCCCAGGTCCCACAACCCAACGGGCATGCTAATCAGTTAAACATTGACACTAGTTTACGTATGCTAGTATTTAGATCCTCACCACTCCCATTGGATATCGTAACACAATTTTTCGCATTGAACATAGAAGCCAATCAAGCTAATATTTTATGGATCATACCAGAGAACTGCCCATAGTTTCCCATAAATCCACTACACCTCTCATTACCATTTTTCATGACCTTGCTGGAAATATACACAAAGCACCTACATGTCATTTTCCATGTATCCAACAACCAATAGATAGGATCTCGGCATAGCTTGACATTGATTGGAGCCTCCTCACAGCTATTATATCTGAACGATCCATTACACCAATTCATGTTAGGAGAGATTTCTTTGCCTTAGACTCACAAATCCCATTATTACATGTTGAGAATATAAGATTGCCCAACTAGTTTGACTATACCCGCATATATTTCATTTCCACCAGCTATCTCGGCTTGACCTCAGGAGGTCAGGTACGAAGAAGGGCTACTTTTAGATTCTCATGCTCGCATGTCACTTTTCTATCATACAAAATGTGTGAACCCGATGTGAAACTAACAACCGCTCCTTTTTCATTACCACTTATTTCATCCATCTTCGCTCCTTCCCATTATTCTACGGGTATTTATATACCCCCCAAATATTTCGGGATACGAAGCATATGGTAGACCTCTCTCAGGTCTCGAAGCATATTATGGTCAAACAAATAGACAACCGTTACCCTCGCTTTTTGTATGGGCTAACAACTATTCAAACAACTACTTTTCATCACAAAATCCTCCTCAAAGAACTAGCTCTAGTTCTTCGTTTCGAATTGAGGAGTTAGATCAGCTCACACAAACACAGCAACTAGAGCTCTCAGGCTCTAACAATATGATGTTTACTTGAGAATCCATTTCATCTCCGCCGGTTTTGTTCAGACCACAAATCAGTAGGAATTTAGATCCACTCCCATTTTTGGATTAGGAGTACTTATTATGCTACGCTAGAAGCGAACAACGCTTCCAAAATATGTACCCACCTATAGGAAGTTTACAAACACAACCCGATACCCTACTCCAAGAAAACACCCCCATTCCTCCACCTATGGAAAATACTCCTGGTGAAGCTTGGCAAAGTAATGATCAATTCATAGTAGGGTACCATACCCCTTTATGACCTCAAGGTATACAACAACAACTATTAAGTCAAAACACTGTGTCATCACCAATCAAGGTCATCTCGGCTTTAGTTGAGAAGGTTAGAGGACTAGAACTTGCTCAAGCAAATCAAACTTCACATTTCAAGAAAGTAGGAACTTCCAACCATCTGCATCATCCCAACCAGGTTGACCTCCTCACAGGAATAGTCACATTATGCATGCCTCCTCAACATTCGTATAACTACCCACAACAAGCACCAACTAGAAACGTGTTTTCAAACGTTGCTCTAGTTGAAAGTATGATACCTCCCGGTTTAGTACCAAACAACCCATATCAAAGCAATTCTCCTCCCTACTTAAACATTTATTCAAAATCACCACATGGAGACATGTTCTCCTCCCTCGGGATGTTCACTCAACCACAAGGATTTCCTTACGTCCCTGCAAACACATATACTATCCCATATCAACAACCCATTCCACCTCTACCCCCTCAGTAGGCACCATCGATGCTTGAAACCGATGCGGTAGGGACTTACTCAGAATATTGAAAAGAACCTCTATATTTCACCATACGAAGCATCATGCTTCCAAGACCTCTTCCCGATTGTCCTAAATTCAAGGGGGAGGGAGATCCAAATGCACATATCAAGGCTTATGCCACGGCCATTTGAGAATTGCTCCCTTGTGATGCAGTTGTTGTAAGATATTCCCTAAGACCTTAGAGGCTATTGCCCTTGATTGGTATTATAGAATACCTGAAGCCTCGATACACTCGTTCAAACAACTTGTGTCAGAATTTATCAAATCTTTTAACATGAACAAATTGTTAAGAACAGGGATCGGGGAATTCCTACATATTAAACAAGAGCACAATGAATCTGCTACTCATTTTATTAAAAGATGGTGTATAGTCCTCTACTCATCAACAAGTTCTCCAAACAAGGATCAGATGGAACTATTTGACTTATTCCTTCATTCTCTCAACAGAGAGATAAAGGAAGAAGTCAAGAAGTTCCCACTAAGGACTTATGATGAAGTACCCGAGAGTGCCTTCTGAATCGATCAAGCGGCAATAGATAGTGGCCGTAAGACGTATTGAACAAATGGGAAATTAATTGCTCCCAATCAGAACATTACAATTTATCCTAATGTCAGGAATGCCAATCAAGGACCCAAGATTCTTAACAAAAACTGCGGGGTTACAACAGATGGAGTCACAGACCAAGTTAAAAGGGAAAATGTCGTAAACATTTCACCACCAGTTAACAATCAGCAAAATAATAATTTTACTCCAACAATCAACGCAGTGGATTTTAATCGTCCATCATGACAAAAACAACAACGGAAAATCCAGACGCAAGGTCCAATCTGAAACCCAACTGGATATCAGAACCAAAACCAAAGGCAATAGCCTCAAAATTTTAACTCTAACAACCAACAACCTAATAAGAGTTTTGGATCACAACAAGTTTCAAACCAACAACCTCAAAACTATAATCTCGACTTGTATTGTGGTTTCCACAAGATCCAAGGCCATGATATTAGGACTTTCCGTGAATACAATAAATTCATGCAACGTTTTCTAGAAGACCAAAGATAACTCTTTATAGATATGTTCTTAGCAAATTCTGCATTACCCACGCCAAACACTTATATGGGGGCAGTTTCCCCTCAAAATGCACCTCTCAAGATTTTTAATGATCCTCTCCCAAATCACTCTAATAATAATAGGTTATATCCAAACGGGACAAACAAGGGTGTTATGATAGGAAATAACGACCATGAAGCCTCAACTTCATTAAATCCACTGGTCGCACCCCAATTAGGAACTCGACCACAAACCAAGATAGTTGGTCTGGTAGAGTTAGATACTGAGCTACACGTAGAAACCATAACAAGAACATGAGATTATTCTTCTCAACCAGTTTCAACCTACCCATTAGAACCAGAAAACATTTAGCAAACACTGGCAAAACCCATAGGCGCTTACGATCTAATTAATGACCTAACAAAGACCTTCTCTCACATTTCCTTCTTGGATTTGTTGAAAAACTCTCCTGCCCACAGGGCTGCTGTCTTATAAGCATTAGGTCTTGGTCATCTAATTAAAATCACTCCTCCTCCTAAAACGTAAATAAACCATGTAGACTTTGACATCTACCCTCTAGGAAAACTCAATAGGGATACTGAGTTTATATTTGATATAAGCAAAATGCCAATAGACGCTAAAATCAGATCTAGAGGCGACCTAGCCTTGCATTTGTAGGTATGGGTTTACAATAATTTTAAGCGTGCAATGATTGATGATGGGGTAGCATTTAACATAGTCCCCTTCTCTTTTCTTCAAAAGCTAGGATATGGAGAAACAAATTGTTCCACAGCACGAAATACACTAAGGGGTTATGATAGCCTCAAGGCCACTTCAATTGGGACTATAGTATTACCAGTCACCTTAGGACCCAAGATAGTCCTCACCGAATTTTATATCATAGATCGGGAAACCAACTATAATATGATTCTCGTTCGACCATGGATACATCGCATGAAGGCAATCCCTTCCACGTTATTCCAGGAAATAAGATTCTTACACCTAGGAAAAATATTTGTGGCATAGGGTGACCCAAAACCCTTCAACATACACCTAACAAATTCGAAGAAGAGACCAGGTGTTCACTCTGAGTTTGAACTCCCAACTAATCAACTTAACAAACCAGTCAATTCAAAATCAAAAGTAAACTTGATACCTATAACAGAACTAGAAATCACGAATTTGGTCGAAGGTACTATGACACTAAAAAATGAGACTAACGTCATAGAGACAATATCATTAGGAACTACCGTAAAAATTGTCGAGTTACTAGAGAAATATTTACCTATTCTCCTACAATTTCATTCCATGGGTATGGGATGCACCCTAGGAATTGACTCCCTTCCAGTAGATGAATTTTGTATGGTAAAAGTAACCAAGGAAAAAGAAGCAGACACAAAGAATGTCCCAACATCCATTTTTCTGAGAAAATACTAGACATTTCACTTCGATGGAGCTAGATGTCGTTTCGGCGCTAGGGCGGGTGTGATCTTTACTTCTACCGAGGGAAAGATTCTACCTTTTTCCCTTAAATTAAACTTCGAGTGTACAAACAACAGATTTGAATAAGAGGCCCTCCTCTTTGACCTCATCATAGCCAAAAGGATGGGTGTTGATAACATTAGAGTGCTGGGAGACTAGCAATTAGTTGCAAACCAAGTATCCGAGGAATATGAAACTAGAGCCGAACACTTACAACTCTATAAAATGGCGGTGTTAGATCTAACCAAGGGATTCAACTTCATATCAATCAAAGAAATCCCACGAGAACAAAACCTTCTCAATGATTCAATAACAACCTCAACTTCCTGTTTTACTCCAAGCAGTGAGTTGGAAAATACAAGTTTCATGGTATCACTTCGTACTGAACCATTGGTGCGTAAAATACGAACAACCCTGATCTTGACACACATAGAAGCTAAAAATGAATTTACCATCCTAGATTACTTTGACAATGATAGGGTCACTCTTGGATATCTAAACACCTATGCAGAATTGCATCTCACTCATCACATAGTATATTTCTCCCTAATCCCATCTTCCTCTTCCTATTTTGGAAATCCCATGATAGAATCTCCCCCACAAAAGAATCTCAAAATCTACGAGGTAGAGAATGAATAAGGTTTGGAACTACCTCCAGCCCCATCCGAATTTGAAGAAGGAAACACTTCCTTAATCGAAGGAACGATTGACATAAATATTGGAACGGAGGAAGAACCAAAGATTTTGAAGTTTGGATCCTCGTTAACTCTAGAGGAGATAGAAATACATACCCAGATCCTCAAGGAACATCAAAAGGCTTTTGCATTTAATTATAAAGAAATGACGGGAATTGCACCACATATCGCGGTACACAATCTTGTCACCAAACCAGATGCAAAGCAAATTAAGCAAAAATCGAGACCAATGAAACCAAAAGTGACTCTCATGGTGAAAGAAGAAGTAATGAAACTTCTCCACGTGGGATTCATCAAACCAAATGACTATTCACAATGGGTATCTAATATTGTCTCTGTCCTAAAAAAGAATGGGAAGATACGCATTTGTATAGACTTCTGGGACATTAATAAAGCTTGCCCTAAAGATGACTTCCCATTACCATCCATCGACGTCATTGTTGACGCAACAGCTGGATTTGAGATTTTGTCTCTCATGGATGGGTTCTCATGATATAATCAAATCAAAATATCTAAAAAGGATCAAGCCAAGACTATGTTTATAACTCCTTGGGGAACTTATTGTTATGATGTCATGTCATTCAGTCTTAAGAACGCTAGCGCTACATACCAATGGGAAATGACATACATCTTCCATGACCTTATTCATAAAATTGTGGAATCCTACGTAGATGAATTGTTTGACAAGACCAAGAAGCACTGTGATCACCCAAAAGTACTTTGTATCATTCTCTCATGATTGATCGAATATGGCATCACATTGAATCCTGAGAAATGTGTATTTGGCATGACATGAGGCAAGCTTATGGGCTACATTATATCATCACAAGGGATTGATGTCGATCCAGCCAAAATCTGGGTTGTTCTTGAAATGATTCCACCAGCAGACGAGTCTGGTAACAGATCATTTCTTGGGAAAATCAGTGCAATTCGAAGGTTCATCCCAAACTTAATTTTTTCTGTTCATCCAATCAATAATTTATCAAAGAAGGATTATAGAATTGATTGGACGAAAGAATGCAACGAAGCCTTCGAAGTAATTAAACGCTTCTTGTTGTCTCCTCCCATGCTAATGCCTCCTAGACCAGATCATCATTTGATCCTATATTCATGGGCTATTGATTTCTCGCTAACCTACATGTTGGCTCATAAATATAATGATAAATGAGAACGTGTAGTCTATTTCATTAGCCAGACATTGCTTGATTATGAAACACATTACACACAGGCAGAAAGAGAATTCCTTGCCATACTCTTTGCAACAAAATGTTTAAGACATTACATGTTGAATCAAGAAACAAGGGTCATTGTAAAAATAGATCACTTACCGAGATTCCTCATGCAAGGGTCTTTATCTAAAAAGGCTGGACGTTTCATAACCTTAATGGGTGAGTTTGAACTAACATTTGTAAACCAGAAATCTGTTAAGGGAAAAATCATCATAGACTGGTTAGCTGACAATCCATTATATGGAGGATATCTAGTAGATCTAGACTTTCCCGATGAGTGCATATATTTTGTCGAAACCAGCCCCCCCCATCTCTATATGTCCTTGGTACACTGACATCGTTAATTTCATCATGGACCACACATACCCAGAAGGTGCCACATCACAACAAAGAAGGTGGTTATACATTATCGCTGCTGAATACGTTATTTTAGAACAGGTGCTCTATCGTAAAGCCTTCGACAGAATGCTTTTAAGATGTGTAGACACAAAAGAATCTAAAAAGATTCTTTACAAATCCCACAGTGGGATATGTGGAGGCCACTTTGGTGGCCACGCCACTGCTCACAAAATACATCAGATGGGCTATTTCTGGCCCACTCTAGAACATGAAGTAGTAGAATTTGTGTGCAAGTTTCATAAATTCCAAGAGTTATCACACGAGATTCACATGCTAGCACAAGCTCTGTAACCAATCGCAACCCCATGGCCCTTTCCCACGTGGGGTCTAGATTTGATAGGGAAATTCTCTCCCTCATCAATGGATGGTCATAACTTTATAATCACGGCCACATAATATTTTACTAAATGGGTAGAGGCCATGCCTCTCACCACCATACCAGGTTCTGTAATCGCTAAGTTCATTTTGAATCAAATCATTTGTAGGTATGGTGTCCTGCAAGTCATTATCTCATATAATGGCATATCCTTTAAGAACGATGAGGTTCGTGAGTTATGCAACAAATTCAAGATAAACCATCATACGGCCTCTCTTTATTACCCCCAAGCCAATGGATAGGCTGAAGCAACAAACAAAACATTAAAATCCATTCTCCTCAAAATAGTTAAGGAGAACAAACGAGACTGGCATTTAAAATTATACCCAACCTTATGGGCCTATCAAACATCAGTAAGAACACCAACAGGGATAACCCCTTTCTCATTGGTATTTGGAGCAAAATCAGTTCTCCTGCTTGAGGTCGAAATACCCAGTCTCTGCATTTCATTACAAGGGATCTTGGGAGAAGAACCTATAGAGAGGCGCACCTCTCTCAACTAAAAAGCCTTGATGATGTCAGGTTGAATGCCGAACAATGACACAAAGCCTATGTTGACCGGATGTGCCGGAAATGTAACAAAAAGGTACTTGGAATTGTTGCATTTGTTGGTGAACTTGAAACACTATTTAGGAAGGACGGTTCAAAAGTGAAGAAGAGGACAATGTAAATTACAGATATGTCAGATTACACCATTGATGTTATGCTCTAGGGTGATTGCTCTGTGACGGACGGTTTTGAAATCCAACGTCTCGTTAACTTGGGCCCACATCCTATTATTGATTTCAAGTGTCTTTTCATAACTGATTTTTATGGAAAGTCTTTGGGAACACTATCAAACACTAAGATGTTTATTAATCCAAGTATTGAAGAAGTAACTATATTGAGAAATTGGTGAGGAACACGGAAAAATTTATGGTGGCCGGTGTCTAACAAACGATGATGAACTTGGGGTTCGTAATTTTGTCCAAAAAAATATCTCTAAAATAGTTGCTAGTGGATCTCTTAGTTTTGAAAAACCACTTTGGATATTGCTAAGAGGAACTATAGTTTCTATTAATGAAATGGATTATTTTACTTATCCGTTTTTCCCATCAATGCGCACATACACTCCATGTAAGAAGAATACTAGAAATAAATATGAAGGAAAATGGATTTTCTCCACATTTGATATAGTTTCCACAGGTTGTGATTATTGGTACTTATTTAGGGTTCAAATTACATACCACACTAGAATTTTATGGGAAATTTTTTTTTATGATGTAGGTAAAGAAATACTTGGTACAAAAACAAACGAAACATTCAACCAGGTTCACGAAAATCCATTGTGCATACGTCAACTCAAGAACATGATAACCTTCCATCAATATTCATTCACATTACATGTGCAAATGGATACATTCAACAATCTGGCCAAGTTGAAATCTAATGTTGTCAAAGCAGAAAAAAATTGATTATTCTTCGGAGAGTAAATTTATTATAGGATTAGTTACTAAGATTTGAGTACATTTCCTATTGTATGTATTTCCCATTTTTTGTAATGAACTAAATTGAATATGTTGGCATTAAAGACTATTTTGATATTGTTATGCCCTCAATTTTTATAACATATATATATAATCTTCGAGCGTAGATTTTCCTATTTCTTTAAATGCCTCGGCTCTTGTAAATTTATGTGGTAAATTTTTATATTCATGTCATGTTTTGAAATTTCATTTTCCTTTCTATATATAGGTTCTCTATTATTTAATTTGATGTTGAGTGTTGCTTTGATGTGGTTATAACCTTGTAATTTGTGACAAATTTAGAATATTTGACTATGGAATTTTCTATCTACTTACTTATGTCCCTACTTGCATAGTTAAGCTCTTATTCACTATTTTTAGTGTGATTGCAATCTAGAATTTTATGTATGTTTTGAAATATATAATAATTTATTTTTTTATGTGGCACTTTCTATGCTTATTATTAGTATTGATTTGTTTATTACTATTGTATATGTTAGACCCAGATGGTGTTATTTCTCAAATTGTGACATCAACACAAAATGAAAGATATCAATCCCATGATAATGTGGTCAATCCAATCAATCCAAGTGATGATATTGCATGTTACTACGATCCAAACTACATTAATATTCCTCAAAACCATTTATGTAGTGAACAATAGTGTGAGCAGCCTACAACACAAGAAATTATTGTATGTCCACCTCAACAACAAACAAATGTTACTCGGCGTGCATGTTGTGCAGAGAGGCGTGAAGAAAGAAACAAAAAAGAGAAAGATATCAAATAAAGACAAGAGATAAATATTAAAGAAAAAGGTATTATGCACGGAGAGAAGAAATAAATAGGAGAAGAAGAGAACTATATGCATCTAGGAATCAATTGTTAGTGAATAATTCCTTGCTGATACGACTTGAAGTGTAGGAAAATGATTTTGCGATGGCACCTCACATGTATCCATGAGATGAAACATGTAATATTGGTTCTGTTCATTCCTCGACTATCCAACATAATGCTAACATTAATAATATAGAATACACTGCTGAAAGGGACAAAGGGAAGTCCAAATGCCAAAAAGTGTGCAATCCTCCATGCACTGATTGAAATTTTGTTGGTTCTTCAAGTGTAAAAAATATTTGTTCTCGTCTATTAACAAGCCCTCAAACAAACCCTTCTCTTTCCAATGAGATACAAAATTCCACTATGGATCATAACACATGTGATTTACTAAATGATGTGGAATCACACGTAAAATTATCTACAAACATTATGTCCATTCAAAATTCATTTCACCAGAGATTGGATCAACTGGAAGATATGCAAGTGTGTACTATTTGTAAAGAGGCATACCCTAGAATCAAAGTCAAACTAACAGGTACAAGACCAGTTTGTATAAGATGTTACTCAAAACGTAACAATCATCATTATTCATCATGGAATAATATGGACCATGGTGTACAACCATATGTTCTACAAGTTCTTATGCAAGTTAAAGATATGCTTATTGCTCGTGTCAATCCAATAATGCAAGTCAACCATGCACGAGGTGGTCAATACAAGTATAGAGGGCATACTATAAGTTTTTTGTAAGACATAACTTCAATTGCTACATATCTTCCTCGTCGTGTTTGAGACCTTGATATTTTGATCATTAGAAGAAATGGAACTCAGTAAAAACACTATGATTGTTTGGTAAAGAGATCTCATGTATTAGATGCTCTCTGATATAAAATATCCAATGATAGATACTACAAGGATGTTGAATTATGTAATGTTGCAATTTCAGAGCTATCTAAAGAAGAGACATACATATCTCAAAGCCTCCAATTTGTTGAGTCAAACATTGAAGATAACGATAATGTGGATCAACTTCTTGAAGACTCCCCAGTAACAAATATTGAAGAAAATCACCATCAATTATCATCTTTTGCGGACAGAATGGGAAATACATGTTGTGAAATGGAAGAAGTAAGGAACATTATTAAAAATGAAGGACTAGGGGTGATTGGCAGAATTGATTGGCCCACAATTGGGTTATCTCCAGTTAATGAATATAACACTAAAGGTTTGTTTGACATGGCTTTCCCTACATTGTTTCCAAATGGGGAAGTAGAATGGTTGCAACCTCGAATAACAAAGTTGCATATCCATGAATATGCTCTTCATTTGATGAAATACCATGACAAAAAATTTGGTAGCCATCTAAGATTCATGTATTTCTTGTTGAACCTTATATTGAGGCACCAAACGCAAGCACAACCTCGTTGTTTGTGAAGAAAAATGTGGCTAACAATATACCTACTACTATTGAAGATCTCTGCCTCCATCTTTGAGAGATGCCAGATGAAAAGCTTCTAGATTAAGTAATGCGTTATGCAAGAAATATTAGAGGTACTAGGGCATATTGGAGAACATGCAAAACTGAATTGATAGACATGATTACACAACTAGGGTGCCCAACATTCTTCATTACATTAAGCACTGCTGATACCAAATGGTCAGACCTACATTGAACCATGCCTAGCTCACCCCTGACTAATGGCGCAAATTCTTACCAATAGAGGAATACAACTATTATTACAAATCCATATATTGTTGCTATGTATATGCACCACCGCTTCAAGATTTTTATTGATGAGGTCCTCATGAAGCACTTTGGTACAAGATACATTTGGTCAAGGTATGCTATTTCTTTTCTTCATTGATGTAAAATATAATACATTCAATAAATTTTATTAGAATGTATTCTATACAAAATTCATATATATTCATCATGTTGGACACTTAAATGTGATTACTATCTCTATCCATTTTGTGTAGGAATGAATGGAATTATCGATCATCATTAGTTCATAAACATATGGTTGTTTGGCTCAAGGATGCTCCAGATGTGGAAAATTATGATTAGAATGATCCCTCACATGCTGCAAAGGCAAAATAATATGATAATTTTATTAATGATGGAATCCAAGAGAAGAGCATCAAAGGAATAACAATTTTCTAGATCTATTAATGATGAACCTTCTTTCATGGACACATCTCAAATATTGTAATATGGTATAAGAAATGATTCTGAAGAAATTGTTAATTGTGTTGAATGACATATGCAATTCACCTTGGACACATGATTGCGAATAAAAGGATCCATAAATGTTTTTTGATATAAATACTGCATGAGTATTTACAGAAACATAATTTTTTTTTCATAGATTAGGAAGGCCAAGAAAATAATAATATTCAACATGTAATGATGATAGAATCAATGTACAAAATCCTGATATGCTTTCATTGTGGAGGAAAAATATAGATTATTAACATATCCTTTCCCACCGAGTTTTGAAGAAAGTATGTTATGAAAAGAGAAAAAAGTTCATGATATGTTGATGTGTGTTGTTGGAGGTGGCCATTCACAAGACCCAATTTTGTATATACCATGAATTTATTATGGACACAATAACATAGCGTGATATTGGTGCAGAAGAAACATGTCATATGCTATTAAAACTACCACTTGTGGAATGTAGTAGACAATTTATTACTCTTAATGTGACGGTTGCAAAGAGTCTATAGATGTGTCCAACTAAAATTTAGCAGAATGATTCATCTTATTCAATTTTTTTACAATGCTTACATACATTCATCTCTTCATAATTTTATGAGATTAAATATGGCAATGTTGGATGTTGCCAAGTCATGGTCATATTCTCCAAACCGTAAAAAGGAACAATGGAAAATTCGAAAACAACAAGTTATAGTCCACGTATGGCCAAGACTTTATTTTTTCCCTAATAAAGAATCAGATGAATATGTGGAATTTTGTTAGAGTGAGAGTTTACTATATATACCCTTTCAAGACATTTCTGTTGATATATGCAACACAAATGAAGAGACAATTCACTCTTGGGAATGTATAAGGGGTACATACCATGCATGGCATATTAATTGCATGCAAACATCACCAAAAGATAGTGATGAAGTTGAAAATAACCTTGACAACAAACCAAGAGGTAAGTACTACAGAGATGCACGAGTGGGAAGTAATGTCTAGATTGGTTCCTCATAATGACATGTAATTTTCTTAGATATTGAGCTACTTGGTCATCGTGATTATGACCTAGATGATTGGAGTCAAAATTATTTATCATCACCATTACATGATTCATGTGTACATTTTCTAAATAGCATCCATTGCTCGATACCAATAAACAATACCACTGGAGGATCCCTTTTCCATGTGGGAAGTTTATCTAAAGACCAACATATTGCATATTCTATGGTGGTGGGTCATTGTGACCATGTAGGGGATCAAGAACCACTAAAAATGATTATTCAAGGAACAACTGGAACTGGTAAATCATATCTAATCAATTGTATCAAGAATACATTAGACTCTCACTCAATAGATGGAAAAATCCCTTTATTGCTCCTTGCTCCTATGGGAGTTTTTACTTTCAAAATACAAGGTAGAACAATACATACTGTCCTTAGACTCCTAATTAGAAATGTTCATGCTTTGAAAGGACAAACATTGACAATATTTCAAGAAGAAATGAAGCACACATATTACATTCTCATGTATGAGATTAGTTTTATAGGGCCCAAAATGTTTTAAAATATCAATGATCGACTCCAGCAAGCATTTCCAACACATGCAATTAAACCATTTGGTGGTAGATCAATGATTCTTGTTGGTGATATTGCTCAACTACCACCTGTAAAGGATGTCCCTATATATGTTGGTAATATTGCATCATGTTTCTACCCTCAACAAATTTTGGATTTGTGTACAACTTGCTTTCATTTATAATAGTCCTAAATTCATTACATTTATCTCCCCTTACATGAGTCAATCTACACCAATTCTAGGAAACACAATTAGGAGAAGACTTTGGGACACTTTCAACATTGTTATTACCTAGGACATAGTATTTCAACAACAAGGAAATGATCCACAAGAGATCATCTTCTAAACGAATGATGTTGAACCTTATTTTCATGATTGGGAAACACTCATGAAGCAGAAATATGCATGCTTTAGCCAGGGCATAAGGGAATCCTTTGATTCAAAAATCTATTTATATGCAACAAATAGATTTGTTCATCTGCATAACAAGCAAATGCTTAAATCTTTATCTAGACCCATTGCACGAAGCATTGTTGAAATATACAAGGCGCTCAGGATTAGAAGATGTTGATGACAACCAATTGGATAATGAAGTTCTTTCATGTATAGGTCAATGTGTTATGTTACTGTGTAATTTATGGATTGAAGTTGGATCAGTGAATGGTTCTCTTGGTACTATACAAAACATTATCTATACCGCTAACTCAAACCTGCCCATCTTGCCCATGTCTGTAATAGTAGATTTTGAAAATACACTGGTCCTGCATGGGACCCAATAAATCCAAAATCAGTTCCCTTATAGCATGTAATAAGAGGCAATCGTAAATAGGTTCCACTAAAAATGGCTTGGGCACTTACCATACATAAGTCTCAAGGATTGACTTTTCCTAAAGCAACAATAGATATTGGAGATGTGGAGAAACCGTGATTGACTTTCACAACATTATCACGAGTTAAGTCTATTGAATCTGTGAGAATATCTCTGCCTTTCTCTTTTGAGCGGTACTCTGAAATTAAAACAACAAGGTATGTGAATCAAAGATTGTTTAAAGAGAAACACTTCTGCATGTTGTCTTCAATTAGTAATAACATGTATATCTCTGCTAATTATAACTAAATTGCATTTTTTCCATTCTTTTCAAGTAAAATGTTTATCATTCAATTGCTTTACATGAATGCTTGTCAAACTAATTATAGAATACATTTTCCACCAGTGTACGACACCAACAATAAATGGAGCCAAGGTTGGAGCCTTCCTTTGAAGTTCAAATACAGGTTATCAACATGTACTTAAATCATATGTATCTACACTTCCATTCTTTGTGCCTCCAAACTATGATGCTAATAATGCTATTAATTATTGCAAGATCTTCCAATCACAATTGACCTTCAACACCTTGGATGGCTACCTGAATCTTGGATGGCTACCAAATCTTGCATGATTTACATCATAGTTCCATATACCACTCATTTTTTTACTAAATTACTACTTTCAACTAATCCTCTATATGCCTATTGGCCTCTCACAAGCACCTTTGGATGCTTTTGCTAGTTTGTAGAAGAAGGTTCCATGATTTTATGGGTGAAAGTTTTCTCCTACAATTTAGTGTGATATTTATTCATCTTACGCATGCTATTTGTTTATCTCACACATACTAGTTCATCTCACACACAATATACATTTCTCCGTTCAATATTTTTTAAATTTTGGAGCGAAATTTGACCTTTGGTAAATCGTTACTTATCAATTCAATATCTCAATAAATATTGTTGAGAAAACGAATAAAAAATATTAAACTTCACATTTATTAAAATACTCCTAAATTTTCTAAACAACACCCCTAAATATTTAAAGATCCCCTTCCATGAAACCATAACCTAACACATCTCATAGCCTAGCTGTTTTAAAGACCTAGTTTACCAAAGTTCATTTTTAGAAAATCCTTTATCAACCACGTCCTAGGGGAGATGACCCCATAGCCGTGCACCCTATATTTAGGGGCACGTAGATATATGTAGGGGTCTTGTTAGTATAAAAAAATTATATCATCATGTAGCGTATCATCGTGCCACATCAGTATTTTTGTTTCACATATATTTTTTTGGAGGGGAAAGTAGTAGTTTTTGAATTGATTTAAAATAGAAAAAAATAATATAAAGCATTTGAAAAAGGAGCCAATGACCGAGCGCCTTATGTGTCACATTGTCATTGGCTCTTAAAAGTGTCACTAATCAAAAAGTGAACAACTATTAGTCCTTTTTTCAACAACCTATGGTGAAAACCAATGTACATGACTATAAAGTCATCTCCAATTCCATTTCCATGTGCTAACTCGCTGTCTTTACGTTTTTTTTGGAAAAATTTTGGTTTTTAGATCTCGAATTGACATTTCTCTTTAATTTCCTTGTTTAAAGATGCATTTCGCACACCTTAAAAGATTTATGTAATATCTTCTTCAATACAAATATGTGTGTCGAATAAACATTAATTACATTAAATAAAATAAAAAACCAACTATAAGGAATTCTGTAACCAGTTAGATCAATATCAACCTCAAGTATGTATTTTTCAATTCGTTACAAATGATAAATGGCGTATATTTGCCAGTTTGAGAAATGACCGACATTATAAAGTTAGACTTCGAATTCTATGTTGTTCTTTTATTTCGAATTCGTCTCAGTAGAGTCAATATAAAATGGGTAATCGGTGTAACCCACGACCTGGTCATGTGTGTAGAAAGTGGATCTGTCATACTTGTTCAGATTCGCTTCAATGGCGAATCTGAGCGGCAGATCTGGATTCGAAATGAACAGCCTGCCGAAGGATATCATATCTGCACTGCAACTCGAAACAGCTTCCATGGCGGTCTGTCTCGTATATCCTCCGCTCCTCATAAGACTTCCCCTGTACTCATTTTTCACGATATTCCACATTTTGGCGGCCGTGCAATCGCCCTGTGACGCAATATCCTCTGTGAGCCCTTCTTTGGTGAATCGCGGCTCGGTCATATGGAGATAAGCGAGACAAGGAAAGGAATTAAGCAGGCGAATTAAGTGAGATGTGAGGGAGAGAGGGTCGGAATCGGCGGCGCCCATGTGATCGATGATAGGCGACAGTCGTATGGCCGTCCGCTCGGCGCCAATCTCATCCACCACCGCCTGCAAACACCTCCGCCGCGAAACGGCATCTCTTCTCGAGGGACCCGCCGTAGCCGTCCAGCCTGCTTCATTCACGCCGTCTTTTAAAAACTGGTCGATCAGGTAACCGTGCGCCGCATGTATTTCCACGCCGTCGAATCCCGCCGCCATCGCATTCCTCGCCGCCGCACGGAACTGCTCAACAATTGCAGGTATTTCAGAGGTCTCGAGCGCCCGCGGAGAAGGGTATATGGCCTTTGAGCCGTCTGGCATCATTATACTCCACTCCTCTGAAATTGGGTTTGCGGTGGACGATATGGGAGCTTCTCCGTTTGGCTGATAAACTGCAATTAATATCCATTCTCGAATTAATTTCAAAATCAACGAACAGAACAGAACAGAACAGAATCAAACGAATGGATCAGTCATAATACCTGTGTGGGATGCCCTGCCGACGTGCCAGAGTTGACAGAAAATAATGGCGCCCTTGTCATGAACGGCGTCCACCACCTTTTTCCACGCCTTGACCTGTTCGTCGATGAAAATGCCCGGAGAATGCGGAAACCTGCATGCAATTCAATGCAAAATCTCTGCTCAACTTAAACATAATCACTAGTATTTAATTTTATTTAATTATCTGAGAGCATAAGTACATACCCAATGGCTTGTGGGGATACAGCGTTCGCTTCGGTAATAAGGAGACCTCGCGGGGTGCTTCTTTGCGAATAAAATTTGACGTGGGAAGGCTGAGGGACGTTGTTCAATGCACGGCACCGAGTTAGCGGAGCCAACACAACTCTGCACACCCATCACGACTTAAAACAATGTCGAAACTCAAAATTGCACAAATTCGTATAATAAAAAGTGGAAAGTATGTATGTAGACCTGTGGGAAATTCTGAAAAGCGGACCCATCTGGAAGGGAGAAAGAAGGTGAGGAACAGAAATGGCGTCTGTTTGCCCTCCATTCGAAATGCATCTCTTCCCCATCTCCAAATTGTTCCTTCAAAAATGCGAAATTTGCATTTCGAGTGAAACTTCAAATGCATTGTATTTATATTTATAGTAAGTACCTAAGCAGCGTCAAAAATGGGTACGATAACTGTGCATAGATTCATCCCAAGATTTTCTCCACCCAGAAACCGCCCCAATTTAATTAACATGTGACTGTATGATGCCACGTGTAAGGTGGGTTGTGCTCCGTCGGACCGTCCTTATATATTTTCTAAGGTTTGGTAGAGTAGTTTGATGCTTCCGAAAATGTTGTCTGGAGGTTGTGGATGAGAATTGAATCCCTCGCTCCGTCCTTCGCTTGAAAGCAAAGTCATCGGTACTTTCTAAATATAAATGTTTCTTACGTGCCAATGTTTTATTTGTTAATTTAGTTAAAAGTGTTTTAAAAGAAGAAGAAGAATGCTAGGCGTGAGCCTCTCAAGTGTTTTAAAGCAGCAATAACTACCCCTTGTTCGATGGCATCTATAAACAGAGAAGGACCTTTTCAAGTGTTTTCAGGGAGCAATATGCCATGTTAGATGCATCTTTTTTTGTCTTTATGCGCAGGTTTTTTGTATGATGAAATTTGAGTCCGTTTCTAAAAAAAAAATTCCCCATATTTAACATCATATTAAAAAAGTAAGTCATTAATCTATTTAATAAAAGTATGTATATTCTAATTATTTATAAATTTTTACATTTTCATAGTTTATAAATTTGTAGGGAGCTTATCCGTTTTGCTGATAAACTGCAATTAATATCCATTCTCGAATTAATTTCAAAATCAACGAACAGAACAGAACAGAACAGAATCAAACCAATGGATCAGTCATAATACCTGTGTGGGATGCCCTGCCGACGTGCCAGAGCTGGCAGAAAATAATGCCGCCCTTGTCATGAACGGCGTCCACCACCTTTTTCCATGCCTTGACCTGTTCCTCGCTGAAAATCCCTGGAGAATGCGGAAACCTGCGTGCAATTTAAAACAAGATCTGATCAATCGTCTTGCTGTCTTACGCTAAATAAGCAGCCCAAAAAAGACTGTTTATATATTAATGTGGAGGTGGGGTGCGGCATACCCAAAAGCCTGTGGTGAAACTGCGTTGGCTTCGGAGATCAAAAGGCCGCCTCTGGTAGTCCTCTGAGAATAGAATTTGACGTGGGAATTCTGAGGGATGTTGTTTATTGCACGGCACCGAGTCACGGGAGCCAACACGACTCTGAACACATTAAAATGAACGCACCAAGTTAGAGAAACCAGCTACCTAACAATGTGGAAATCCATGGTTGCAGAAAAATTGTTGGAAATATGCATGTGATGCATATTTAATTCCAACTATAGCTTTTTTAGGAAAGCTAATTTTAGCTTTAGTCTTGCTTTAGTTTGCTTTAGTTAAGTTAGCTTTATCTTATTTTTATCATTAGATTTAATTCAAATAAATCTGTTTTAAATCATGCATAGCATGCAACTGTTTTAAAGCATGAGTTTAGATTTAGAATGCTCAGTTGAAGAGCTGTTAGTGGGTGAGTTATTCTATTTAAATAACAGCAATTGTAATTGCTTTGTATGCACACACAAAGGTGTGAAATCTGCACAAGCAAGGAAGGATGTGCATTGAAAGCACACAGCTGCACGCACAGCTTGATTGTAAAGAGCTGAAGCTCTGAGTATGATGAAGCTTTTATTAATGGAGATTATGCACAGCAGTGCTGGTTTGAATATTCATATGTTTATGCAAGCTATTTAAGTATTCTGTTTATTTCTTTTATGTTGTTTGTTGTATAAGACTGCAGATTTTCTACAAATTGGTATCAGAGCAAGGTTATTCCAGCAGCTTATTAAATTGGTAGCAAGCTATGGCTTCTACATCCGGTATGCAGACACCGCAATTTAATGGAAAGAATTACGAATACTGGTCGTTGACCATGAAGGCGCTATTCAGATCTCAAGACGTGTGGGAGATCGTTGAAGATGGGTACACAGAGCCCGCAAATGCAGCAGCATATATTGCACTTTCTCAAGCAGAGAAAGATACTTTGAAGGAGTTACGAAAGAAGGATGGAAAAGCTCTTTTCTATATTCATCAGGCAATGCATGAAAGCATTCTTCCAAGAGTGGCAGCAGCCAGTCAAGCAAAGACTGCATGGGATACTTTACAAGTTGCATATCAAGGTAAGGAGAAAGTAAAAACCGCCAAGCTACAGTTACTTCGTAGAGATTTTGAGAATTTAGCAATGAAAGATTCAGATTCTGTAGAATCATTTTTTACTTATGTAGTTGGCTTAGTCAATCAAATCAAATCTCATGGTGAGACTCTTGAGGACAGAAGGATTATTGAAAAATTGCTTAGAAGTTTGCCTACGAAATTTGATCCTTTAGTTGTTGCTATTGAAGAAACTAAGGATCTGAGTCAGTTTTCTATTGATGAGTTGCATGCATCACTAATCAATCATGAACAGAGGATGAATAGATCACATGCAAGTGTAGATCAGGCTTTTGCATCTCAGACAGCAGGTAGTCGTGGCAAAAGAAGAGGAAGTTTCAGCCCAAGAGGCAGAGGAAGAAGTCCATCCAGAGGACGTGGCAGCAGTTCATCATACTCAAGTGGAAGAGGACATAATCAAGAACAGAGTTATGGTCAGAGACAAGATAAGTCTCATGTTCAGTGTCATTATTGCAAGAAGTATGGGCACTATGCTTATGATTGCAAGAAAAAGCAATATGATCAAGAGAGACAAAATCAAAATCAGGTTGGAAGTTCTATTTCTAAACCTATGTTTATTGCATGCACAAGGATTGCTGAAGCAATACCTTCTTTATCCCCTATTGAATGTAATTTGTCAAAAGAGAGTCCATGTGATGTATGGTATTTAGATTCAGGTTGCAGTAATCACATGACAGGTAATCTAGATTTGTTTTCTAGTTTGGATGATTCAGTTAAGAGTGATGTAACTCTTGGAAATAACAATATTGTGTCTGTGAAAGGAAAAGGCACGGTTAGTATTCTAACAAGACAGGGGGAGCAAACAAGTATGCAAGATGTTTACTATGTTGCAGGTTTGAAACATAACCTTATGAGTATTGGACAACTGGTACAGAAAGGATACCGAGTCTATATGGAAGACAATGAGTGCGTGATTGTGGACAAAGCTCCTAGCACTCAGTTGATTGCAAAAGTGAAGATGAGCAGCAATAGGATGTTTCCATTGATTTTGAAACCTGGAAAGAAGAAGAAATCAGATCTGTTTGCAGCAAAGTCATGCGTTAAGCCAAATCAGTCTTTTGTTGAGTCCTGCACTCAAACAGATGAGTCCTGCGCCAATGAAAATCAAGTCTGCGCTGAAGGAACACAATCAGCTTTTCATTCAGTTATGAAGGATGAAACATGGCTTTGGCATCTAAGGTATGGACATTTGAATTTTGGAGGTTTGAATTTATTATATAGAAAAAATATGGTTAAAGGTTTGCCATTGATTCAGAAACCTGAAAGGGTATGTGAAGGTTGTATTTTGGGAAAGCAACACAGAGATTCATTTCCAGTTGGCAAAACAGCAAGAGCAAGTGCACCACTTGAGATTGTACATTCAGATTTATGTGGACCTATGCAGACAGCTTCTATTGGAGGTTGTATTTATTTTATGACATTCATTGATGATTACACAAGGAAGACATGGGTTTATTTCCTGAGAAATAAATCAAATGCCTTTGATACATTTCAGCAGTTCAAGGCATTAGTGGAGAAGCAAAGTGGATACTACATCAAAGTTCTCAGAACGGACAGAGGAGGTGAGTATGTTTCTAATGAGTTTATGAATTTTTGCAGATATCATGGTATACACAAGCAGTTTACTACCAGGTATACACCACAACAGAACGGTGTGGCAGAGAGGAAAAATAGAACCATCATGGAGATGGCGAGAAGCATGTTGAAGGCAAAACATCTTCCAAATGAGTATTGGGCAGAAGCAGTAGCAACTTCTGTTTATATTTTGAACAGGTGTCCAACGAAACTTGTTAGGAACATGGTTCCTCAACAAGCATGGACTAATAGGAAACACAGTGTTTCACATTTCAGAGTTTTTGGTTGTGTAGCATATGCACATGTACCTGATGAACTAAGGAAGAAGTTAGACAACAAAGGAGAAAAATGTATTTTTGTTGGGTATTCAGAGAATACAAAAGCATACAAGTTGTACAATCCAGTCACTGGAAAGGTTGTGATCAGCAGGGATGTACAGTTTATTGAGAATGAAGCATGGGATGGAAGTATAGAGAAAACAGTGAGTATAGCAACATCTATTCCACATGATGATATGACAGATGAAACTTTAGAGCAACAAGCTACTGTATCTACAAATCTTGGACATGCACCACAAGTTGTAGCACAAGCTACACCTCCATCTACAGTCAGGAGGTCACCAAGATTTCAGCCATCTTCAGCCATGCAAGAGACACCACAGGGAACACCAGAAGCTACTCCATCACCAGAAAGTAGTCCTGCATCGAATACTCCTGTGCAGCGGAAAACAAGAAGTCTAAGTGAGATTTATAATGTTGATACAACTAATTCATTTTCAGTTTTTGCATTATTTTCTCAAGCTGCAGATCCAGTATATTACGAAGAGGCTATAAAGAATGAAGTTTGGGAAAAAGCCATGGATGATGAGATTGATGCTATAGAGAAGAATCAGACATGGGAGCTAATGGATCTTCCAAAAGGAAAGGACGTGATAGGAGTCAAGTGGGTCTACAAGACAAAATACAATGCTGATGGAAAAGTACAAAAGCACAAAGCAAGGCTGGTTGCAAGAGGTTTTACGCAGCAATATGGAGTTGACTACAACGAAACATTTGCACCAGTAGCACGTTTGGATACAGTAAGAATGGTTTTAGCAATTGCAGCTCAAAACAAATGGCCTATTTATCAGATGGATGTTAAATCAGCATTCTTAAATGGATTCCTTGAAGAGGAAGTTTATGTAAATCAGCCAGAAGGTTATGAGATTGAAGGTCATGAAGGAAAAGTATACAGATTGAAGAAAGCACTCTATGGTCTCAAGCAAGCACCTAGAGCTTGGTACAGCAGAATAGATTCTTATTTGATTGAGAATGGTTTCAGTAGGAGCAGCAGTGAGCCTACCTTATACACCAAGATAAATGAGCAAGGTAAAATTTTAATTGTTTGTTTATATGTAGATGATTTGATCATTACTGGAAATCTATCTACAGAGTCATTCAAATCAGCCATGAAGAAGGAGTTTGAGATGACAGATCTTGGTCTTATGCATTACTTTTTGGGTATTGAAGTTCAACAATCAGAAGGTGAAGTTTTTATCTCACAAGCAAAGTATGCAAGTGACGTTTTGAAAAGGTTTAACATGTTGAATTGTAAGCCAGCACCAACACCAGTTGCAGTAGGTTTGAAGTTGAGCAAAGAGGATGAAGGATCATTTGTGGATCCAACATTGTTTAAAAAGTTGGTTGGAAGTCTTATGTATTTGACGGCCACAAGGCCTGATATCATGTATGGTGTAAGCCTCATATCAAGGTTCATGGAATCTCCAAAAGATTCACATTGGCAAGCTGGAAAAAGAATTTTGAGGTATGTACGTGGAACAAGAAATTATGGAATTCTTTATTCAAGTTCAGATGAGTTCAAACTCATTGGTTTTACAGATAGTGACAATGCTGGAAGTATAGATGATCGGAAAAGTACATCCGGCTATACTTTTCACTTTGGAACAGGAGTGGTTTCATGGGCATCAAAGAAGCAGCCCATTGTCACGTTATCTTCAGCAGAAGCAGAGTATGTAGCAGCAACAGGAGCAGCATGTCAAGCTGTTTGGATGAGAAGAGTGTTGACAGATTTACAACAGAAACAAGTGGAAGCTACACAGATTTTTTGTGACAACAACTCAGCCATAGCGTTGTCCAAAAATCATGTTTTTCATAAGAGGAGCAAGCATATTGATACGAGGTATCATTTCATCAGGGAGCTGGTAAACAACAAGGAAATTCATCTTGAATTTTGTAGATCTGAAGATCAGTTTGCAGACATTTTTACAAAAGCTTTAGCAAAAGAAGTTTTTGAATATTTGAGAGATTGTTTGGGAGTATGTGATCCTGCACATGGCAGATCTGAAAAAGCAAACACAACTCTAGAAGAGTGAAAGCTACAGTTTGAAATTAAGGGGGAGTGTTGGAAATATGCATGTGATGCATATTTAATTCCAACTATAGCTTTTTTAGGAAAGCTAATTTTAGCTTTAGTCTTGCTTTAGTTTGCTTTAGTTAAGTTAGCTTTATCTTATTTTTATCATTAGATTTAATTCAAATAAATCTGTTTTAAATCATGCATAGCATGCAACTGTTTTAAAGCATGAGTTTAAATTTAGAATGCTCAGTTGAAGAGCTGTTAGTGGGTGAGTTATTCTATTTAAATAACAGCAATTGTAATTGCTTTGTATGCACACACAAAGGTGTGAAATCTGCACAAGCAAGGAAGGATGTGCATTGAAAGCACACAGCTGCATGCACAGCTTGATTGTAAAGAGCTGAAGCTCTGAGTATGATGAAGCTTTTATTAATGGAGATTATGCACAGCAGTGCTGGTTTGAATATTCATATGTTTATGCAAGCTATTTAAGTATTCTGTTTATTTCTTTTATGTTGTTTGTTGTATAAGACTGTAGATTTTCGAGCCAACACGACTCTGAACACATTAAAATGAACGCACCAAGTTAGAGAAACCAGCTACCTAACAATGTGGAAATCCATGGTTGCAGAAAAATATACACCTGTGAGAAAGGCGAAAGAGAGGGCCCAAGTGAAAGGACGAAAGAAAGCGGGGAATAATGGTGTCTGTCGGGCCTCCATTATTTTGGTGATGGTGAGAAATTCCTCGTTTCCCCATTTCGCAGAAGAATTGGAAGCTAACTGTTCTCTTCTTTTTCTCTGGAGTGGTCTGCTCGAAGATTATGATCTGTGTCTCTCCCCCAATGGTACGTATTTATGGAGTAGATGGAAGCCTGGAAACGTTTTGCAATTGATTTCACGTGGGGAGTATTTTGACTTTGACTAAATATAATATAAACGCGTAGAATTTATTTGATGTTTCCCCTCGTAGCCAGGGGTTAAATTTGACGCCTGTTTAGACGTTTTTTGTTTTTTTAACTGTAAAAAATGGCCAACTTAATTTTTACCCCGTAACAGGGAATGGGCAGATGTTTTGGAAAAGCGTCATATTGACGTGCACTTCTTAAAACCAACAATTTAAATTTTTTTTATAGACTGGTATTAGTAGTGGTAAACGCGGATGCTGGACTCACCCTGTCCCGTCTTAGATGTCTCGAGCCCCGAGTTGGTAGTGACAGGGCACATTGTCAACGAATTTATGAATACAGGCACAACGTTGAGCGGCCACCGGCTACCCTACAGGCTACACTGTACAAGATACTAATTACTATTAGTAATAGCTATGAGCGATTCAGGAATTAGAAATTGGAAATTGGAATACGGCCCACCGTCCACGGGTAACAGCCACAGCCTACAGGAATCAGGATAGTTATTAGTGACTCAATGTTCGTGAAAATTTTTAATCTCCGTCCTTGAAGACTTGCAACGATATTGATTCCAGCACAGAGATGATCCTTCAGGATCACCAGGCCTGAGATCATCCCCATTGAACAGTGCAGGTTCTCCAAGTTTGAATCTGAGCTTGAGCAATGTGAACCACCAACACCATCATTCACCTTCAAGGAATTCAATACATGCATCTAGGCTTCGCCCCCTCATTCATGATGAGAATCACCCTCCTCTGTTGCATGGGGATCATAATCATAATCATAATGTCGGAATATGTAACCATGAACAATGCATTGGAGAAGCAGAAAGGTGCGGGTTACAAGGGAGTGAGAGAGAGGCGGCGGGGGAAATATGCCGCTGAAATCGGAGAAGCGGGGAAGCCTGGCTGGGTGTTACTTGGCACCTTCAATACCGCCGAGGACGCAGCCAGAGCTTACGACAAGGCCTCCTGGCGTTTAAGAGCTTCTCCAGCCCACTTCAATTTTCCACAAGAATGGTTCAAGCATGATACCTCAGATTTCAGAGAGGGAGCAAGCAGAGATTTCAATCCAAGGTGAAAGAACATGCTGAAGTAGGAGTCCTAGCAGAGATCAATGCGGAGCTACAAGGCGGTTTCAGTAGTTTCAGTGCACTTTCTTCTCCTCCACTCAAAAGAAAACGTCCCCCAAAGCTTGATATCCCTGAGTCTCCCGGAGAGCTTAAAATGAGTGGCCTTAAGGACAAAACTACTAAGGAAGAAATTATTTGTTTTGAAGGTGATCACTACGGGTTCTACTGTAAGAAGGGAAAGAAGGAAGACATGGAAGATACCCACAAGGTCACTACAAATATAAATGGGGATGATCAACAGGTAAGAGAAGCCCTTGACTATATTATTAACTATTCTTTTGGTTTAGAGCATCTTTGACAGCTTGAAAGTTGAAGCTTTTTTAAACCCTAAGATGATTCTTGAGATAGGGATGCAAAAGAAAATAGATTTCCAATACTGGTACTCTGCATATTGATATAAAATGATTCTATTCTATAACTGGTGTCCTCATAAAAATGTTCCCTTTGAATATATCTACAGTTCTATAAACCAATACCCTGCATATTTGGTGATAATATTAGAATAAAAAATGGGAATTTAACATTCTAGAGATGAGATGGGACGTGACAACTATATCTAACAGCAACAATCTGAATGGCCACAACATCAAGTTCAAATAAATCGCTTAATCCTTGTTTACCACTATTTAATTAAAGACATTATACAATTTTTAAATAATTGCCTTATGATCCTTTGAATTGCTTGCGGCTTGTTCATTTCTATGTTTTTAACCATCCCTTTGCCCATGAAGAAAGAATACTAAACAGATGGAGTCAAAGATTCATTTCTTACATAGAGCTGAAACTCATTTTTCTCATGGGCCAAAATTATTGGTAATCAAGCTATGCGATGAAAGGTTTTACTCATATAGAAAACCTCTTTGTGACATAAGAATTCATACCAATCAAGCTCTAGCGAGTCAAGATTTGTGTGAATGCAATATTCTCTCATTTTTCCTTACAAATGTTTCCAAATAATCATCTCCATAAATGAATTACCACCACTTTCTCATGTTGTGCTGTGGTTATAAGTTTTATTTGTATGGTCTTTGTATGACATATCTATGGTTATTCGTGACCTTCAGGTGGCTTTATCACCCTTTTGAGCCTAAGTAAATGGACATATATTTAGTTGAAAGTTCATAGTGTATCTAGTCTATTTAGTAGACCACAATCCCCATTTCCTTGGAAAAAATTCATTCAATATCTCTATTTCATATAGTGTTATTATATGAAAATATAAATTTTGATATTTATATGAAAATCACGAAAGTCAAAATTAAAAATGAAACGTCACATGCAAGGTGATATTAACTACAAAACCGTCATAGAAAAATTTCTTGATGGGTGGGGGTGACCGTCAAATTTAACCCTTGCCTTGTACGATCTCCAAAAGTTTGACATCCATTCTATGGAGAATATTTGCAATAACGTTGACATCAGCCTCACGTGGGTAGGCTTGGAATTTAATAGTATGTGGTCGGCCCTGGAATTTGAACCATTTTTTAATATTTTAATGGTAAATTACAATTAAACTAGCATACAATGCAATGTGGAGGTGGAATAGTATATGATATTTGTTTTTAGAGGGATAGTTATTATCCTCCCAAAGGCTTGGATATTGTTTTCACCTTAGCAATTATTTATTTGCATTGCTTCCAATAACATTGTGCCATTTGTTTTTGAATGCTGCTACACTAAAGTTTGAAGCTTTGATTTTTCAATTTTTCCAAGTTTCTATTGGCAGTTGCCTTTATTTGTCACTGTTGAGGGGAAAACTGGAGCTCTTCTTACGCATTGAATTCATTTCTTGTCATGCATTTAATGCATTTGCTTTGTGGTTTGCAGGGAGAAAAGGGGAGGTCCGACTTAATGCATTTACTATGTCACATTCAATGCATTCGCTGTAGTGGTTGCTTTTGTGTGGCTCGAGGGTGGAAATGTGTCATGGTTTGATAGTGTCTTCTTCCCATCGCATTTTCCTGATTCTCCAAAGATGAACCAACGTGAACAAGAGGAAGGTGAAACTCTATGCCATCGGTTTTGTAGGAAATCACTGACTATATTTTTTAAGTTTTATTTGCAGAGCTCATTCCATTTTTGTTTGGTTATGTTCTTCATACTATTCTTGTTTTCCTACCTAATCTGTTTCAGTTTCTATACACGGATCTCGCATCAGATTTCAATTCTTATGGTATTAAGTGCTTAGTTTCAATGAATTCCCATGGTACCTACACTACAACAAACTACTCCTTTTGCCACAATTTTTCAACAATATTTTTGTGGTTATATGGAATTCCAAAAATTAAAATTCTAGAATTCAAAATGTAGCTACTCCTCATTTTAATATATTATTGAAGTTTTTCCACAATTCATTATATCGGGGACTGTCCACAATTTATAATTTATTTATAGATAATCTCCATTTTTTAAATTGTCAATTATCCACATTTGTTAATGTTTGTAACATTTCTACATTTTTTAATTTCTTTATTATTCTACAATCTCCAAAAAAATGCAATTTTTCCATATATTCCATTTTTGTTGAAATTCCACAATTTACAATTTCGTAACTCTCCTCAACATTATATTGTGGCAATTTCAACAGTTTTTCTCTACAATTGTCTTTACCACATAAAACTTGTAGGTGGAGGCTACAATTTGATTTCTACAATAATTAATTGTAAAATTATCATTTCTTATAATGTAGAAATGTTACTATTAACAACTTTTTAAAAAAAAAAATTAATTGGTTAAAATATTTAATAGTTATAATATAAAAAATGAACTAAAACATTTCTAGATCAAACATAATTTCTATTTATTATATAAACTGTAAATATCATATATTTTTACATTTCATAAAATTATCATTCACTTGAAGTCATCTTCTGTGCCATGGATTACCCAGCGCAATTCAATATAACTCCTCCACACATTTCCATTATTTTATTTATCAAAATTTTTAGCTTCACTCGATATCTCCCATGTTATTCAAGTTTGTTTCCTGATCACATGCTATTCCCACTATCTTGGCAATCGTAATCGCATTAATAGAAAACAATTCTAGTTTCTGAGTTTGAATATTATTATGTATAGGATGGCATGTGATTTCAAAAGTAGTTGTGAAGTAAAGGAAAGTATTATTTATTTAGTGATGGACGTTTGGAAGCGAGATGAACTAGAATGGATCCTGCAAAATGATCATTTATCGATCTACAAATTTCATTTGGTAAAATAATGTCAATGTCAAGTGATAAGTTTTCGAGTAATTTAATCTTATATCACTTTCAAGGGAAAACATGCAGTGTAGAGTAAATTTTTCTTTGAAAAAAGATGAAGTCGATGAGTTGCTTTGTAGGCAATCAAATACCACTATGAGCAACAGGAGTATGAATAAAATTTTCCGAGATAATCCTTTTAAGGCATGCCATCCCCAACTTTATAACCTTCAAATCCTCATAAAAATTCGATGAAATAGGCTGCAATGCGTTCTATAAACTTTGTATCTTCTTGCACCTTTTAACATTTAGAAACCCCAAAAAAATTAGGGTAGAGAACTAACGAGAAAAAAAATTGTAGACCATAGAAATAATTATAGAGTTTTAAAATTAATACGCCAAACTCTAATACGTTGTCATTGAATAGAAAGCAAACGAAATTTTGCAAAAGAAGTGTGAGCTCATGAAACAAGATACTGAGATGGTCTCTGTCTTATTATTTTCCATAATATTAAAAACAAAAACCTTTGTCAAATTTGGTATACCTTAATGCGTGAGCTCTGAATAAACCAGTCCAGATTTTGGTCCAAGAGTTCCAGCCAACACAGATAAATTATTAAATTTTAGTCCAAAAAATTGATTCCTAATATAATTGACTTCTAAATAATGTTGGAAGGTTGCGAAAGATTAGAATCCTAAAACTAGACTTTTGAATAATTTTGAGCATACCTTGGAAAAAATATTTTTCTTAAAAACTTTGTTATCTATTTCATTAGCATTGTTCAGCCTGGAATCCTTTATAGTGCTAGACCACGAAATCTAAATGTAATATAACAACTACACACACCATATAAAATTGCAAATTCAAGGCAAAACATTGAACACCATAATAAATCCTGAATAAATCTCAGAACATTGAAGACCATTAATTGAGATCTGAAAACGTTGAAGAAAAAACAATTATACGGAAACCATAAACTTACCATGTAAAACTTGAAGGAGTGTAGGACGAAGACTTGGAAGGAATTCACGTGCATCGAATAGTTGCACTTTACCAAAGTGTAGGTGTTGCAAGATTGAAGCAAGCAAGCTTTGTAAAGCAATGTGCATGCATATGAGAGCTCAAGTTTCGAAAATTGGATTGGAATGGAATCCTTAGCTTAGCTTGTATTGGATTGTCATAGATCAAAAGAGGTGGTCTACATATAGGGGAGTGAATGTGTAACTCCCATGTAAGAGAATATTCCTCCATAATGGAGAAGAGGAGTTACTTTCCCAAATGGGAATGTAACTCCTACGACACACTTACACATATGAAGATTCTGTAAGAGAATCTGTCATACCTAAGATGACACCTAGATCCGTGTCCACTTAAGTGAGATGACTCACCTGGTGAGGTGGAATAACACTAAATAAGTGAATAAGTATACCACCTACACCAGCACCCCCCCTTCATCGTAACTTAGGATGAGGCGGCAAGTCAGAAACAAGAAATGGGTCCTAGCACAAAGCCTGAAGAGGCACCCATGTACAAGAAGAAGTCCCAAGCAGTAAATGAAAACTAGTGGGAAAAACACCCACCACAAGAGAAAAAAACACTCTCTAATCTAAGAAAGATGCCAAATATGGGTCCCATCCATAGACGAGCCTGAAAGGGTACCCATGTACAAAGAGGCAATCTCTCGAAAAGAAGAAGAGAGAAGAAGAAGGAGACGAGAGGAATGCAGAAGATGCCATGGATGGATCTGAACTCTGCAGCTCTAGGAGGTCTCCCAGAAGAATGTCAATGATGAGATCCTCTGCCTCTGGACTGAAGAAGAGCCACCCGCAATGAACTGTGTGCCTGCCCTTAGGAAGGACAGAAATGACGTGCTTGAATTCTGCCCACTCCACAAAGGAAACTGAAGGCGGGAACATGAAGAACTTTGAGTCTGGTGCACTGAAGTGTGACATAGGTCTAGCGAGTGAGTGCCAAGGAACCGAAGGTAATGCCACGTGCGTAGAACTGTCACAGTGAAAAAGAGGAAAACCCATAGAAAGGATGTCCAAGTGATGTGAAGGGAACAAAACATCCTCCATAATAGAAAAGGCATTCACAGCTGAGGGTGGATCAATGAAGGTCTCCAGAAAAGTAGAAGTGGTATGAGTCCCAGAAGGGGCACTCCCAACAACGGAGATAATGAACTCCTCTGAAAGACCTGTAGATAGATGAGGGACCTGTAGTGCATCACAAGTAGACTCTGCGAAGAGACGACTAAGGTCAGGCAAATACTCGTCCTAATGAGGGGGCTTAACAAACAGAAGAGCGATGTATGATAGGTATGAATCATCCAATGAAGGTAGAGAGTGGAATGGGCCTCACACACTGTAAGTGGAAAGGAGGCTGGTGTAATGATGATGTGAGACTGAGTATGAGACTGCTCGATATCTGATGAGATGTGGGGGGTGACAACAATGTCTGGAATAGTGAGAGAAAGAGGAGAAGATTCCTCTGTAGTACTCTCGACATCAAAACTGGATGCACAATCCTCGTCATCAGAAGTAGAACCAAGTGATCCTGTGTCAGTGGAACTGTCATCACACAAAGAAATGGAGGAGACAACTAAATCAGTAGCATCAACAATGGTGGCAGTATGTGAAGGGTCTCCATACAAGGACTGAAGAATGCTCCAGACACGGTGAGGTGGATCTGAGTTTGCCATGTGAAACCAGAGAGAATGAGAGACATGCATCATCATGTGACCATAGATGTGGTCCTAAGTGTCAAGGAAGTCCTCTAGATGATGATGATCAGTGGGTGCAGGAACTGTCCCAAGTAAGAAGGCTGAAAGACCCTCATGGGCGAAGTAACGTTCCATGGAAGCACACCAGGCTGAATAGGTCTCTCTCCCGGTGAGAAGTGGCAGAGGCTGTAAGGTGATCCTACAGCGCTCACATATGGAAAGAGCACTCTCCATGACAAAAAAATGCAAGATGCAAGGTGCACAAAAGCAAGATGTCGGACTCGGCCGATAATGCGTCTGCATGTGTAGGCCCAAGAGTACAATCAACCCCCCCAGAATGCGACACTTTATAAAAGTAGTGAATTTACAAAAATAATAATCCCATCACATAATGTGCAAAAAATCATGCAACTTTGACCAAGGAAGCGCTCAGAAATGAGCAGCGAGTCAAAAGTTATCACATTAAAACGATTCCCGCAATTGATGGAAAAATGCACTAGACACTACAAACGCATTAAAAAAGTGCATGGAATGGGTGCAAAGGGTATCGTGTGGGTACTCGTTGGAAATGGCATCAAATTTCAGTAGGGGTTTGTTTTGACTATGAGGGGGGGTTAGCCTCCTGCCAACCCCGGCCCTCGCCCTCCGTCTTCGACACGCGAATGAAGGACATAATACAAGCCAAAATATAATCCCAAAATTAATACAATGCCATGAAAAATGTTTTCAATCCTTAAAACATTAAAAAGGTGATTTTTTTAACCTACAAACAATTCTAAAAGGAAGAGAGGGGGCCCACATTGAGGTGTCATGTGGCTGTACCGAGCTGCTGCTATGCAAATGAAATGCCACATGTACAGGACGTTAGAAGGAAAACCGTTGTTTGGAAGAGAGTCTGTGCCAGCCTAGTGAGTTGTCCACGTGTAGATGCTAGCTGTGAAGGTCTGGTTTGAGAGGCAGGAATCCCATGAAGCAGTCAAAGGTGTTGGGTACTGCCAGCAACAGGTGGCAAGACAATGGGCCACGTGGTGCAAGGAGCCTAGTCATAAATAGAGATTTGACAGGGACTGTAACCGACACCAAGATGAGCATGCAAGATACCAGGGAGGAAATGGCTGTGCAGGATAATCAACCCGCAGTGTACTCAGCTATTATGCAAAAAACTTAGCAACCAAAAAAGTTTTCAAATGTGCAGAGTTAACAACATAGAATCCAAAACATTTTTCAGAGTGCAGAGGCACCTGAGTATCCACGTTGAGTACACCATCCCAGGGTACGAGCAGATTCTTCCACATTGAGTTGAAATGCGAGCTGAGTTTCTACCAGTGGGTTGCACCCAGATTGTTGAGCGAACATGGACAAGGAGTTCGACCTCCACGCAGAGTAAGCCATTGAAGGAAATGATGCATGAGCATGGCCGAGTCTAGATGGAGAACTTGCTGGATTATTTGCAAGGCGCAGCGTAATGGGTTTGAGTACGAGTGGAACCTAGAGCCAAGAGATCCCCTGCAGCAATCGAGCTTCGAGGGGATAGGCAAATTTGCAAGGAAACGACAAAGTTTGCCGAGTAACGTGTCACTATACCAAGTGAAACCACCGAGAATAGCAGTTTTTAGTTCTAAGTGGCCAAGTAGAAAAATCCCCCAAGGTGGCTAAACAGATCAATACTGAATGAAAGATATCCACACAGGTTTTGAGCGTGGGACATGCTGCAGGGAGTAACTGTTCGAGCTAGAGTGAAGGTCACATGCCAATGAGAGGCTGCAGATTCCACGCAGGTTGCTGAGCACCTGGATCTATTCCTTCGCTACCTCAAGATAACCAGTGAGCAAGCACCCAGAGGTGTAAAACGACCCGCACAGCAAATGGTTGAGTCGCTAGCAGCCATGGCGAGTTTAAAGAAAAACCTGAGTTGGTGAGCTGAAAAGGTGAGCATGCAAGTTGAGATGTCTAACAGTGCAAAGTGAAAGTACGTCACGAGCTACATTCCAGCTTGGTTCTAGGATCCAACGAGTGTACGGTGAACTGTCTCAGAATGGCTCTTCAAGACAATGATACTCCTATTTATCCTGCAAGAGTTGAATTTGAACACAACCATAACCACAAAGTAATACAAAAAATAACCCACAAAAAAACAACCACTAGAATCTCGAAAATATGCAAGTAAAGCACATGCAAAAGTGAGAACTTGCACAAGCAACTACACGGTGGAGCAACAATGGTGAGCAACGTGATTCCGGTCCCCACGCTCTAATACCATGAAGGAGTGTAGGACGAAGACCTGGAAGGAATTCATGTGCATCGAATAGTTGCACTTCACCAAAGTGTAGGAGTTGTGAGATTGAAGCAAGCAAGCTTTGTAAAGCAATGTGCATGCATATGAGAGCTCAAGATTCAAAAAGTGGAGGTTGGAATGGAAGCCTTAGCTTAACTTGTATTGGCTTAAACATAGATCAAAAGAGGTGGTGTACATATAGGGGAGTGAATGTGTAACTCCCATGTAAGAGAAGATTCCTCCATAATGGAGAAGAGGAGTTACTTTCCCAAATGGGAATGTAACTCCTATGACACACTTACACATATGACAAATTCTGTAAGAGAATCTGTCATACCTAAGATGACACCTAGATCCATGTCCACCTAAGTGAGATGACTCACCTGGTGAGGTGGAATAACACTAAATAAGTGAATAAGTATACCACCTACACCAACAAAATCAAGTTCGCCGATATGAGAGGAGATAAAATAAGGAATAAGTAATACATTAATATGATGGATAGAACTGGACTTACATAATCGAAATTTAGATAATGATTGAGCCAAAAGATCCTACTTTCATATTATAAAAATACTATAACAAAATATCCCGGAATACCAGGAATGACACAACAAAGTGACCAAAAGGAATTGAGTTTGAAATGTCCATAAATAGTAAGATTCGATGATTTTGCATGCAGTTGATTTCTTTCTCGAGTAAAATTGGTCATGTGCCAAGTGTGTCACATGCTTAATATGTGATGTCATGTGGAAAAAATATATTAATAACATGCATGTTGACATGGCTTCATCGAGGCTAAATGGTTGAGGAAAAGAACTCTTAGTTCACTGTGGTAGTTAGCTATTTATAAAATAAGTAATATATTTTAATAAAATTATTTATTAGAATAGGAATAATAAAAACAATAATAGATGGCCGGTTTATTTAACTATAAATAATAAAAATATGTTATAAACACAAAATATATTACTCTTCTTAATATACGCAATAAAAAATATGATTTTTTATATATTTAGATTTCTTTAATATTTAAACATTAATTATATTTAATTTCTAATTTTTTTTTAAAAAAATACGTAAATAAATAAATTTTTGTAATGTGATATTTTTAAATTATTTGATTTCAAATTTTATAGTTAATATAAAGTTATACAAGTAACTTAAAAATATTCTCTAAATCTGATGTAGTAAACTGAATTTTTAGATTATTTTTTGTTTTATTTTTAAAAATTGTGGAATTTCTATGAAGAAGTGTTGGATATGTTACTTCTCTACGAATTATTATCATTACATGCAAATTGTAGAATATCTAAAAAAATTAAAATTGAATAAAATACTTTTTCTAGAGGTGCTACAACTATTCTACAAATCTTCCAAATTGTAGAAATGTTGTGGACTAATTGTGGTAAAAAAGACTTATATGTTATAGTGCTAGTCTCGAGTATTGATGAAAGATAGATTCTGCATTGTTAAGTTTATGGAATGTACGACTTACTCTACAAATGAAAAGAATTGTAGGTGATCTACATTTATTTCTTCACAATAGTCGGTTAATGGAATAGATCAGTTGTTTACCTTCAGCATCCATGTCCATGTACTGGTTCCATCTATGGATTTACTTATTGAATCTCACACATGTATGAGGTTGTGACAAAATGAACTAATAGGCTTGGTCTACCGTTCTCTAAAATTTTTCTGAGAGAATCTTAGCAAGCTTCGAGTCCACTCACAATGGACTGGGTAAATATAGGAGCAGGAAACCATTACATTCTACTACTGTTGTGGATGGATAATGTGGTAGTAGCTACTTAGATGTCTAAAATTAAAATGCTCTGACAATAGCTACTTAGATGTCTAAGACTCTAAAATACTAATGGCAATAAACTACATACTGTTCAAGATGCAAGAGGGTAATGTGTTATCAATCTCAACTACAAGATAATGATGGAACTGGTATCTGTTTGGTGGAAGTGTTTGATTTTTTTACTGGTAAATTTGAATATTTAATTACACTGGGTCATCAAAAAATGAAGGAGTTTTATAGATGTAATTAACTGTAATTTTCCCCTACATATCTTATTTTTTTAATCGACTACTTTTTTAATATGTTGGGTTCTCCATCTAAAACGCTCCATACAAAAGTTGAATCTATATAAATTGATTAAAGGTTTGAATTTTTCATATGACAGTTGCATTTTCTTAAACGTTTCCACAGCCTATTCAAGTAACCCATTTTGTGCATATCCTGCAATTATTGTTATCTATGAGAACACATTTTCCCTAGGCATATTGTCAAACAGTTCACGTGCCTTGTGTGTGCTTCCACAAGAGAAGTTTACGTGCCTTGTGTGTGCTTCCACCAGTTGCATGATCTCTTCCACAAAGGTCTGCAATTTGGTTAACTGGCTGTGTCAGTAAAACTTATGGAACCTTTCCAGAATAAGATATAGAATGATTGAAAAAATGAGAAGAAATTAGAGTTTGAACATACAGTTTTGGTGGTCTTATCAACCTAAATGCATAAAATATTAAAGACTCTCTCACAGTTAATTGTGGAGAGTGTATATCATTCTTCTCACAATAACCAGAAATCCGAGCAAAGGTTTCTTGCTTCTTGGAAAAGCCAGAGATTCTGATGTCCCCTTCAATATGCCCGCTAGTTTTCCTTCCAGCCAATACATCCATAAGTGTTATTTTTCCATCCCCACTAACTCCCGTCAAAGCTGTGAGAACACCAGGTCTAAACACTCCAGTCATATCTTGCAGTAGCTGAAGTCGTTTATCAGTTACATCTTGATTTACCATTTCATACAGAAATTTCAAGTTACACACTCTGGATTGGCATTAAACACAGTGAGGTTCTCAGATTTAAGTCGGCATAAAGGGAAACAGATATGAGAAACCATAATTTTAGCTTCATCTGCACCTGAGGCATGTCTACAATCAAGCCTCAGGTACCCCCTTTAGTTTATTGAGTATATTTCTTTCTTATTGTACCAATATAGATTAATCTAAAGCCATGAAAAATCTAGATTCAACCTGGTATGAACTAAGAGCGAGGATAAAGCATATAGTGAACAGGGAGTTCAGGTCCTATAAAAAATTAAAAAAACTAAAGCACATTCAAATGTTTGAACAACAAATCTAGGACTGAACTTAACTTGAAAGCTACTCTCCATACAAAGCTTAATCATAAAATTTGATCTTCATACCCAAAATCAAGAATATTAAGAAGTGGATTGATTCTACTCTTGGGTATAAAACCTAATGTGCATGTTTTACTAGACCACTTACATCCAGTAGTTAATTTCGGTGTTCACCCCAACAACATTTAGTGCTAGAGGGTCTTTGAACTCTTAAACTGGGGTCTGTAAGGAGTTCGTTTTCTTCTTCATAAGTAATTTCCCCATAATCCAACTTGGTATTCTCTTCCTTATCACTCTCATACAACCCGAGAGAGTGCATAATTAGGAAAAAGAGGCAAAGGATAATCTAAACGAAGAAAAATGACATAGATCCAAAACAACACAATTTTTTTATGGATTTATTTTAAATTCTTGTTATAGAAAAACAACAAAGCATCAATGGTATCAATTGTATGAGGAATACAAATAGCAGAAAGCTGTAAAATAAGTTGATGAAGGACTTGGAACATGAGACAAGTAGTCATTAAAATTTTGACAGAAAACCCAATGATACAGATAAAGTTTGGTGCAGAATCAGGTGATTTTTCAAAGAGAGAGATGGGTCCACAAAGAAATTATGTCGGAGCCTACTAACTGTGCAATGGAGCAAGTAACTAGGACATGCTTCTCTAATCTGAGCTGCCCACAAAAATTGCAACTACAACATAGGATAACAATTTCCTTTCAATTATGCCTTGATTGATGTCCATACCCTCTTCTAAAGCTCCCATTTCAGCACAGGTTGGGAGAATGCTAGCAAATGTTGCAAAGTCTGGCTTTACACCTGACAGTTACATTTTCTTAAATGCTTCCATAGTCTTTTCAACCAACCCATTTTGTGCATATCCTGCAATCATTGCATTCCATGATACACCATCTTTATGTGTCATTCTATCAAACAGTTCACGTGCCTCATGCTCAACGAATACCTGTTTTATATGTTTTGTTTAGTAGTATTGTAGTCATGTCCATGCTCGAGCTGCAAGAATTGGCGTTGGGTTTTTAGGCAAGCCATTAGCCTTTTCTATTTTCCTCAAGACAATTTGTCAAATAGTTGATACCTCTGCTAGAGATGCTTATTTTTTTTATTTTGTCATTTTCAGATATAATATAACAAATAAAATTATTCGTTGTGTTTATCCTTGTGCCGTTGAGGATTCCATTTGCATTTCCATACATTGATTCAAACTATTACAATATCAATCTTTGTTTCCTGCATTTTTGCACTTGTTAAACTTTTCCACTGGTTTATGCTGTACAATGTTTTTTTTAAGTCTGCTCTTCCTTTCATGTTTCATTGCGTTGTTTGCTTTATCCTATACAAAAAGTTTCTTTTCCTGACTACTTCCATTTGCAATATTCAGTAAATGCATAATGCCTTTTATGTACATTGTAGATTTGTGACAAAAGCAAAATCACAGAATGAGAGATAGTTCGTTGTTGCTTTTTTGGATTGCTCATGCTCCATTGGACAAGGTATAAACATTAGTCTTTTCTTCTATATTCTGCTCAAGAAACTTTTTTTTGTAAGACAAAAAAAACAAATCAAACCCAAAAAAACAACCATGTCAACAACACCTGTAGACGTAGAACAATATACATTATCAAACCACGTTGTAGAATGCATAGACAATGTATTGCATAGGTTTGACCTTTTATGGGACTATGCTTTCAAATACGGGGTTGATGATTGTTTTTTTTATTCCTTCGCTGTGCTGTTGCACTTCCGATACACATCTCTTGAACTTAGAACCACTATCATTGAGCACTTTGAAACTTTGTTGTCTCTATCCGACCCTGTAGTGTTGTCATCTTTAGAGTTAGAGCTAGATCCTGAAACTCTTTCTCTTTTGCATGGTGTTCATAGCTATGCAACATATTTACATCGAATGAAACTATCTGCAGTGCTCTCGCACGATGCAACTGAACAAGGCCTATGGGGGGACATATTTTGCATAAAATGGCTTTCAAAGTGGCTCAATTTGCCAATATGGGTTTGGTCCACAACAAGAGGCACTAATTATCTTCGTTTCAATCCAAATAGTCAGAAACTGCCATATTGTCTTCTTTTCCATGATTCCAACCCTCTTAGTGGTCATTACGAACCCTTATTCTGGAAAAAATATATGGGCTGCCCAGAGCCAAGAAACAATGCTCATCTATTGTCGCTCCAATGTTCTGTTGAAACTCTTTGGAGTACCTTATGCAACCAACTACAACAATTATAACTTGCTAGATTACCAGCAAGCAACAACATTTGCACTGATAGCCATTTCAATTCTATTTTTCGCCTTAGCAACCACGAATTTGATCCTTACTTCCTGTGCAAGTATGTTGCTCAGGCTTTTTGTGGTTCTATCCTTCGAAAAGACCATCTAACTATTCAATTTCTCGATGACTGGCTTGCCAAGAACTCAATAAAAAACATACCTTGTATTGCCACATGGCAAGGCCTTGTAGTGAACATAGCCATGTTCCATGACAAAAACAATATACTGGAAGAAGACTTCAACATCCATTGGTTATGCCTACTTTTCCAAATAAATATTTGATTGTGGCATTCGAATCCTTTGCAAGTTTGTAAGGTTTTTTCTAGTGATGCACCACTTGAAAAAACATATAATCTTATACGGTTTTCACTTTCCGAAGGCCATTTTCATTATGAATTGTTGGCTGTGAATACTCAATGCGCACCAAGAGTGCCCACTGCGTATGCATTCCAAAATGCTTGTGGTCAAATGGATACAAAAATTGAAAACATGTGTTTGCAAACACCCGTAAAAAACAATGTACAAAACCGGAATGAAACAACCTTGACATCTTCTATTCGCTCAATAAAAAACCATATACGAAAACAGATGCACCAAACAGCTAAAACAACTTACAATGTTGTACATTCTGTGCTACTAAAAGGTCATCCCCATACCAATTTCTTTGCTAAGAAAACAAATTTCATGTCCACAGCAGTTACAGCTGAAACACATGGAGTTCTCTCCAATAAAACACTTAAGCAAGAACAAAACAAGATTTTGCAAACACAAACGTCAACTACCATAAACAACTGCAAACCAACAATGTCCAAATTGTCTCTTCGAAAGCTAAAGACAACTATACGCAAAAACACACAGCAGAATGCCAGCTCTGCACGTTGTATTGCCCGTTTTCATGCCCGGACAAGTGACACACCGATCCATACATGCCAAATTTGTAAGCAGCTCCATTTCAAGTTCAACTTGACATCTTTTACACATGCAACAAAAAAAACATATCTTCAGCTCACATCAGAGAAAACAATGCCCGAACACAATAAAATTTGTCGTCCATGCTCGACAAGCTTATTAAATGAAAAATTGCCAAGATTAGCATGTCCTCAACAAATCCAATTAATTCCCATCCTTCCAATAGTTGCAATGCTTTCTGATCTTAAAGAAAGACTTGTGTCTCTTCGACTTGCATTTGGTCAAATAAGGCACCAGAGCCATAAACACCCTCAATACACGTTAAAGGGAGCAATTATAAATGTCCCAACAAATATAGATATAATCCAACAAGCATTGCCAAGGCACCTAGAGGAAACAAAAACAATTACCGTGGCACTTAAACGTCGTCTTGAATATAGAAAACCATACCATTTAGGAAATGTACTCCTTGTAATCACCATTGTCACCCTCAAAGAATTATGTGCAACAACATTATATCTCATGCATGAAATCAAAGTAAACCATGACTGGGATCAAACCCTTTTTATTGCCACGAACTTTGAAACAAACAACAACGAAGAACATGAACATATCCCCTTTGACAATAGTTCTTCTGATGAAGAGATCGATAATGACAATGCACATGACACACTAATTCATGGTTTCACTGACTCCTCAGCTATCCACTATCTTAAAGACAAGATGATAAATATCGCTCCTTCAGAGGGCTTTACACCATTGGGAATTTTCCAAGACAAATTTTTAGAAGAGATGAATTTCCCAACTTTGTTTTTCAGCCAACCTCGCAACGAAACAACTACAAAAACAATATCATATCAAAAAATAGCACAATGGGAGTTGATGCATTCAGATCGTAGATTTTCTTATCACATAACCAATATATTTTTCAAAGCAATAAAGTTACTAATTGACCAAGTGAACCGTTCAATATGGCTCAGACTCAGAAAGGGACAATTAAAAGGTCGAACACTCACTGCAAAAGATGTCAAATACAAACCAAATCTCGAGAAAATCTTGAAATCTGATATCGGGTACATTGATTTCAAAATAATACGCATTTCACTGGACTATATGCAACAAACAAGGAAAAATATGTTTGCCATGATCCGTCAACTAGGACTGCCTACCTTTTTTACCACATTTTCAAGCGTTGAACATTGTTGGTTGCCACTAACAAACACCCTTAGTAATTTATACACCCACTACCGCGACACCACTTCTTTAGACAAGCCAACACCCTTAGATTAGAATGACTCTAACTTTTTTGTTAAAAATGATCCCATTACGTGTACTCGTTACTACAAGCACAAACTCTATGAATTGAAAAAATTGCTTTGCGAAGACAAGTCCTTTTTTGGACAAATAGAGGATTACTTTTGGGTTAAGGAATTCCAAAATAGAGGAAATGCTCATAGCCATTGGCTAATTTGGACAAAAAACGCACTTGTCTTAGAAATGATACCAATGACATTGTAGAGTCCTATGTTGATGAGTACATTACATGTGATACTATTTTATTTCCTCAGCATATTGCTAAACTGCAATGCCATCACCACATGTAGAAGAGCACACGCAAAGTTGTAAAAAAAAAACATTCCAAGTGTAGGTACAATTTCCCCCAGGCTCCAATGAAGTATACAAAAATACTTGAACCTGTAGAAGAACTAGCACAATCTACTATTGCACATGCACATTCCATTTACTCTCTTTTAGAAAGCAAACGATACGACACTTGCATTACACATGATATGTTCCTTCAAGAAATAGGCATTGATGAAAACACTTACATAGAAGCAATACAATCAATGCTTAAACAACCAACATTGTTGTTGAAAAGAAAACCAGCTCACGCATGGAATAATAGCTTTTCCAAACAAATGCCCATGATCTGGCAAGCGAATACCGATGCTCAGTATGTGCTTAATGCTTATGCAGCAACAACCTATTGCTGCTCATACATGACCAAAATTGACCGAAAAATGACAAAAGAAGTTTGACCTTCAATGAGCATAAAAAATGCATCTTGACTGCCATTTAAATGATTCGGAAGCCTAGGCAATGCAATGTTGAATACACTCAAATGAGCATGCAGAATTCGAAATGAGCATCAAAAAATTGGCAATCTTGATGTCATTCAAATGATTCGGAGCCTAGGCAATGCAATGTTGAATACCCATCAAATGTCCTACACAACAGGCAGTCCACATAGTCCTTTCAATTACCCTTAAACAATACATCGTGAAAATGTGTTTTCATAAACACTTCAAATCCCGAAGACCAAACATTCATTCTAAAACATTCAAGTTTACTTCAACAAGAACCCGATGAATCGACAAACATCATGTGATGCTCTGCAATAGATCACTACATAGCATGACCTCTTTCTTTGCACTCGATTTGTTTGGCTGACTTTGTTTCTATTCACAACAGTGGTAAAAAAAAAACCCCTCGGAACAAGCCAATCATTGTGCGGTTTGTCAACTACAACAAACACCTTGACATAGAAAATTATTACCGCGAAAGGGTTTTGTCCCCCAATGAACACGCCCTAAAAATGTCCCATTTATAGAATGAAACAAGCAAATCACCGTGCGGTTTGTCAATGAACACCCTCAAAACAGGCTTTGCAACTTGGAAAGATGCATATGCATTCCATGAACAAACCATACATGCTAATGAATCCAAATTCTGGTACACTACCAACAACAAATGGGGTGACATGGACACAGCAATTTAGAATCTGCAATTGTCTCTTCAAACCTCTGACAAAACAACAACAATGAGTACGCAAGAACACCACCCCTTTGAAGATTATGACATAGAGCATGATTTGCATTTCCATAATCCAGAACAACATTCTGGCATTGCAAAGAAACAATTTCAACTAGGAAAACACCCAAGCATTGTAGACAACACAACATATTTCAAACAAATGCAACTTCTTAACAAGAAACAACAAGTCAATGTCAAAGACATCTCCTTTAAGAAAAATAAAGATCCATCAACTCTTATCTACCTTTTCCTAACAGGAGGCACTGGCACAGGAAAAATGTTTGTTGCAAAATTGATATTTGAAACATTGGCCGTATTTATGACACATCCATGCAAAGCGACCCCTTGAAAATCAGTGACCCCTTGAAATTCAAATGCTTGATTTGGCATTCATGGGAAAAGCTGCTTACAATGCTGGTGGAATAACACTCCATTCCACTTTCCTCTTGCCTTTCAATCGATCTGAACTACGCCCATTGAACAATGAACGATTGGATTCCTTGGCAAAGCACTACGAACAATTACAACTTGCTCTAATAGACGAGATTTCCTTGGTTGGAGGTCAACTTCTATACTTCACAGACCAACGACTTTGTCAAATAAAACACATGCCAACAACTTTCTTTGGAGGAATTGACATGATCTTCTGCAGAGACTTCTACCAAGCACAACCAGTCAATGACTGTCTTGTATTCAACAACCCCAAAATTTCTAGAGAATTGATTGGCTATGACTTCTGGAATACACATGTGAAAATATTTGAGTTGACTGAAACAATGCGTCAAAAAGATGTTGCCTCTGTCTCCGTCCTAAATAGAATTTTCATTGGAGAACATTCCGAATCTAATCTTGCATTCCTCAACGATACCTGTATTCGGCCAGTACCAGTTGATCCAATGTTCCCATTCCTATTCTACAAAAACATAGATGTTCTTCGACACAATAACAAAATGCTTGCTCTTGCTCCTGGCAACAAAATTGTTATAGCCTCTATCGATGAACAAGACAAGTCAATTGAACAAATGGAAGCCTACTCTAAAACTATAGAATTGCCACAACATATAGAGCTCAAACTTAACATGCTAGTAGAAGTTTTTGCCGGGAACTATGACATACAAGACGGACTAGTTAATGGTTCTGATGGCATTTTCAAAGCATACACAATGACAAATGACCTCGATGCCATATGGATAAAATTCAATGACCCCTGTATTGGAAAACAACAAAGATCTAAACACCCACAGTTGTCAATAGCCAAAACAGAACTTGATTGGGTTCCTATTCTTCGTATAGCTATACCCTTGCATAGAACATTGTACAAGAGACTAGCTACAATAAGAAAACAATTTTTTGTGCATTTTTTTTGTGCACACACAATACACAGAGCATAAGGCATCACCCTTGAACATCTTGCCTTCAGCCCTCTTGGCGTATCATCACATGGCTTAGCATATACAACTCTGTCACGAGTCAAAACCATTTCCAATCTTTACTTGCTATCCCCGCTTACGAAAAAAAATTTCAATGTCAAACAAACTATTAGTACAGAAATGGCACGTCTCCGAAACGAAGCTAAATGGAACATTCAACAAGCCTTGTCCACAGCTGATATTTCTTCCCATATTATAGTTGCTTCGCTTAATACACGAAGTCTCCAAGCTCACAAAGAAGCCATTCTCCACGACCATGAATTAATGCAATCTCACATTCTCTGTTTACAAGAAACTCATATGCCTAGCCCCATTGCAATCGACTATCTTGACAGATACCAATGCTTTTCTGTGCACCATGTACATGGTCTTGCAATTTTCATTACAAACAATACAACTTTCCTGCAAAAAAATCACTTCCAAAGCACAAATGTAGAGTCCCTAGTCGCAAACATATTACTGCAAGAATGATGCATGACGATTGTGAATGTCTACGCTGCTCCAAATGCAAATCTTGAAAACATCTTCATTGTTCTTGAAAATGTCTTCTGATCCATTGATCTGACAATCCCCAACTACATTTTTGGAGATTTTAACATCGACATGCACAAGCAAAACAAAAAACAAATGTTCCTTTCAAATTTATGCAAAAAAACAATTTCACTTTCCACATTGAAGTGTCTTCACCAAAAACATCATCGACCATATATGGTCAAACGCTACACAAGCAAGCTGCAATACATTTGAAAGATTTGCATATTGGACTGATCATCCAACATTGTTTTCCCTTCTCAAAAACACCCACAACAACACTGCGCAATTGTAAGTGCACATATCTCATTATATTGATTCACGAAAACTAACACCTAATTTGTTCACTATTTTCTTTCCTTTTCATTTCACACTCTATAACAAGAATCTACATATTTGAATGCTTTACAGGTAGTTGCAGCAACGAAAACATGGACCAGCCACCCAAGAACAAGGACGTTAGCAGCAGTGACCATTTCCAAGAACCCTCTAAACGGTAATCTCTTTCTAACATTTCTACAATTTCTTGTCATCATTCATTTAATATTCTGCTCAACGCTCCAATAAAGCATCCTAATATGCTACAAAATGCAGCCAAAACCAGGAACACAACAGCCATTATCGATACTTGACATTTGTGCAGGCAAAATTGCAACAATCTTTGAAGGTGATATCCTGGTCGTGTACGGACCAACGCATGCAAACAACATTTCCCCTTCAAAAGTTGAAATCCTACATGCTGATTTAGTTGACAAGAAAGATCAAATGACCATTACTTTGAACATGAGCAACACCTTCATCAACAAATTTGCATCTACTATGGTTGTTGGCAGTGGTTTACGTGTTACTGGTTTCGCTGTCAAAGAAAAAACAAAGTATGAACGAGGGGATGCAAGCTGCTCTCTGTCCGCAATTGCAACAACCACTATGGAAAACATACCAATAGTTTGCGAATATCAAAAATTGACACCGGACATGACTATACAAGAGCTTGTTGAATCAAATGCAACATTCTTCGTCGGCTCATTTGTAACAATTGTAACAGGAATCCATCACACTAACGACCTATTCACCCTCTATGTTAAAGACTCCGACACTGACAATGCAAAAGCAACAGTATTAACACTTTCCCTTATTTCATTTAGATACAAATTGTAGCATATTCTTGCCTTTACTTTTAACCAAACATGTTGCTTTCACCTTTCAGGTACATTTGGGAAACTTCCATGTTTCACTATGTCACAAAATAAGAGACAATATTGCAACAGGGAACATGCCACTATTACTTTTCAAAAACTTCATCAGACAAGTAACATTTGGGAACATGTGTTGTGCGTGTAGGCCATTCATCCTTCATCAAACCTCTAAATGATGAACCTACAAAAACATATTTACAATCCCTGCAAGTGTCTATTTGCATTTTTCACCTATCTCACTTCACGATTTTCTCGCCCATCAAATGTGGGCTATTAATAATATATCCCTCTAACAACTTCATCTCCCTTGTGCAGATCACTAGTGTACTTCACGCAAAGAACATCTACCTTTCTCCTTTCCAAGCCTTTTGTCTAGACTGTGACCATCTCATGGAACCGGATCCAGCTGAACTGAAACAAATTTCACTTTGCCCAACTTGCAATACATCAAAACCATACAAGTACAAGCATTTTCTCCACTGTAATTTGCAAACAAGAGATGACTCCCTTCACTGCACACTGCGACAGCCATTACTCGGAAAAGTCTTCCCTCAACTTTCTCAAACATAATATGATGAATATCAAGAAGACATCTCTAAGCCTGCATTTCTTCTCCGTCAATTACAAATCAAGGGTACATTCACTTTGACGGTTGACAACTCAATTTCCACAATCAAAGAAACCTAGCTTTCTCCCTTCTCTGGTGAGCATCTCCATCTCCCAGTCCTATTCATTACATTTGAATTTAACTCCTTGTTTTCTGTCTAACATTCCGTTATGCTCTTTTAGATTCCTGGAACGATTTTGCACTCCATGCACGTAGAAGAAGAAATTTCATTGCTGCCTCCCCGTATGACTAGGAATAGTCCATCGTTATACTCCTATGTTTTTGACAGGATTGCACAGTGTTCACTATGGCTACATAAATCGCTGCTTCAGAACATGCCAGCTACTAATTTTGTAAATGTTGATCGAAAACTTGTTTTTTTTCTAAGATATATATGCAAAATGTTAAAGCAAAAATACAGTACATGAACTGTTTGAAAAAATGCATCACACAAATTGGTTCATCTGGATAGCAAGGTTCTACCACTACATTTTGCAATATAAAATTAAAAAAAACTTCTGTTCCAATTCCCTGGTCTTTGCTTTGATATTTTTACTATTCTGGCTATCAATATGCACCACATAAATATTTGTTCCATGATTACAATTGGACTGTAATCAGCAACTTCCACCTTTCTGAATTCATGCATTACTTTTCTTAAAGACATATTTTCATGCAAATAGCAGAATGGATGATATTAATATCAAATTTCTTAAATAGACATTGTATACGTGACCTATCATTGTAAACGGATAATAACAAAGAATATACAAATTTCAAGTGTTGTCTACTTTTTCTCGATTTAAGGTTTTATGTCCACTCAACTTGCTATGCCAAAAGCATTGTTTAAATCAACAAGAAGAAGAAGCACATTTACAGATAACAAAGCAATGAGCAACAATTTCAACTCTTCATAATATTTTATCCATCTTGTATATATTCAATGGGCAAGAAACTTTTTTCATTGCTCGTAGACAGTCATTTGACTTGGCCATAGATACAAAGTATAAAGGATTGCATACTCACTACCGCACACAATACTAGACAAGAGGCCTTGAACTCAGCATAACCCAATGGCACAACATCTTGATCTCCTTATCTTTGAACAAAACACAATTAATCACTTGGAGGACTCTAAAGTATGAGAAAACCCAACAGAGAATATATATGAAATGTTGTATGTATACTCACTTAACTATCCTACTATTATATCAAATATATTACCATCCTAACCAAAAATCATACTCTACATCAGAAGTACTAGAAAATAAACAACCATCGTAGCCAAGGCAGTTGTTACTCCATTTGTGTCAGTGGGTTTGCCTCACATGATGTCAAAGTTGTAATATCTTGGGAAGCTGGATGCTCACCGATTGCATCTATAAGGTACACTCATTTATACACACGACTTTACTTCATGTTGATAGGTGGGTTACTGACACTGGATGTGAATCTCTCTTTGACGCTCTACTTTTCAGACGTTGATCCAATTCATGTGCTTGAACAAAATTCCACATCAAACTTTCAGTATTGGTAACATTATGAAGAGTATGTCTGTTCTTGCATCATCGAGCATACTCTTCGTCCAAACAGATCAAAAAAGCCGGCAACAAGACTTCTATTGGGTAGCAGCTATTGTGATTCTGACCCAACTTCAAAAAACTTTCCCAGGCTGTGTTCTAAGTCTGAACTTAAAAACATGTTATCTTCGAAGCACCAAATGTCAGAATCTAGCTCGTTGTAGCTATTCGTTCACCGACAGGTGGAATGAAAAAATACGGGCTGAAAGGATAGACTGTCTTCATGTGCATGTCGAGTTGCTAAGCTGCATGCAGATGTTCCGATGTATCATTGCACTTCCAAAACGTTACAATTATCTAATTCTGGACAATGAATTCTGTTTCACTAGAGCCTCAATAGGCATTATCTTTTTTAAAATCGTCTAAGATATCCGACGAGTAGCAGCAGGATGCTCTTTTAATGCACTTTCACAGAAGGCTAGAGAATCCTACATTTGTTATGTGACCAATGGTCATAACAGCATCCAAGTGACATTGGAGGCAGAAACAGAGACAGAGGCTTCCACTAACTGAATCTTCGATTGGGATCCACTCTACATTAGATGCTTCTGCTGAAATACAAGGAAAAAAGTAGAGGATGATGTCTTAACAGCTTAATGTACCGTGTATGGGCTTCATCTTAAGTACTTATGTTGCAGTAGATGATATGTCTCAGCTGTTTAAAATGATCGCTGTGTTGGGTGTGCTCACAACATAAGCTCTTACTTCCGTAAACCCACAGTATATTTACCAAGGTGAAGTTACTCATCAGGAGCAAAGTGATGACCTTTGATTTGCGAAGAATTCAATATCATTTTCAGCACTTGAAGATCCTACTGTCCATAGTTACGATACAGTGCTCAGACATAGCCTTCATTCCTTTTGATATTCTCTTATTTCCGTGACTGATTCCACTGTTACGCAACAGTTATACAGTCACCTATAGATTTTTAAAAGTGACTGAAACATATGCGCCATGAAAGACCTTTCTTTAGCCACTGCCCGCTGATCTGGCATTCTCCCACATTTTAAACATAACCATAGCTTTGTTCCCTTGTTCTGCATGAGCATCTCCGTTCTGCCATACAGGATCTATATATGAGCTGAATCATGTTCATTATTGGAGAGGCTTGGGTTGAAGTAAAAATTTCAGTAGACATAAACAAGACAACTGCAAGCTGAAGAGCAGCATTGAGTCAATGTAGTAATTCCTACCCAATTCATATTAAGTAAACTCTGCTAAAACTATTTTCTATTACAATAAAGTTATCAATTTTTTTCATAATGTTGTGGGATCCCAAGGGGCCTTAAAATGCAAAAAGCTCGTAGAGAGACATAAAGACTTAAATTTTGTTCAGAACTCGTATGTTTTTTCCTGGAACTGATGTCCTTATTTGTCGTATTCTCCTCGAATGTTCCATGATCCATTCTTTGTACTCCATAAAGAAAGTATAAAAGTGACTGAATTGAAACAAGGGTATAAAAGAGGGGTATAAGTATATTTCCTTTTATTTTCCTCAACACTCAAATGGAGATGTGAACAAGAAAGCATTATTTATTTAATTTCAGGACTACATTGCCAAGGGCGATGTAATTTATTCATAAATCCTGTCCAGTAAAACACTTTTATCATACCTCAAAATTTGTGTCAAGTGGAACAAGATGGCACCCTAAATCCAAAATCAAGTCTTGAAAATCAAATCCATCACATCCATGAGGAGAAAATCCTTAATAATCAGGGCATAGGCTTTGAGACAATCTTGGCATGCCTTTAAAACTAACCAAGGAATGCATCCATTATATTTGCATGGACTTGATGATACTCCAGCAATGAAAAAAAAGTCTATCCTACTTGAACTACTTTCTTATCGGCAAGCTAAACAGCCTATGGATCAAATATTCTCACAACCTGAACAAACAACATCTAAGCACATGCCGTATATACCACATAAATATATACAAAGCAAGAACAATGAAACAATATTTGAGGTCAGAGGCTTCTTCATAATCTGATGTTCTTCCTCAGTTATCAATAGCATGGCAGGGTTGCTTTGTATTAACAATACTACCTGTATCTTTTCGAAGGAGTGTTGCATTTGCACTACAAACTCCATGACCAATCACTATGATGTATATTTACATATAAATAAATCCAATCAAGGCAAACAAGAATCACAAAAGACTGCCATGACTACTGTAACTATCCCTGCAGCTTGCGTACAAAACAAACACAACACTTCTTTCATTCAAGCTTGTTCGAATACATTACAACAAACAAAAGTTTCCTTACCTTTACAAAAGCATGTTCTTCATCACACGCTCCATGCAACATTAACACCTCCAACATTATGCATACTGCTTCCAACATTTTTTTTGCATTTGGGGACAATCACAGTGGACCGATTGTACATGGATTATGCATTTGATATCGTGTTCCAAAACAAATAATTCAAGAGTCCGCAACAATGCCTGACAGATGTTCTTTTAGACAGCTACCAATCTGCACAAACTGACACATGTTACCATGCATTTCCAAAATGCATTTCTAATAGACTTTCATTAGCCTCCATTTCATATTTACCACTTAGCAATCAAAAAACAATTATTGGCATTTTCATAATTATTTATGTTACCTCTTTCCATTTTTACAATTTAATATTTCATTTGCGCTAAACAAACTCCACAAATTTATAGAATTCTGTCAGCGTAGTCTTAATATGTTTCTTAAAAAATATTTATGCTATGCAAAACCATGACCCTATTGCCCTTCAATCATACAAAGTCAAACTAGATGTTAATACGTTCCTCAAGCTCCATAGTGGATTCATGTATTGCCGCAAACAATTCAAATGGTGCTTTGAATTTGGGGTGTAATTCTCCGCCCAATAAATAGACAACTAATTAGGTACTTTTCTTCAAATACCCCTTTGCTCATGTATAATAAACCCCTCTCTCAACACCAAAAAAATCATTCTCGGCAGTGTTGAGCTTGGTGATTATCAACACAAAAAACACTGCACATTATTTTAGAATGGAATACACAAACCAATAACTCTAAAAACAAACAAAATGATTTCTTAATCACAATTCTGCTTCCCAATAGCCAAATTCCAACCTCACAATCACCAAAGCTAACACCAGGTACAAACACTCAAACCACTGCAAATCTCGAATCACAAAATGTTTTTTGAACTTATACACATCTGCTTAAATTGAAAAGTGACTTTGACATCATACCTTCAGTTGATTACAAAATCACACCCCGAAAAAACTCCACTCATTCACATATAAGTTGCATGTTTATAACATGTTCTATCTAATTGATTAAACATCACCAACTTCCTTTCCGCAACATAGCCTTAAGTCACTACAAAAACAATGCCCCCACAAACTTTCTTCAATGCAAAAACAAATGTAACGCTTCTAACATGTCCGCCCTTGCAATTCATCGGATCCTTCCCCTTTCGCACACACAATTCCCATGCAAACAACATACAACAAATGCATCCAACACAACAAAAAAAACAATACCTTCAGCAGGATTTTCCATATCATGGCCTTGTTACTTTTGTAGTTGATGTTGATAATGGGTGTGATTGATATTGTAAGTGTAGAAAAATAGATGAGCCACTTAATTAAAGGTTGTCTCTACATTTCAAACTTGTAACAAATTCGTACATATACATTAGTAAATCTCATGTATCATGAGTGGTAGCATTTTGCGGACTATTTTATTTGAATTTAACATGAATACATGAAGACTTCATTCTTCCAAAGTTCACAAATGATTTTTTTTAGTTTGGCACTAACATTATTGGGAATGTAGGCAAAGTTTATCTTGTTTATACATTTTTTCTAACATGTTTCTGTAAACTATATGCACAAACGATGTTATGTATGATAGCCCCTGAAGGAAGTATTGGAAAAGTGAATAAAAATCCGTAGGATAGGGATTTTTGCAAATTTAATGATAGTCAACCTTCCTTCTGGGATTTCAAGGTGTTTTTTTATGGTCGTCTTGCCCATTATTGTTCTCGCTTTCTCACTCCCTTCTTTCAAGGTTTACCATTAATGAACAAAGGGCATGGGTCCTCATTGACTAACACATCGATTTACATGATAACATGCACATGGATCAATATACACACAATATGCACATATATAAATACTCATATACTTACACAAAGAATCTTAAACAAAGCATTAATGCTTTACATAATTTTAATATCATGTCAATAATCAATTGGTGTCTATCCATATGTATTCATACATGTCATCTACTCTACATTTCTAAACTATAAGAAATAATTGCTACGATGCTATTTTAAAATTTTAATCATTAAATTGTAAAAAATATGGAACAATCTACATTCTTCCTAGAAGATGTAAACATGAACTGTTTTGGATATAGATCGTTGTCAAGCTTTGTGTAACACTCGCTCGACGACGACGCCGCGCCTCAACCAAACAACCCGTCTCGAAAATGCTACAATTTTTTTTTTAAATGGATGCGCTGGCAAACCGGTTTGAACTAAAACAGTATCGGAAATGCTTCGAGAACAATGATAAAAAAAAAAATTAACCTCACTCGACGTTTTCGCGAGAGACAAGGAGGGTCGTCTTTTGAGTTATTCTGTCTGATGTCTGGTGCTGTCATGATAGCAATGTTTTCAATGCTAACCTTGGAGTAAGGTATACTTGGTTATGAAATGAATAAACTATCCACTCGATTTTTATTTATGTTTGATTATCCATTTACATTACGTAACTCATGAATTTAATACATTATGTTATATATATATATATATATATATATATATATATATATATATATATATATATATATATATATGTATGTATGTATGTATGTATATGCATACATATATCAAGGAAAACATACATTGAGGTATATATACTTCGACATCAATTCATTCATCATACGACTTTACGTACGTGTTAAGATATACGTATCACCATGTTATTAATTAGTATAATGTTATAAGGAAATTAAGTCATATTTCCTACTACTATTACACTATATAGTATAAAGTAATTTAACAACCTGAGTAGTTGTCCGAGTAGGATTAACATATTAAAAAGAAACAAAAGGCAAAAGCCTTCGCCAAACTTCGTTTTTCAAACTTTGTTTATTATTTCTTTATTGTTGGGGCGGTGGGTGGTTCAGCCGACCCATGACATGTATTAACACCCCTTCCTACCCCCTACGTGCAAGTCAAACTCCGCCGGCCGCAGTGCTTCATTTACTCCATTTAGATTTCGTGAATCTAGGTTCGAACTCAGACTGAAACGGCCCTGGCCGCGTAGGAGGCCACGTAGTGGTCGAAGAGGAAGCTACAGTGCATGAGGGAGGCGTTCTACTTTATTTATCCACCCCCTGGCCTCGTGGCTTCCATGGAGACTTGTGGATGGAGTTACGGCGAGCGGGGAGATGCCAGGCCGCGCCAAAACACTGTTCTTTCTTTTTTAATTTTCTTTTTAACATCTGAGCGCGTCGAACAAGCAATCCATCCATTTATGTTGTTTCTGTTCAGTAATGACAGCATCCTCAAATAAAAACGGGATTCCTTCCAAGATGGCCTCTCAGCCCAGAATCAATTCAACTCTTGTAAATGGCTATTCATATGGCAAAAGCTGCAGCAGCCAATGCAAGTGATTCTTCACGAACTCCCAAGGTTTATATCAAAATCAAGAATCAAAACAAGCCTGGTAAGGCCTTTTCAACTGAGCGCGCCAAAATACTGGGATAACAAATGCAGCTAGTGGGCGGATTCTCGTCACTGTTCCGCCAGATCACTTTGGACCAATTCCTGCAGAGTATGATCCGGAACGAAATCAAGGTGTTCCTGTGGGGAAGTGGTGGGGAGACAGAATGGAAAGCAGGCAGTGGGGAGCTTATCTTCCTCATGTTGCTGGTATTTCTGGGCAGTCCGAGTATGGGGCTCAGTCTGGCACTCTCTGGTGGTTACGAAGACGACGAGGATCACGGTGAATGGTTCCTTTACACTGGGAGGTATTAAGCTTTTTTTTTTTTTTTTTAAATTTGGGTGCGCCTAGACAAGCCGTTCATCTAACCATGTTGTTATCAGTTCAGTACTAAATGTATTCACAAACCGGGCTTTCACCTTCAAGATATTTTTATCAGAAAGGATTGTGGGACAGAGGAGAAGGTCACCCGGTGGAAAACTAATGCGTAGAACTTCTATTGAGTTCCCGAGCATAAACAATATGGCTCGTGGAAGGGGCCTCGCAGAGGTGGTTCTGTTTCATACCAGAATTTACAGGGGCACCATTTGCTTGTTTATTAAAAACACGGAGACTACGTAGGTTCATGTATATGCTTCATTGACATTATTATTTGAATGAAGTTTATTTGCATATAAGAGAGTGATAGTATGCTGAGATATATGTATATAACAAAATAATAATTAAGGGTACTCTTAATATCTTTATAAGTTATTATTGATAAATTCATTAGTTGTAGTATTACATAAATAAGACTGGTATTCAGCTATTAGTTCCCTTGTTAGATATTGAGGAGTGTTGAACACCAATCTTGATAAGTTTAGAGTGTTACCATTAAGATCTATTTCTAGCCAACTTCAATGGACATTGCATGGATTTTAAGCAAGTTGATTCCATTTCCTTGTTTATTTGCAATGGATTTTACAATAAATTCATGGATGAATAAAACATAAAGGAACTAGAGTTGAAAGTGTTTTATTGGCATATTACAAATCATTAAAAACTTAAGTCTTTCCAACAAGTATACAAGAAGGAATAAAGCACTATTTTTTCCATCCTTTCAACACATCTCCTTCAAGTAATAAGATGAAATTTAATATATATTTTTGTACCAATTTCCAACACCCTTCAAGAGGGTTCCAAAATTACTTCCATTAATTTCAAAGCAAAGTCTACTAACATGTAAACAAAATTGACATACTCATGAGAGGTTCCCAATTCAAGTAAGAAGGAGAATAGATAGATTGCCATCCTTTCAACTTTTGATTCTATCTATTTTACATGCTTAGTTTGGACTTCAAAAGGAACAACTTCCATTCAATATTTGTCACAACACTTTCTACTTCATATGGAAACAAATTTGCAATAATGTATGCTAAAGAAAACAAGGCAATATTACATTTTTTTTCCTCCACTCAAGGTGGGTAAATACATGATGTCTTCACATTGTCAACAACAAGGTTCATGTGCTTCAAAGTGTTCTCATCCATGCTCCATGTTCCAAGTGTTTCAAATCACAACCAAGATAGGGGGAGAGGCAACACTCTCCTCCCAACCAAAACTCAATGGAGAAGAGAAGCAATCTCCTCCATTGACCCCCGAGCCCCAAACACAACACAATGAAAGGGTGGTCTCCAACTCAAGGCAATAATACATGCTTCCACAATACAAGTTCTTCACAACATTCAAGCTAAAATAGAAGAACAAAGAGACACCCAATAACATCAAACATTACATCACAAGGCTTGTATCCAAGCCAACAAGAGAAGGAACTATGGGAATGTTTTCCTTATGCCTCCCAAATGAGATGAGATGCCCATCCAAAACCCTCCACAATAAAACACAAGCCCCTATGACTCTTATGCCTCCCTCAAGTACCCCTTTTTCCTCCCATACTCTTATGCCTCCCTCCTCTTATGGCTCCCTCAAAGACAAGGTAGAATGTAAACATTCTTACCCAAGATGGGCATCCCTCTCAAAATCCCTCCACAATATCCTAATCTACTCTTTTGCCTCCCTCATGAGTATTCCCATAGACCTCTCCTACACTGCACAATAAGCATTCTACCCAATTTTCACAATACACCAAAGTAAACATGCATTTTTTACAATTTTAGCATAGAAGCAACAATAATATGAAAGCAAAACAAAGGAGAGGGTCTCCTACCTCTCCATTGGAGAATCCTAAACCAAGAAATTTGTCCAAGCTCCTTCCCAAATCAATCCAAGCATGCAAGTCCAAGCACTCTCTTTTTCTCTTTCTTCCAATTCTTTTTCTCTAAAAAAAAACAACAAATGAGAGCTCTTCAACAAAACAAGAACAAAACTCCAACCCCCTCAACAAGAGAGGAAGTTTCAATAAACAGACCAAAGGAAAGGGTGAGGGTGATGTGGCTCCATGTAGGATGCCACATCACACATCCTCAAACCACCTCCCAAGGTCAACTCAAATCCCAAAACATCATAAATGGGTGATTGGGTTGAATGACAACTCTCTTCCACAATCCAACCCTTTTGCCATGTGCCTTAAGGCACAATAAATGTAAAATGAAGAAAAGAGCACTCCAAAGTCACATTTCCCTTCCCAAAACAATAAATAATCCCCTTTTTGGATTCCCAACCCATAGATATGGTTGGTAAGGGGTTTTGGGAAGTGTGGGACAAGTTTAACTTGTCCCACAAGTCCCCTAAAATTGCCCTCAATCTCAAATTCGAGATTCTAAGAGCATGAAGAGGTAAACACTCAAAACCAAGCATTCAATACAAGAGGACACACAAGGCTCAAGGAGCCAACAATCAAAATTTATTACACCCACTTGACTTCCCCCAAAGCTTAAAAACTAAACAAGATATTACATTAATCTAAACACACTTAACAAAAGTAATTTAACAAAAGGACTTCACAAAAGAAATCACCTACTAAATCAAGTAAAACAAGTAATAAAATTCTTACCCCCTTGGTCACATTAGAAAATTTCCCCCACATGGAAATTTTCTCAACACAAAAAAATAAAAGGGTAACACAATATAATTTACTAGTTGCCTTGACGACCAATGTTGTAACCACCCGACATTCTGTTGTGTTTGGTCCCCAATCCCCCTCATGGTTGTGATCATGCTGTGTTTCTTGCAAAATGCAAAATACCCTCTTCGGCCTTGCGGCCATGTCAAAATATCCAAAATAACCATATGCATGAAATTTATCAACATCTATACGTAATTCAAGCAATCATTACTTCTAGGTCTAAATCACAACTTAATTATGCATTTCATCATTATCCAAAATTATAGTATATGTAAATTTAACAACTACATTCTACTCATCATGGCGAAGAAATCCAATATTAGAACACATGCAATACATCCATATAAAAATAATATCAATATCCAATAGTCTGTCCATGAGTCAGTGTAGATCATACTGAAAACAAAATCCAACCATATTCCAAATGCATCTAGTCACAAAACATCATGCTAATCAACATAAGTATAAGCCATGTCCATATCTAAAGTCTGCATAACTCAAAATGATAATCACTAAGTGTCGTAGGGAAGTGGGCATTACACGTAAGGTCGAGGGGCTAGCAACGGGAACAGAGGGGGGTAGTTTAACTATAGGACGGGGAGAGCTTTAGGAATAAGCCACATCCGAATCATAATTTTCAGATTTTGATGTGAATGGGTTGACAATTTGAAGGATACTTTTCAGAGGAGGGGTGGGAGGTGGAGGAGAGGACGCGGGGGTGCGATGGCGGTGCCCAGACTTCGGGGGAAAAGTTGCAATTTCGGCATGTGATGCAGCAGATTTATACAAGTGGACATATGTTGTCTAAAAATGGTGGCTGATGAACGAATCTAAGCTCTTTTCCCATCGCGAGCATTTGATGGATGGAATGCTCCAAAGATTGGAAGCGATCAAAGCATGCCAAATTTATCTTCAGAATATATCCTCAGCGCAGGTGCGATAAGGATTTCAAAGATTTAAACTGGGGGCCATAGACCAGAACGGGTAGTTCTTGCCATCAATGGTACAAACTTTAGCGCATGATCACTTTAGCAATTCTATGGTCCCACGGATTTGGTAGGTAGAGAGTCACAGGTATAATCTTCGACAAATACTTGACTGGTTTATCTGCCTGAAGCTATGAAGTCGATGCATTTTATGAGTGGAGAGAGCGTTTGAAGTAAACATCCCCAGCATTGCCAGGAGACCAGTAGCATAGGTAATTGCGTTGTGTGGAGACTTACAGTAGAAGGAGGTATTGCTGAGTTTTAACACGTCCCCGCGTTATACAAGAAGCCATAGTTGTTGAAAAGCATATTGAGACCAATTTAGCCGAATGTCCCATCCATATGTTTCATAGAAAAGTGGTAATTATGCACTATGATGTCCATGCAGGATGAAATTCCATCACTTCATCCAAATAAGCTTTGGACCAGCGACAAGCAGGCAGTGCAAGTTAAGATGTGAAAATTAGCTGGCCACCCATGCTAATGCTAGAGTTATTGACGGATGCAGTGCACAAGGAAGGAGTACTGTGGAGGGCCTTAAAAAGCCTGTGCAATTAATATCTAAATTAATGGCGAGATGGGTGTCTGACATGAAATAAAAATTAAAAAATTAATAAAACTCTAATTTAATTGTGACAAATGATGAAAATTAAAATAAAAAACAAATATAAATACTAAAAAATAAATATTAATGAAAAATGAAATTAAAAAAAAAATATTAAAATTAATATTACAAATGTTTTAAAAGTAAAATAAAATCTGAGAAGCACACGGATGTGTAACAAATATTGAGCCTAACTTCCATGGCCTAAAAAGGATCAACTTGATTTTTTTTTTTTTGAATTTATTTTAAAAATTGGAGTCTCTAAATGCAAAATATGACAATTTGAGAGTGGATTAGGAACTCATCAATCATAATTTCAATGTGATGAGGAAGAAAGTGAAAATGCAGTTGCATAGAAATCCTTGATGAGAAATTGAAAAAATGTTAGTTAATTTCTGACTTCATAACACGAAAAAAATAAAATAGAAATATCGTAATTGGGAGTTAAAATTCATAGTAAACCAAAAGACTATTTATAACACTATTCAGTGACTGGTAATAAAAATTTTTTTTGGTAGAAAATCAAATATTAACAATTGGGTAAAACATGTGTAAAAAAACAAAGAATTCATAAACATAATTAAGTAATTTTGAATACTGATAGGACCAAAAAAGTAAAAAATAATCATCCTTGATGAAATTAAATTTAAAAATAATACTAGAATTTACTGTCAAGGCGAGAGAAAAAACAGGACATACAATAATAAAACGGAACCCCACACTGAATCAGGAGATGAAGTCTATGGCTTGTAAGTTTAAACAATATATATATAGGTATAATGTATAAGTATGGATATGATATATAAATAAAAATACGAAAGAGCATATAAAATCAAATTAATAAAACTTAGTAAGAATGCATAAAGAATATTGGAAACGGATACTCAACATTGTTGAAAAAATTGAGAGTTTTTATATTATTTAAAAGGTCAACTAAAAATTTAGTATTCTACAATAAAATAGTTGAAAAATAAAATGGGGAATTATGTAGTTATTGCATTTGAAAAATAGAAATCATGAATGAGAAAAAGAATTGTCAACCTAAAAATGTAAAAAATTAATAATCATCTCTTATACTTAATAATGACAAATGATGAAAATTAGGAAAAAACAAATATAAATACTAAAAAACCAAAAATAATGAAAAATGAAATTAGCAAAAAAATATTAAAATTAATATTACAAATGTTTTAAAAGTAAAATAAAACAAGAAAAATATAAAATATAAGCAAATAACATAAAAAATTTGATTTTTTTTTTTTGGTGGAATTTTTAGGAAATACCATAAAATTGAAATGAAATAAAATATAGGAAATGACAGTATAATGGCTATATCAAAATTAGAAAGAGAAGGTCAAATGTTAAGTGAAAATAAAAATTATCAATAAAAACCACGAAAGAGAGCATAAAAATGATTCATATAAATTATGAGACATGGAATGGATAAGGAAATAGACATGGGGTTAAGAAAATGATAATTGTAGTAAAATTAAAAAAAAACCATTTATGTAATCCCCTGCATTACAATGATGCATTTATCTTTTCTCAAAATGCAACCATACTTAAAAGCGATAAAATAATCATCCAGAATCTATATATATCCATCAAATTTGAAAGTAACCAGCTTGTATCTATGTTATCAATTTGCATTAAAATTTTCTATCATTTTAAGTGTTAACAAAATAGGTGTCCTTATAGGTTAAATAGTTATCAAAGACATAAGTCAAACCTTATGAAAAATAATGTTGTCACTAACAAAAAAATTTCATTTAATAGAAGCAAATTCTAGCATTAGAATTCAAATTGATTAATTATAAATTAAATAAAAACTTCAACAATTAATTAAAAAAAGAATAAATATTTTGAAAATGAAAGAGTGATTAATTTATTAATATGTTGAATCATGTAAGGGGATAAAAATTACTTAAAAATTAAAATTTAATGAAAATTAAGGTTTTTAATATTTAATTAAAAATTGAATACATTTGAAAAAACAAAGTTTTTAAAAGTAAATACAATAAATTAAATTGAATTTAAAGAAAAGTGGTCATAAATTAAATTATAATCTCTTTTTTAATAAAGAAATCTCAATTAAGAGATTCTTAAACAAGAAATAATAAGATGGTAGAAAACTAGGAATGACTATGTTTTTCAACACAAGTGATATTATTTCACCATCTTAATTATTTGAATAACTATTGATGAATGATCAAAGCTTAACATTTATAAGGTAATTGGTAATAGGTCTTCAATGGATTCAAAATATCTTTCGAGAGGAAATTTATATTAACAAAAATTGAGTGAGAAATATGATATATTTTCTCTTTAATATATTAGGGTAGAGTTAAAAAGGATTCTTAACTAAAATTATAATTGTGAGATATGATTGCAGTAAGGCATTTGTAAAGAATTTTGGTGAGGTATGATAATTCTGATTCATGTGATGAGAGGGTGTATTATTGAATGTGATTGCATTAGATCTTGAAGATCCTAGAGGTTAAGGGTACTTCATTATTTCCTTTTGAACGCATGTTGATATACAATGCTTTTGACTAAGTGAGCACCTCTTTGTTGTGAATTAAACTGTAGACTTCATTAACATTGATAGTGATTATATGGGATACATGCTTATATTTGGGATATTTTTGTAGATGCATGTATTCAGTAATATATAAGCCATCATTTTTCAATAAGACTTAGATATCATCATTTCCCAAGCACTGAGGGTTGTCTAGATACCCTATGCGATAGTGGAAGATTGGGGAGACCCCTTAAGTTCAGTTAAAATTGATTATATTTGCCTTGATAACCATCACTGAGAGTCTAAAACTATTGAAGGAGGTATAGTACAGATAGTTAAAGAGAAATTTTATAAGTTCTTGAGCTCGTATGTATTTGACTGAAGATATATGTTTCCTAACCGAGTTGTCATTGTTCCTCAGACTAGTTAAATTCAACAGTTAGGGTTTTGAAGAAAATTTTGATCATTAAAATACCCTGCTAACATAACTGGACATGCTTGCATTCTTGAAAATTGGAACAAATAACCTATACATTGTCCCTAAATAAAATTTATAAGGATATGTTTAGGTTTTCACTGGATGCATGTTAAGATTTTGATGACAATGTTTGGAAATTAGGGACAATGTTCACAGTTAGCATTTTGTGCCTAATTTCAAGAAGGTTCCATTTTACAAAGGAAGTACAGCTTTAAATTTTGTTGGAGTATCAATACCTTGTAACTTTGGTTGAACAAGAGAAAAATGGAAATGGGTGATATAATATGCTTATCATATTGTGTTTAAAAGTCCTTTTACATTGATATATATAAACTTATATTTATTCGCACAGGGCTTTGAAGGTTACTAGTGGAGCTCAAATGATGAATAGGTGAAATTGATAGGAGAGTATGTGTAGAGATGGATCATGAAATTGTTGAAGGCACAACAATGAGGATGTCATAAAGGGTATTCCTTTTCAATATGTTTTATAGTAGAATTTGGTAGCTATAGGTTGGTGTCCAACCATTGAAAATGTGCAGACTACCTGGTCTTGCAGATTGCAATCATGAAGGGCAGTTTAGAGGCAAGTGTAGGTGACAGATTGATGTTTTGGTTCCTTGTAAGACAAGTGGACTATTGGATATAATATTTTTTTAGTGTAGAATAGGGTATAATGCAATGGAGTAGGTCATTGAAGTCTAAAGCAGCCATGTTGTTTGATTTTGGAGAGTGAGAGCTAGAGAAGAGCAATGAAGCAAAGGTAAGTGTAAATGGTGTTTTTCCTAGAGAAGTGACCAATTTGATACTTGATTTGACATTTTTCAAGGTGCATGAGGGTTTGAAAATAGGGGATTTTTGATTTGAACAATCCATTCAAGGAGGTTTAATGACTTAGATCAATACATTTTACATGTATTTAAGCCATTTGTATGGCAGTTCTATCTGTAAGATCCTCAGTGTAGGGTTGTGAATGACTGAAATTTGTTAATTGAACTCTCTTAGTTTGTTACGAATAGCATAAAAAATTTTGAGTATTGCTTTAACCCTGGCGAGGCACTGATAACCATCTGGATGGAATATTTGAGCATCTAGTTGGTCGTTTTTTTCCCAGCATTTTCATAACATGGCGAACTGAAGTTTGTAAGACCCTACGTATTGAGCTATACAACCAGTTCCTTAGGAAAATAACAATCTTATAGCATCTAAAGCAAGCATACCAAGCATTTGATAAATAAAACTGAGTGTCTTGCGAATTGACAGCCAGGCATCTGGAAAATGTCGTCTCCTGCATCATTAATCGAAAACTCTCATATGACCAACTGCTGGAGGGGTCATGCAATCTAGACGTTTCTTTACTTGCATCGTGTATCTGGAGCTATAAACATTGAAACGCGTCTGGAGTGCAGAACGTGTGACAAGAAGTTAGCATTACGGTAGGTTTGAATCCTTCGTATTTTATGCTTGGAATTTTAACTAGGATGAATTGAATTCACGTAAATAATGAAATCCAAATGGAGATGATAAATTATAGGCATCGACAATAGAAAACATTGTTTAGGTGGGAATATTATGAGTCGTAGACACTAGGTGATCCATACATGCACGTATTTAACTTCCCACATTTTTTCTGCAAATTTTCATTCATGTCTTTGTGTTATGTAACGAATTACAACACCATCAAAATATACCAAACTGCTGAAACGATCAAGAAACAAAAATATTCATGAATTATCAAAGCCCAGTTTCCCCTATATTTTTTAAAAATATTTTATTTCTTTTTTTAGTGTCCAGGCCAGTTATTAGTTCCTCTACACTTCCTGGCAGAGTAATTTTATTGCACTGACTAAGTGAACCACTCCATATGGATTAACATAGAACGCAATACAATGTTATTCTAGATACGAGCTTCCTAGGATGTTGATTTTAAAAATATATAATTTTGTAAAACCCTAGATATACAAGATTCATATATGATAAATACAATTTTAAAGCACATATGTTGGAATATAGACGAAAAAAGCAATAAGAAAGTAAAATAGGAAACCCTAAGTGAAAGAGAGAGAGAGAGAGAAGGACTTAGCTGATTTATGTCTAATGGATCCTAGGAAGTGTGTAGGACTGGAGAAAATGATAGACAAGAGGGGAAAACTATCACAATTGTCTCTGGTAAGATCTTGGAGTTGTTGGATAAGCCAGGACCAGGGCGCCTGGATTAGAGAAGGGGCACCAGGGTACTAAAAACCTATGTTGGGTGTCTGTGACTACGCAAGATCTCAGAATTTAAAATTTTTGGTGTCACACAGATTTTAGCTAGACCTTCATTATTTGTTTCACTATGAAGATGCTGGATGATCGATGTTTTCACCTGTAACCTAGAAAAGAGAGATGATATCCTGTACAAAACCCCAAAAAAACATCGAATCGTAAAAATAAAAATACGCAAATGGGGACTCAAACTAACCCCGACGGTCACCCGAATAGAGTGAACTTATGACCGAGATCACTACACTACATCTCAAACTCCATGTATTTCTATGTACGTGTGTGTAGAATCATGCCCTAGGAGGCTCTTGTGAAATATGCACTTGATAGTGAGCAATAGCTAGATGTAGCAATCTAAGTAGATGTGTAAATGGAAAAATGAACTCCCCCTCCTATGCATGTATGTAGAATAAGCATTCCCTTATCCCATGAATGAAGCTAGATGCATGCTTTGATTCTCTTATAATTCCTTTGGATGCAACCTTAGGTGGTGATAATATATGCTTAGAGATTGGTCCTTTATTATGGTCACATAGCATTATATTTATATGATTCCCTTGGTGTGAATTTTGCAATTGACATCTAAAAGGATAAACCCATAAGCAAACAAGATGCCCAAAATATAAAAGAGGCCCAAAAGTGGTGCAAGTAAGATACAAGAAAGGTCGGGGGCACCCAGAAGTGACAGAGGACACCTAGAGTGCTGGCGTCTTGGCTAGGCATCTGGTGTCCAGAGAAATAGAAAGATAAAGCAATTAAAGTCATATTGGGCTAGGTTGACAGTGTGTAATAGGCTACAAAGAATACATGAAACAGAGGCAAAAGGCCAAATACATATGTTAATTACTACTTTTCTTGCTTAGGAATCATATGAATAGCAGTATGTGATTGGGACCTAGAAATGTATCCAAGTGTGTGGTTTAGTTCCTATAGTTGCCCCGACTTTATGTTGTTGAGTGAATACTTGATAACATAAATTAGATGGAAAATGTGTACCTAATAATCATGTAGATTGATGACTAAAGCATGCCGAGGAGACAAGAAAAAGTATGGAGTGATTAAATGACGTGTGGAAGCTAAGGAAGAGAAAGTGACCCTAAGGGTGAAGCGTATTTGTTATGTCACATATACCTATGTTGTCGTTGTCGTGCTTGTGTTGTGCTTGACAATATTTCTTCTTATACGGATATACCTATAAAAATAAGGGAAAAAGAGTAGTCAAAGTCATGTGTATATGAAAAACTCTGATAAAAAGCATGTAGAAAGTCTATGTAACAATGTGAAAATGTAGTAAAATGAACATGTGCACCTAATCTTTGGTGAGTGAAAAGGATAGAAAGTGTGCTGAAAATACTATAGATGAGTGAGTTTTTTTGGGCGATCTCATGCCAAGAACGATTTTTTTGGGTGATCTCATGCCAAGTGTGAGTTTTTGGGGCAATCTCACACCACAAAAAAACAAGTTTTGGGGATAAAGGTCTAGTGTTATTCTCCTTCCTTGACTGCTTCCTGAAATTTATACACCTCTACAGATGTTATGATCCTTCTTTGTTCCAGTATTCGATCTAAGTTGAATCTAAGTAAGAAAAATGGAGATAGAATGCATTTTGAGTTGTCTGGAGGATTATGCCTATGTACTATGAAAACTGCTATGTATAGACTGTTGTGAACAATGTATGCCAATATGAGAAATTAATTGTAACTGCACCCTGGTCATAGGCACCCAAGAAAGGTCAAAAATTCCCAGGCATTCATGTCTATATTTGGACGTTGGCTAGAATCTATTTTGAATTGAGGAACCAAGTCATCATTATGGGCTATTTCCATAACTATAAGATTTGTTATATTCCTATATTGTGCATGCCTAAATTGTAGTAAAGCTGTAAGCTGATTGTATGGGGTGACTCATTCAATCAATGTATTCCCCTCTCATTTGGAGTGCATGCAATGTCACTAGGAGGATGCATCCCAAAGGATGACCAAACATTGATCTGAAATTGATTCCCTATAGGGGGAGGGAATGTGCTTGGTAGAAACCAATGCACATGCAAACAATAGTGGCTAGTAAACATTGTGTTGGTAGCAATCAAGTGAAAAATATGTATATAGAAGAATGTGTGTAATATAGTAAGGAATAATGTAGACAATTTAGACCTTAAAAAGAAGGTTTTAAACATTGGACATTTCTCACAATGTCACAAGACAATCAGAGCCAAAGAATTCAAAAGCATACAAGCAATGAGCAAGCAATACATAGGGAAAAGCCAACAAATAATGGCATATAATAAAAGACAAGAGAAAGCAAAGTGTAACAGAAAACCATGGTAGAAAATAGTTCCTGTAAAGACAATGTTGCACATGAAGCACCCATTAACATGTTAGAAATATAAGAAGTATGTCAAAGCATGTATGTAAATAGCGATATAGAGTAGTGTGGTAGTAAAAATATGAAGCAGTACAAAATGAAACAATATCACCTATAGTGTGTACAAAAGTGGATGCCCCTAGGAGCCTCGGTGGGACTGGTAAGAGGTACATTACCAAGCATCCATGTTGCATGTAAATATATGTATGAATTATACATTCATAACTAAAGACTAAGTGAACAAGCATGTGTATATATAAAATATAATGACATATGATATATCCGTCCAGCATGTGAAACAAAGTATACATGTAAGCATAAGTAAACAAGAATAAATGCAACAAAGATATGCAGTATGTTGTGGATGAGCAAGATGGAATAAAATAAAAAGTGAATGTGATATGGGAAGTGTGCCCCCAAGTGGATGTGAATGTGTATGAAATGAGGTTCATTTATAAAATACCCCTTGAGGTCTTAATATTAGTCTATAAGGCATGATCTTAGAGATGGGATTAGATTAAGATTGCAAATGAGTTGGATTTAAATTCTATGACAAGCACATCCCAAGTTGTATGGCTAGTTGGTACCATGATCTATGATGGGACCAAATGTGAATGCTAAGAAGCTAGAGGGAAGTTAGCAGGAAATATGTATTTTAAAGATTTATGAAATAAAGTAAATAAAAATAATTATAAATCAATTTGTGAGGAAAGAGTACAACAATAAATATGGAAATTTAAGTATTATAATAAACATGGTGTAATAGTTGCGATAATATGAACATAATCATGGTCTAAAGGCTTAGGCTTGTAGTAAGAACATGTAGTTTGTAATCACTATCCTACACTACAAGAAAATGGGTACTCTATCCACATATTTTCCACAATTTATTTGTGGATTTCTTATTCAAAATTGTGAATCCAAATTTGTGGACTCCACCCACAATTTTTTTGTGAAAATTTAAAATGTGACAAAAAATTGTGCAAAGATACACAATAACAACTATTGTGAATAAATCACAAAAATTTAAATGTCGCATTTGTCCCAATTCTGATATTGTTATATGTCCACAATTAGAAAAATTGTGACAATTTCACAATTTTTTAAATGTGGTGTACCCACAATTTTAAAATAGTGCCATGTTATAATTATATTTTTATGTTTATATTTTAGCATGTTTGTTTTTGAATTGTATGTTAATATTTGTTTTTCTAAACTATTTTGTAATAATAAAATAATCTATTTATAGATACTAATATGGAACAATATGAAATACTATCTTGAATTAAATAAATATCTTACATTATAAATTTATAATTATTTATTATATAAAATAAAGAATATAAAATGATGAAAAATGACTTAAAATTTTATTTTAAATACATTCCAATACATTAATTTTCAAACATACATATTAAAAAATATTATTAAATAATAATAAAATATAACTAAAAATAAAATTTTAAAAAAATTATAAAAGATGGGATATAGAAATAAAAAATTTGAAAAAAAAATTACTTTTAAATATATTGGAACAAATATTTTAAAATATTATTTTATCAATTAAAGTTTTTATAAAATTACATACACCCATTATTATAATAATAGACAAATTCATGAATGTCTATAAAACTTGGTTGCCGAAATTTTGGTTATATTGACTAATTACAAAGTTTATTTATTCAAGTTGTTGTTGAACTCATATAAAATGGGTAAAAGAGCTGATTGTAGTGTTCTATTTTGACAAATATTGTTCTCATTCATTTCAATCTTTGATATCCCTCATATTTTTTTAATTCCTTTATTCGTAAATAAAACATGATTTATTACATTTTTTGAAAAGCAATTATCATTTTTAATAAAAAATAATATTAAATTATACATACACTCTAATAAATAAGTCAATAAATATTAACTTTATATATTGATTATAACCATAAATTCTTTATAATATTCTATACTCTAGAATAAATATTTTTCCACTAAATACGAATCATCATTCAAAATATCTCTTACCCAAAAAAAAATCATCATTCAACCGGTAGAAACCATCTTGATCTTCCTCCATTTCCAAATTCACTATTTTGTTTTCCTATAAATACAAAAGATTATAAAAACCTAAATGGGTATCGTATTTTTATGTTAGCTATACATAAATTTAATTGCATTGTTTTAAGTTTGAAATTTTCTGGAATACAAGGTAAAAATATCAAATACTGCTGATTTAATGGGCATTTGGGATGAAATGGACTGTGATTTGCATAAAACTTAGTGGAATATCTGTTACAAATCTAATCATCGCTATTACTATCAAACGTTGACCTTTTCCAGCAACTGTAAAAGTACAGATAACATCACTTTTAGAGGAATCATGTATGCAAAATGACATGGAAACATCTGCATAAAAATAGTTTTAAAGAATAAATATATAGGTCCTAATTTTCAGTGGAGGATACAACAACAGAGAGTAGATCTGTATATCTCAGTGAACACTTCTCAAATCTGCAAAAGATATTTAGATTTTAAAAATGGAAAAATTTCCAAATACTATATCTAACAATGAAGCTTTGAATATTTGATTCAGATCATAATAAAAATAAGATTTAAGGGAGAAACTCAACCCGCTGATTCATCCGCTGCTACCTTTGGCCCATTCCAATTTTAGTTTCAGTACTAAAAGCCTCCTTTCTATTTATTTTTGTTTGAGAAAAATTTAGTTTTTCATTGCTTTTCCCTGGATAAATGCCGCGAATCATGGAAATTTGGGTTATCACTTTTATTTGGCACGGATCGAGTTCACAGATCAATCGGAAGCTCATAGTTCACACTGTTAGATCATTGGTTATCAACGGGGCATAATGTGCATGTTATTTTTTATTATACCTTTTTTAGTGGGGCATAATGTGCATGTTATCTTTTATTATACATTTTTTAAGTTGTGCATGTTTAGTGATAACTAAAGTTATAATTAAATTAAAACAAATGGCATTCTGCAAGAAATAGGATATAATTGTTATATTAGTGCATCAGCGATTTCATCGAACATCAATAAATTTAGGTTTTTTATCCACAAATTATTGTAAAATGTGAAACATTATTTTAGGTTGTTTAAAAAATAAAAAAAATTAGTTTTAAAAGTCTTATTTTTTCAAATAATTATTTACAGTAACAAATAGATTATGAACAATCTATGATATTAAGTATTATTATTACAAAATTGTGGATTTTGTGTTGATACTTCACATTATTTCCACAAAACATTTTTTAATGTTAAATTATGAATAAATAAATAATTTTCTACTAATGCTATTATTCAAATTAAATATTAGGTGTGCATTATATCCACAACTAGAATATAGTTTATTTTTTAATATTATTAAATATCTATTCTACATTTTTTGAATAATACACAATAACTATAATTTAAGCGTCGTGAAATTTCACAATTTTTTATTTCTAAAAGATTTAATGAATATATACTTTTTGGTTAAACCTTAGATATTGTGTGAAAAATGAAGTGATACTTATATTTGGATTTTTTTACACAATATCGAAAATTCTATTTTCAAAGGTATCATTTTTTGAAAGCATGAGGAGAAATCAGTGATTTATTCAAAATAAAATTTCAAGGATGTGGATATTTAACAATTTAAAATTTGACTTTTATGAAGTAGTGGGAATATTTTTCAAAATACAAAAAATGTGATTTTTCCACAAAAAAAATTCAAGAATGTGGATCTTTAACAAATTAAAAAGTGACTTTTATGAAATCATGGAAAATCTATATTTCGTTTTATATAAGTTGTCCATTTAATGTTGATAATTCACAACTTTTCTACAAAAAGTTTTTTTTGTGAATAACAATGTGGATAAATTAGCCTACTTCTAGTAGTGCTAGGTCTCAATCCAATCAAGTACCATTAGAAAATTTTAATAAGCATACATGGGTACATCTTGCAATAGGGGTCTCACTTCTCCTTGTGAACCATCCAGAACACACCCAAAATATTAGGGACCTAGGCCTACCCCCAATTATCATTTAGAAAAGGTGTATCTAATTGAATCAAAACATCTTAAAATAAGATGTCATTTTTGCGGGCGGGAGGGGGGTGTCGGTTAAGGGATTTGATTAGTTGTGAGAAAAAAATAGTTTATAATCACTAAAATAGGTTCTATGTTGATTGTTTTCACTATCTTGACTTTCAAATAATGGTCATGAGAACGACTTGGCAGAATTTAAGTACAACACTTTATAATTCCTTTCGTATAAAGCTATTTTAAAAAACCAAGATTATAAAAAATAAATCATATGATAGCTTCATAATACCATTAGTTTCAAACCCACATCGATTATTATTTTATCTTACATACATAAAAATAGATACCATAAATAAAACGTGATTCATTAATAAGAATATGAGGTACTTGATAACATTCAATATCTATGGTAATACAAGAATTATGTTGTTGGAAAGAGGAACTTTATGTTATAAATTTACTTCTAACAATGCAAGGAGACATAGTGCCATATAGAAAACTACACCCCAATGGAGAAATTATCTACTAGTCATGCCCTTAACATGGTTTTTGAGTATATTTATGTTTTTGAATAAAATAACCTATGGATTTGGTGAATTCAAAATATTTTACACATGTTTCATAACACTTATCTATAAGATCTCGCTTGAGTAAATTTTTTTAGATATTCAAATAGCTAAGGATAGAAAGATCATACACTAAATAAAGCATCTCATATAAGATGATATACTTAATAATTTAGTAAAAAGAAAAATAATTACACACTTTTGAATCATTCTCAATTACAATCTCTTTATATTGATGAAGTTTTCTATAGAGTAATGTAAAATAATAAAACATTTGTAAATGACTCACACTAACATTCAAAAGTGGGAAAGTAATAAATTGATGCTAATCCACTAATACTTGAGAAATCAAATCTACAAAAAATTCATTTTTTCTATATTTTCATTTTTAAAGGAGATTGTTTGTGCATTTTTTACATATAATTATAACATATCTTACAATAATGTTCATTTATCCATAACAAACTATAAACCCTAAACTTCTAAAAAATTTACATTTTAATTTATTTTTTCAATTTTTTTTAATACCTCCCCTCCATTTAAAAGAAATTAAAAAAAACTTAAAAATGTCAAAGCATAGTAAAATACCTATTTTTTGCGAATTGTGCAGTTAAGCTTGGATGAGCATCAGGCGGTTCGGGCGAGTTTGCGTAATGGCAACCTCCACACCGCCACCAATATATAAGAGGGTTTGCGCGAAGGATGTTCATGCAAACACCCTTCGCATGAATGGGGTATTCACACAAGCCACATTATGTGGTGGTTCAAGAGAATGGTGTTCACGCGAATGTGATGTTCACCCAAACCCCCCTAAAATCATACCCCTCCCAAACTCCCACTCGCATGTTTGGAACAACAAATGAGACACGCTATTGTGCTTCCACCCACAAATTACTAAAAAAAAAGTGATCTCATAAACTCTTGTGTTGTTAGGGTACATACGCAAAATGGGCCTATTTAAAAGACCTTCAAAAGTATGAAGTAAATACAAAATTGGATGGTGTAAAGCCAACATCCACAACCTTTTCTAGCATACTCCCATTTTGTGTGGAAATGGAAGGTGAAAATGCCTCATAAATATGTCATCTCATGGAATGGAATTATTTCAATAAAGAAGGCAACAAAACTATTTGATAAAATTACTCCAAAAATTGTGATCTCTAGAGTCTTGTGTTGGTAGGGTACATACACAAAATGGACTTGTTGAAAATACCTTAAAAAGTATGAAGCAAATGCAAAATTGAAAGGTGTAAAGACAACATCCAAAACCTTTGCCATTATACTCCCATTCTGTGTGAGAATGGGAGCTATATAGCAGGGTTTGGACATACACTGAATTATAATTTATAATAGAAAGATGATTTTTGTTAGAAGATCGAAGATGAAAATACATGGAGAGATATGTATGTAAAATGTACAAGTATGTATAATGTATGGGAATCATTCGATGTAATTCAATATTATAGCCTCTCCTAAGAGAAGGTTTAATTTTACTTGGCAAAGAAATTTTATTTTCTGTTAGGATTTGATTTATGTCAATTAACTTGTAAATATAAACTTTATCCATACCACACCAAAACATCAAACCAAGGTGTTTGGTAAGGCATTTTTTTTACTTGCTACCACCAAGTCCATAGTGTATAGTAAGGAACTTACTGAATGTTGGCTTGTTATAGTCTCTCTCAAGTGGAGCTTTAAGATTTAATCTCATTCCTCGTTGGGATTTAATCTCAGGTCAATTAATTTGTAATTGTAATTCAATACAAAAAAACTAAACTATGATGCTTAGTAAGAGGCACTTAACAAAAAAATTAAAAACATCTGTAAAATTGTGTATAAATTTGTGCCTTACGACCTGAGTTAGATATGCATCTTCAATACATCTTGGAATTGTTATTATGAATCTAAAAATATGCTTTTCAAACCAAAAAAAAATCATGTGTTAGTTTATTGGCCTAGCTTGTGGCAACATGTAAACCCCAAATCTATCATGATTCTTAAGTTAATAGGAGTGACATTGTAATGAAGTGATCCCCTTACCAACATAAAGGTTGATTGGTTGTGAGCTCAATATGTTTGCTTGCTTGGCATTCCCCTCTTCCCCATTGGTTTCATAAAAAAATGAAGTACTTACCTCTTTATACATGCCTCATTACCCAAGTCGAATATACCTTTTTAGTTCTTTTTGAACTTACTTCTACAACTCTAAAAATTCTCATTCCATTAAATAATTAATCTTTGATTGGTTGGTTGGCTCAATTTATAACATATAATAATTATTGTTATGCCAAAAATATTTAACCCGCAATAAAAATAACACTCTTAATAACATAATGAGTCAATAAGAGACGCCTCAGTTTTTATTTATGGATATAAACATTACACCTCCTTTCCGTGCAAGTGCTAGGTATTGTAAAGGAAAAATTGTTATAAGAGTGCTTAGTAACGAGAGCACTCGAGAACATGACTGTTCTTTACAGTTTACCGAGGCTGGTAGAGACTGTGCTAAAAAATGTAATATGTAATGATAATACAATTAAAAAAAAAAAAAAAAAAAAAAAACTGATGCACAGTAGACGAGCTTAGTCGTCGTGTTAATGCTTGCTACTTTACCAAATACCATTCTTACGAGAATTTGAGTAGTGACAGGACTACTAATATGGCAACTAGTCATTTTCAGTTTCTAACAGCGGCATTAATCATACAATGGCAACTATTTGAAGGAAATCCCTAAACAGTTAACTACAATTAGCAACTATGATCAATTCGCGGTTACTGATGAACAATTGGGTATGTCTGTGTTGTTCTTATCTTTTGAATTCGTCTCAGTAGAATCCATATAAAATGGGTAATCGGTGTAACCCACGACCTGGTCATGTGTGTAGAAAGTGGATCTGTCATACTTGTTCAGATTCGCTTCAATGGCGAATCTGAGCGGCAGATCTGGATTCGAAATGAACAGCCTGCCGAAGGATATCATATCTGCACTGCAACTCGAAACAGCTTCCATGGCGGTCTGTCTCGTATATCCTCCGCTCCTCATAAGCCTTCCTCTGAACTCATTTTTCACGATATTCCACATTTTGGCGGCCATGCAATCGCCCTGTGACGCAATATCCTCTGTGAGCCCTTCTTTGGTGAATCGCGGCTCGGTCATATGGAGATAAGCGAGACAAGGTAAGGAATTAAGCAGGCGAATTAAGTGAGATGTGAGGGAGAGAGGGTCGGAATCGGCGGCGCCCATGTGATCGATGATAGGCGACAGTCGTATGGCCGTCCGCTCGGCGCCAATCTCATCCACCACCGCCTGCAACACCTCCGCCGCGAAACGGCATCTCTTCTCGAGGGACCCGCCGTAGTCGTCCAGCCTGTCATTCACGCCGTCTTTTAAAAACTGGTCGATCAGGTAACCGTGCGCCGCATGTATTTCCACGCCGTCGAATCCCGCCGCCATCGCATTCCTCGCCGCCGCACGGAACTGCTCAACAATTGCAGGTATTTCAGAGGTCTCGAGCGCCCGCGGAGAAGGGTATATGGCCTTTGAGCCGTCTGGCATCATTATACTCCACTCCTCTGAAATTGGGTTTGCGGTGGACGATATGGGAGCTTCTCCGTTTGGCTGATAAACTGCAATTAATATCCATTCTCGAATTAATTTCAAAATCAACGAACAGAACAGAACAGAACAGAATCAAACCAATGGATCAGTCATAATACCTGTGTGGGATGCCCTGCCGACGTGCCAGAGCTGGCAGAAAATAATGCCGCCCTTGTCATGAACGGCGTCCACCACCTTTTTCCATGCCTTGACCTGTTCCTCGCTGAAAATGCCTGGAGAATGCGGAAACCTGCGTGCAATTCAAAACAAGATCTGATGAATCGTCTTGCTGTCTTACGCTAAATAATCGCCCCAAAAAAGATTGTTTATATATTAATGTGGAGGCGGGGCGCGGCATACCCAAAAGCCTGTGGTGAAACTGCGTTGGCTTCGGAGATCAAAAGGCCGCCTCTGGTAGTCCTCTGAGAATAGAATTTGACGTGGGAATTCTGAGGGACGTTGTTTATTGCACGGCACCGAGTCACGGGAGCCAACACGACTCTGAACACATTAAAATGAACGCACCAAGTTAGAGAAACCAGCTACCTAACAATGTGGAAATCCATGGTTGCAGAAAAATATATACCTGTGAGAAAGGCGAAAGAGAGGGCCCAAGTGAAAGGGCGAAAGAAGGCGGGGAATAATGGTGTCTGTCGGGCCTCCATTATTTTGGTGATGGTGAGAAATTCCTCGTTTCCCCATTTTGCAGAAGAATTGGAAGCTAACTGTTCTCTTCTTTTTCTCTGGAGTGGTCTGCTCGCAGATTATGATCTCAATCTGTGTCTCTCCCCCAATGGTATTTATGGATTAGCTAGAAACGTTTTGAAATTGGTTTCACGTGGGGAGTACATTGACTTTGACTACCTAAATAGAATATAAACGCGTTGAATTTATTTCCTTCCTCGTTACCATACGATCTCCAAAAGTGTGACATGCTTTACATGGTAGGTGAAGGAATATTTTCTTCGCCCTTGGGTGCGTAGGCTTCAATCAATTTGAGTCGTGTCAACCAATAGTGGTCATTATTATAAACTTAACCCAAATCCGATTATTCGCAATATTTTTGGTTTGTTTTGTAATAGAAAATCATTTATTAGTCAAAACTTTTTCAACTAATTGAAATCTTACATTGATTACTTAAAACCTTCTCAATTAATTAAAATCTTAGAATTTTGAATTAGTATTCACCTTTTTAATGTTGAGTTTTGAATTTAATAATTTCTTAAATAAAATAAAATCTAAGAACATGATTTGTTTGATGTGTATTGATTGCTTTTTAGTGAATGGACAATTTTTGGGCCTTATTCCACTTGAATTATTTTTTATAAATTTTTAATTCAAAAATTCTTAGAATGACATATGTACTGACATGATAATTGCACTTTAATAAAAAGTTAAGAATTAACTCAAAGTCACATCAAATCTCTACGAGATTGCTCTATTTTTCATTTTTTTCTAATCTAAGTGTTTTCTAGAGTTTTCCAAAAACTGTAAAAATAAATAATGTTTTTTATTTTTTATTTTTTTATCCTAGTCATCAATGTTAGTGTCATGTACAACCACAACTCAAAAACATTTTATTAAATTATAAGCAAAACCATTTTAAATTAGAAATAGAGCTCTAATACCTACATATTTAACTACACAAGTAACCAGATCCTCGTCAGTCCTCCATAATTTAGATGTCCTATGTGATTAAGCAAAATACACATATTTAAGATTATATTCTAAAACTAAGCACTACTTCTCAACTTCTCAAGTTTTATTTTACTACCTTGAATAAACCTTTTATCTTGAATGCAATTACAAGCTCTCCTCTTTCTACTCAAGAGGCAGGAACTTACCGCCCGCGGCCCTGCAGCTCTTGTTATTATATAATGTATTATTGTGTAGCGCCCTGAAAACGAACGGATGACGACGACGAAGATCATGCTGTCACCAGCATACGACTCGAAAACGCGACAAATTTTTTTTTTTAATTTATTTATTATGTTAATTTGCAAATAAATTAAATATTACAATCATCATCACATCGTGATAATGAGGTAAATAAGTTAGGTATTGTTTTATGAATAATGCTAACTCTCCCAATTACTACTAATATTAATATAAAATATATCATGTTTTGATATATGTATATATTATAATATTAATATGAAATATATCATACATATGCGTAGGATCCCGCATTCCAACTTTTCATCTTTCTAACAATCTTTCATTTCAATCTCGATCTTTTCAAATTCTCTTTGAAAACTCTATAATAGATTAATTTATCTTTAAAATATATATATATCCATAATAATTGATTACACAATATTGTGTGGGAAGTCATTTTTTTTGTTTTGATAAATAAATATAAAAATTATTACTAAATACTATGGCTGGGCGGTGGGTGGTTCAACGACCACCTGGCAACCATTAACACCCTCTTTCCTTTCACCTTGCGTGCACACAACCAACCAATCGCCTCAGTTTTTTTGTATTATTTCCTTAGATCATGCAGATCACGCCAATCAGAGACAGCCCGCCGCTTCTCTCCTACTGTCCTAGCCGCGCATTAAAAGAGGTAGTTGAGGTGCGCCCAAACAGATTTCATGTGATTATGGCAGGCATGAAGTCTTTTTCTACTCGGCCCTGGCCTGGCAAACCGACAGTATTGTTATCTGTGCAACATCTGGTGCGACTACGAACTCGGGCTCGCCCACAAGGTAATCCGTGTCGAAACGTCTCCAGGGACAGAGAGGCGTTTACAACCACGATCCGCCAAAACGTGCTGTTATCTTGTTCAGTATTGAATGTCCCTTCAAATTTTGGGATCCTCCTTTGTAATATTTTATCCAAAAACGAATTTAGAAACGGTGCTATTTATATTTCCTGTACAGTCGGTTTTGGACTACTCTTATTCGTTATAGCATGTGCAAGGCAGGATCAAGTTCATATCAAAATTCGATTAAGGGACAGGGAAGGCGTTGGGGCCAGCAGCCTATCCAACTATGTTGTTATCTGTTCAGTGTTGAACGTATCCTCAAAATCGGGGTTCGCCTTCAAGGAGATGTTTATTAAATCGATTGAGGAGGAGACAGTGCAAACGTTTCAAGTTTTATTGGGGCAGAAAGAGTATTATATGGCGACTGGACAAAGAATCACAGCCTGGCCACGTGGACAGCAAAAAGGAGAACTATAACCGGTAGGGGGCGTTTTACCTCCGTTTTCATTGGGTGCTGCATGGTGCATGCGGGGCGTGGAGTGCCCTAGAGCGAGCAGGTTGTCCACAACACAAATCCTCTCTGAACCAACTTTTTATCCTTTAATGCCAACTTCTATATTTTAGCTTGCCTAAACTGTACTATTTTCGAATTAAAAACTGTGACAAACTAAACTGCCAAATGAGCATTCAGAGTGGGGAAAAATTGAATTAAAAAGAAAAAAAATGCAATATACGAGGACCCAATGCCATTCAATATTTAAAAAAAAAAACATATTACAGCTTCAAACAAAACAAAGCTGAACTTAATCAATATGCAACTCGTCTCTAAGATGGCAGCAACCAGAGAGCAGTAAAAATTGAACTTGAACAAGGAATGGGATGCGTGGAATCAGTATAAGAATTTGTTAAAACATTATCAAATTAAGTTATTGTTCTACATCACCATCGACTGCACGAACCTGGTCATCTTAACCCTGCTACAGAGTATCAACTGTAAAATACCTGAAATCTAGCAGGAATAAACCTTGAGCTGCCAAGATGAAGCAAAAAACATCCATAAAACAAAGCGACGCTCGCAAAAATACACAGTAGGAAATATAAACCAGGAAAATCAAAGTTAAATGTAAATGAGTCTAGCACTTTTTCATTAAGTTTAATTTGCCCCTGAAATATAGGGGTTTGGATTCTTCGTTTGGGTAAATCTAAAAATTTAGGTTTAGATTTGAAATGCACAATTAATTTCATCTGAGTGGTTTACAAATTTTATTCAGGGTTTTTCTAACATAGGGTTCAGAGATGGATATTTTTACTAGTTAATGGCCTTAATATTACATATGATGATTTCTGAATGTAAGCATTATTAGTGTTGTAGTTTTGGTTTCCTAAGCTTTACTTTCTTTGGATTCAAATATGAAGTTATTTCAAGGGTGATGGCGCATTTGTGGTTTGCAGATCAGTTTTGAAGGAAAGCCCACATTGGTTTACAATTCGCAAAGGATTCACAAGAAATTCTTAAATGAAGAGAGAGAGAGAGCATGAAAGAGATAGGGTGTAATCTACTCTATTGGCATATTGAAAATTCAATAGAACTTAACTCTTTCCATTCATAATACAAGAAGAAGATATACACTAATAATATCACTTATCAGTACCTTTTTTTTTTTTTGCAATAAAATGGAATCTAGTATGTATATATTTTTTTTGTAATTATACCAACATTCAACATAAGAGTCCAATAATATTTTTATTAAGTTTTAAACAAGATCTATCAACAATTCAACCATGTGAACTTTTGGGCAAATATGGATTACAATGTCCCCTTTTTTTTTTTTAAATGAAAACAAGATGATACAACTTTCTTTCACATACAAATTTTACAACCAAATAATACATGCAAAGGAAAAAGGAAGAAGTCTTCCCAAGCTCCAAGGTGTCCTTCATCCATGCTCCAAGTTCCAAGTAGCTCAATTCACAACCAAGATAGGAGGAGAGGCAACACTCTCCTCCCAACCAAAACTCAATGGAGAAGAGAAGCAATCTCCTCCATTGACCCCCGAGCCCCAAACACAACACAATGAAGGGTGGTCTCCAACTCAAGGCAACAATACTTGCTTCCACAATACAATTTCTTCACAACATTCAAGGCTAAAAATAGATGAAACAAAAGGAACACAAACAACACAATACTTTTCACAACAAGGCTTTCATCCAAGCCAACAAGTGAAGGAACTATGGGAAAGTTTTCCTTATGCCTCCCAATTGAGATGAGATGCCCATCAAAAACCCTCCACACAAAAAACTCAAGCCCCTATGACTCTTATGCCTCCCTCAAGTACCCCTTTTTCCTCCCATACTCTTATGCCTCCCTCAAAGACAAGGTAAGAATGTAAACATTCTTACCCAAGATGGGCATCCCTCTCAAACTCCCTCCACAATATCCTAATCTACTCTTATGCCTCCCTCATGAGTATTCCCATAGACCTCTCCTATACTACACAATAAGCATTCTATCCATTTTCACAATACACCAAAGTAAACATGCATTATTCACAAATTTAACATAGAAGCAACAATAATATGAAAGAAAAACAAAGGAGAAGGTTTCCTACCTCTCCATTGGAGAAGCCTAAACCAAGAAATTTGTCCAAGCTCCTTCCCAAAACAATACAAGCATGCAAGTCCAAGCACTCTTTTTTTCTCTTTCTCCCAATTCTTTTCTCTCCCAAAATAACAAAAGAGAACTCTTCAACAAAACAAAAACAAAACTCCAAACCCCTCCACAATAGAGGAAATTTCCATAAATAGACAAGAGGAAGAGTGAGGGTGATGTGGCTCCTTGTAGGATGCCACATCACACATCCTCAAGACCACCTCCCTTTAGTCAACTCAAATCCCAAAACACCATAAATGAGTGTTTGGGTTGAATGACATCTCTCATCCACATCCATCCCTTTCCATGTGTCTTAAGGCACAAATAAATGCAAAATAAAGAAAAGTGCACTCCAAAATCATATATCTCTTCCCAAAACAATAAATAATCCCCTTTTTGGCTTCCAAACCCATAGATATGGTTGGTAAGGGGTTTTGGGAAGTGTGGGACAAGTTCAACTTGTCCCACAAGTCTCCCAAAATTTCCCTAAATCTCAAATTCGAGTTTCAAGGGATTTGGAGTGGTCAACACTCAAAACAAGCATTCAATACATGAGGAACACAAGGCTCAAGGAGCCAACCATCAAAATTACTTACCCCCACTTGACTTCCCTCCAAAACTTAAAAATTAAAACAAGACATTAAATTAATCTAAACATACTTAGCAAAAGTAATAATAAAAAAAAAGGACATCACAAATGAAATCACCTACTAAAGTAAATAAAAACAATTAAATAAAATTCTTAACCCCATGGTCACATTAGAACATTTCCCCCTCATGAAAATTTTCTTAACACATACAAGAATAAAGGTAACACAATACAATGTTTTAGTTGCCTTGACGACCAAATGTTGTAACCACCCGACATCCTGTTGTGTTTAGTTCCCAATCCCCCTCATGGTTGTGATCATGCTGTGTTTCCTGCAAAATACAAAATACCTCCTTCGGCCTTGCGGCCATGTCAAAATATCCAAGATAACCATATGCATGAAATTTATTAACATCTATACGTAATTCAATCAATCATATTTCTAGGCCTAAATCACAACTTAATTATGCATTTCATCATTATCCAAAATTATAGTAATGTAAATTCAATAACTACATTCTACTCATCATGGCGAAGAAATCCAATGTTAGAACACATGCAATATATCCATATCAAAATAATATCGGTATCCAATAGTCTGTCCATGAGTCAGTGTAGATCATACTGAAAACAAAATCCAATCCTAATCCAAATGCATCTAGTCACAAAACATTATGCTAATCAACATAAATATAAGTCATGTCCATATCCAAAGTCTGCATAACTCAAAATGATAATCAACTAAGTGTCGTAGGGAAGTGGGCATTACATCCCCCTCCCCTTAGACTAGACTTCCTCCTGGAAGTCACTGAAATAAGTGTGGAAACTGAGCTCGCAATGATGTAGCATCCTCCCAAGTAGTAGCAGTCTCATCGTACCTGTCCCATTGGACCCGAACCTCATCAATCTCTCTACCACGAAGGCCCAGGGTCCTGCGATCTAAAATGCGCACGGGCTCCACCATCACCTGCCCCTGATCCTGCACCTGCAATGCAGTCCAATCTAGCACATGAGAAGGATCAGAAACATATCTCCTAAGCACAGAAATGTGAAATACATCATGGACGCGAGACAAGCTAGGTGGCAATGCTAGGCGATAGGCCAAGGGACCGAGGCGCTCCAAGATCTCGAAGGGACCCACAAACCTAGGAGCAAGCTTAGAACCTTTTCCATAACGGATAGGGCTCTTATGCAGTCTAACACGAAGAAACACCTTCGTGCCTACCTCAAAACTACGATCTGTCCTATGTTGGTCTGCATACTTATTCTGTCTATCCTGTGCCTCCTGCAATCTCTGTCTGATCAAGTTAACCTGCTGTTCCATGTCCTGTAATAATGCTGGCCCAAGGGAAACCCTGTCCTCAATCCTGTCCCAGCTAAGAGGTGTCCTGCACTTTCTGCCATATAATGCCTGAAAAGGATCCATGCCTATAGAACTCTGGAAACTATTATTGTAGGCAAACGCCACCAAATACAGATACTCCTCCCATCTCGACTGATGATCCATCACATACATCCTGAGCATATCCTCCAAAATCTAATTCACCCTCTCTGTCTGTCCATTTGTCTCAGGGTGATAAGCTGTGCTGAAATTAATTCTCGTCCCGAGGGCATACTGCATGGTGGTCTAGAAATGGGAAGTGTACAAAGGGTCGCGGTCGCAAATGATCTTCCACGGAATCCCATGTAGTCTGACAATCTCATCAAGATATACTCGTGCCACCGCACTAGCCGTATAGGTAGTCTTCACTGGGGAAAAATGAGCTACCTTCGTCAATTTATCCACTGTGACCATGATGGCGTCGTGGTGGTATCTCGACGTCGGCAACCCAATAATGAAATCCATAGAAATGGTGTCCCATTTCCACTCCAGTATGGCGTAAGGATAGAGGAGGCCGGCTGGATGCTGATGCTCGGCCTTCACCCTCTGGCACTCTAAACAGCGGGATACAAATGAAGCTATGTCTCTCCGAAGTCCTCTCCAAAATTACAACTGTCTCAAGGTGGCGTGCATCTTCTTCACCCCGGGATGGGCTGAATACGGTGCACGATGAGCCTCTGTCAAAATGTCATGTCTCAAGCCTCCATCTCTAGGTACATATACCCGACCTCTGTGTCTGAGAAGACCATCTGCCTCTAGTGAAAATCCATCAAACCTCCAATCAAGAGGTCTCTGAGACTCAATCTCTACTCTGGCTGCAAGGTAGAAACTATCCTGAGGAAGCTGCTGTAAGATCCTACTTCGCAAATCTGTGCCCACTGAGGTGGCCATAGCCACATGTCTCCGTCTACTCAAGGCATCTACCACCACATTCTCCTTTCCCTTCACATGCTCTATCTCCATGTCATATTCACAAAGTAACTCCATCCAACGCCGCTGACGAGCATTGAGATTGGGCTGCGTGAAGAGGTGGCGAAGGCTCAAGTGATTAGTCCTGAGTGTAAATCTCCGGCCAAGGAGAAAATGTCTCCACCGCACTAAGGCATGTACTACTGCTGCAAGCTCAAGGTCATGGGTCGGATAATTGAGCTCATAATCTTTGATTTTGCGAGACTCAAAGGCAACTACTCTACCCTCCTACATTAGCACACCTCCAAGTCCCGCCAAGGAAGCATCTGTGCATACGAAAAACTCTCCATGAGGATCTGGCACTGCAAGGATAGGTGCTCTCGTAAGGCATTCCTTCAGTGTTCTGAAGGCCTGCTCACATCTATCAGACCATAAAAACTTCTTCCCTTTCCGCTGAAGAGAATTGATAGGGTGCGCATTCCGAGAGAAGTCCTGAACAAACCTCCTGTAGTATCCTGCTAGACCCATGAAACTACGCACCTCAGTCACACTAGTGGGTGCTGGCCAATCCATGATGGCTCAAATCTTGGAAGGATCGACTGCGATACCTTCCCCAGAAATAACGTGGCCCAAATACTGCACCTCAGTCTGAAAGAACGCACACTTCTCCAAGTTCCCTTAAAGGCGCTGTTCGCGAAGACACTGAAGAACCTGGCGAAGGTGCTCCTTGTGCTCCTCACGTGTGCGTGAGTAAATTAGAATGTCATCAAGGAAGATGAGAACGAAACGATCAAGGAAGGTCCTGAATACCCCATTCATCAAACTCATAAACACTGCGAGGGCATTCATCAAACCGAAAGGTACCACTGTGAACTCATAGTGGCCATATCTCGTGCGGAAAGCTGTCTTGTGAATATCCGTCTCCGCAATCCTGAGCTGATGGTATCCTGACTTAAGATCTATCTTAGAGAAAATTGTAGCCCCCTTCATCTGATCAAATAAATCATCAATGCGTGGAAGGGGGTAACGATTCTTGATCGTTACTTTATTCAGCTGACGGTAATCAATGCACAACCGAAGAGATCCATCCTTCTTCTTTACAAATATAACTGGTGCACCCCAAGGGGATACACTAGGAAGGATTAGGCCTTTCTCCAGAAGGCCCTCAAGCTACAACTTGAGCTCACATAACTCAGGAGTGGTCATCCGATAAGGTGCTCGTGAAATAGGCTCTGTGCCCGGAACTAGGTCTATATGAAATTCGATCTCACGTGGGGGAGGTAATCCCGGTAGCTTCCCTGGAAACACATCGGCGAACTCAGATAAGATGGGATGATCACCGAGGGAAGGTCCTCCTGACTCATCCTCTGATCTGTCACTAACTGTAACAGCATACAACTGGCAACCCCGTCGCACACACTGCTTAAGCTGCATAGCGGAGATGGTGCAAATAGAAACGGGTCTCTTAACCCCTGATATCACTAATTCCGCCCCCAGATCATCAATGCAAGCAATAGTCTTATGGTAACAGTCCACTCTAGCTCTGTGAGCAGACAACCAGTCCATACCCAAAATGACGCCATAAGATCCTAATGGAAGGATCCGAAGATCAGAAGTAGTGGTGAAGGGTCCCAAATTCACTACACACTCCTTAACTAAGGAGTCTACAGAAATCTTGGCTCCAGAAGCCATCTCAACATCCCAACTACGACCCTGCCTAACTGCCACCAGCCTACAACGCTCTACTAAGGATGGTGCAATGAATGAATCAGAAGAGCCAGAATCAAATAATATAGAGGTGGAAATACCACCAATACTACCTGTCGTCTCAATCACAGTACTCTGATGCTCATCCTGGCGGTTCTCGACCGCTGCGTAAATCCGATGACTCCGTGCCATATCTCCAACAGTAGGCTCTGAGCTCGGTGTCTTACCCTTGGTAGGGTTGTGTGGGCAATCTCTCCAAATATGTCCAACAACTCCACAACCATAACAGCTGCCTGGCCCTCTCCAGTGGGAAGCAGCTCCAGCTGGTACTCTAGATGACTGAGATACAGATCCTGACGATCCGCCTATGGACTGCTGAGGTCTCTGCTGACAAGCTCCTACTAATTGAGCTCTCGGTGCACCCTGTGTCTTGATGGGACCCCTAGGAGGAGGCCCCATACTACGTCCTCTCTGCACATCGAATCTCTGAGGGGGTCGGTAAGGTGGGCGGGTCTGCTATTGCTGCTGCTGCTGTGGTGGCCTGAATGAAGCTTGCCCTGAACTCTGTCCACCACGTGGAGGAGGAACTGACCCCTTCGACCTACTATCCTGCATCTGCTGGATACGGCTCTGAACTCTGTCTCTAGCGTGCTGTGTCTTCCCTCGTGTCTCCTCTGCAATATAGGCCTTTTCCATGGCCTCTGCTAATGTCTGTGGACAGTGAATGCGCACTGTGCCACCTAGATCCAAGTTCAGGCCCCGAATGATTCTGTGAATCCGTACCTGCTCATCGTGCATATAGTCAACATACTAGAATAGGTCCAGAAATCGACTCTCATACTCAGCTACTGTCATCGATCCCTGACGGAGGTCATGAAACTAATCTATCCGCTGCTGGATAAATCTCCTGGATAAATACCTGCTCCTGAAATGCTCCTCAAATAACTCCCAGGTAACCGTCTCTGAGTCAACATGGAGCTTCTGCTCCTCGGTCCTCCACCAGACTCCTGCTCCATCCCTCAGAAGGTGAATAGCTACACGAGCTTTCGTGTTGCTACTACAAGGACAGAGCTTGAAGCATCTGCTCAATCTCACCAACCAGGCCTCTGCCTGAAAACCGCCTGTATCACCTGAATACTGAGATGGTCGCAGCTTCAGGATCTCCCTGATATGGTCTGCAGCTGATGTGTGACGAATCCTAGGTCTCTCTGTATGCTCCTCCCTCTGTCTAGGGCTCTGAGACCTGTCCCTATGTCCTGAGATCCTGTCCCCATATCCCCTCAGTGGTGACTCTGCCCTAACCGACTCTGCGTGGAAGTTTTCTGCTCTATGCTCATCGCTGTGTCGAGGGGATGCCTGGGCATCTACTGATGGCTGCAGACTACGTCTAGCAAGTCGTCCTCCCAAGGGCTCTCCGCGTATAGCGGCATTGACATCCTGGAGTGTCTGCAAGATCTGAGGTAGGAGAGCTGCTACGGCCTGCTCTGGCGGTAGTATGTCTAGGTCTATATGAAGAGACCCCTCGCCCAATCCGCGCCTCCTGCACAGATCAAGGCGAGAGTTAGTTCACTGTTCTAGGTCTTGTGTCAGTTTTCTAAATTTGTGGTTTGCTATAATTATCAACATTGTGGTTTTATCTTTTTTGAGAGAGTTCAGCTCTGTACTAAGTTAAATGTTTTTGTTTCGTGTGTTTTGCGTGTGCCCAAGGGTCCAAGCTTCGAAACCCTGGCTCTGATACCAAAATGTAGCGCCCTGAAAACGAATGGATGACGACGACAAAGATCATGCTGTCACTAGCATACGACTCGAAAATGCGACAATTTTTTTTTATTATTATTTATTTATTATGTTAATTTGCAAATAAATTAAATATTACAATCATCATCATATCGTGATAATGAGGTAAATAAGTTAGGTATTGTTTTATGAATAATGCTAACTCTCCCAATTGCTACTAATATTAATATAAAATATATCATGTTTTGATATATGTATATATTATAATATTAATATGAAATATATCATACATATGCGTAGGATCCCGCATTCCAACTTTTCATCTTTCTAACAATCTTTCATTTCAATCTCGATCTTTTCAAATTCTCTTTGAAAACTCTATAATAGATTAATTTATCTTTAAAATATATATATTCATAATAATTGATTACACAATATTGTGTGGGAAGTCATTTTTTTTGTTTTGATAAATAAATATAAAAATTATTACTAAATACTATGGCTGGGCAGTGGGTGGTTCAACGACCACCTGGCAACCATTAACACCCTCTTTCCTTTCACCTTGCGTGCACACAACCAACCAATCGCCTCAGTTTTTTTTTATTATTTTCTTAGATCATGCAGATCACGCCAGTCAGAGACAGCCGCCGCTTCTCTCCTACTGTCCCAGCCATGCATTAAAAGAGGTAGTTGAGGTGTGCCCAAACAGATTTCATGTGATTATGGTAGGCATGAAGTCTTTTTCTACTCGGCCCTGGCCTGGTAAACCGACAGTATTGTTATCTATGCAACATCTGGTGCGACTACGAACTCGGGCTCGCCCACAAGGTAATCCGTGTCGAAACGTCTCCAGGGACAGAGAGGCATTTGCAACCACGATCCGCCAAAACATGTTTTTATCTTGTTCAGTATTGAATGTCTCTTCAAATTTTGGGATCCTCCTTTGTAATATTTTATCCAAAAACGAATTTAGAAACAGTGCTATTTATATTTCATGTACAGTCAGTTTTGGACTACTCTTATTCGTTATAGCGTGTGTAAGGCAGGATCAAGTTCATATCAAAATTTGATTAAGGGACAGGGAAGGCGTTGGGGCCAGCAGCCTGTCCAACTATGTTGTTATCTGTTCAGTGTTGAATGTATCCTCAAAATCGGGGTTCGCCTTCAAGGAGATGTTTATTAAATCGATTGAGGAGGAGACAGTGCGAACGTTTCAAGTTTTATTGGGGCAGAAAGAGTATTATATGGCGACTGGACAAAGAATCACAGCCTGGCCACGTGGACAGCAAAAAGGAGAACTGTAACCGGGAGGGGGCGTTTTACCTCCGTTTTCATTGGGTGTTGCATGGTGCATGCGGGGCGTGGAGTGCCCAAGAGCGAGCAGGTTGTCCACAACAAAAATCCTCTTTGAACCAACTTTTTATCCTTTAATGCCAACTTCTATATTTTAGCTTGCCTAAACTGTACTATTTTCGAATTAAAAACTGTGACAAACTAAACTGCCAAATGAGCAGTCAGAGTGGGGAAAAATTGAATTAAAAAGAAAAAAAAATGCAATATACGAGGACCCAATGCCATTCAATATTTAAAAAAAAAAAACATATTACAGCTTCAAACAAAAAAAAGCTGAACTTAATCAATATGCAACTCGTCTCTAAGATGGCAGCAACCAGAGAGTAGTAAAAATTGAACTTGAACAAGGAATGGGATGCGTGGAATCAGTATAAGAATTTGTTAAAACATTATCAAATTAAGTTATTGTTCTACATCACCATCGACTGCACGAACCTGGTCATCTTAACCCTGCTACAGAGTATCAACTGTAAAATACCTGAAATCTAGCAGGAATAAACCTTGAGCTGCCAAGATGAAGCAAAAATCATCCATAAAACAAAGCGATGCTCGCAAAAATACACAGTAGGAAATATAAACCAGGACAATCAAAGTTAAATGTAAATGAGTCTAGCACTTTTTCATTAAGTTTAATTTGCCCCTGAAATATAGGGGTTTGGATTCTTCGTTTGGGTAAATCTACAAATTTAGGTTTAGATTTGAAATGCACAATTAATTTCATCTGAGTGGTTTACAAATTTTATTCAGGGTTTTTCTAACATAGGGTTCAGAGATGGATATTTTTACTAGTTAATGGCCTTAATATTACATATGATGATTTCTGAATGTAAGCATTATTAGTGTTGTAGTTTTGGTTTCCTAAGCTTTACTTTCTTTGGATTCAAATATGAAGTTATTTCAAGGGTGATGGCGCATTTGTGGTTTGCAGAACAGTTTTGAAGGAAAGCCCACATTGGTTTACAATTCGCAAAGGATTCACAAGAAATTCTTAAATGAAGAGAGAGAGAGCATGATAGAGTTAGGGTGTAATCTACTCTATTGGCATATTGAAAATTCAATAAAACTTAACTCTTTCCATTCATACTACAAGAAGAAGATATACACTAGTAATATCACTTATCAATACTTTTTTTTTTTTTGCAATAAAATGGAATCTAGTATGTATATATATTTTTTGTAATTATACCAACATTCAACATAAGAGTCCAATAATATTTTTATTAAGTTTTAAACAAGATCTATCAACAATTCAACCATGTGAACTTTTGGGCAAATATGGATTACAATGTCCCCTTTTTTTTTTGAAATGAAAACAAGATGATACAACTTTCTTTCACATACAAATTTTACAACCAAATAATACATGCAAAGGAAAAAGGAAGAAGTCTTCCCAAGCTCCAAGGTGTCCTTCATCCATGCTCCAAGTTCCAAGTAGCTCAATTCACAACCAAGATAGGGGGAGAGGCAACACTCTCCTCCCAACCAAAACTCAATGGAGAAGAGAAGCAATCTCCTCCATTGACCCCCGAGCCCCAAACACAACACAATGAAGGGTGGTCTCCAACTCAAGGCAACAATACTTGCTTCCACAATACAATTTCTTCACAACATTCAAGGCTAAAAATAGATGAAACAAAAGGAACACAAACAACACAATACTTTTCACAACAAGGCTTTCATCCAAGCCAACAAGAGAAGGAACTATGGGAAAGTTTTACTTATGCCTCCCAATTGAGATGAGATGCCCATCAAAAACCCTCCACACAAAAAACTCAAGCCCCTATGACTCTTATGCCTCCCTCAAGTACCCCTTTTTCCTCCCATACTCTTATGCCTCCCTCAAAGACAAGGTAAGAATGTAAACATTCTTATCCAAGATGGGCATCCCTCTCAAACTCCCTCCACAATATCCTATTCTACTCTTATGCCTCCCTCATGAGTATTCCCATAGACCTCTCCTATACTACACAATAAGCATTCTATCCATTTTCACAATACACCAAAGTAAACATGCATTATTCACAAATTTAACATAGAAGCAACAATAATATGAAAGCAAAACAAAGGAGAAGGTTTCCTACCTCTCCATTGGAGAAGCCTAAACCAAGAAATTTGTCCAAGCTCCTTCCCAAAACAATCCAAGCATGCAAGTCCAAGCACTCTTTTTTTCTCTTTCTCCCAATTCTTTTCTCTCCCAAAATAACAAAAGAGAACTCTTCAACAAAACAAAAACAAAACTCCAACCCCCTCCACAATAGAGGAAATTTCCATAAATAGACAAGAGGAAGAGTGAGGGTGATGTGGCTCCTTGTAGGATGCCACATCATACATCCTCAAGACCACCTCCCTTTAGTCAACTCAAATCCCAAAACACCATAAATGAGTGGTTGGGTTGAATGACATCTCTCATCCACATCCATCCCTTTCCATGTGTCTTAAGGCACAAATAAATGCAAAATGAAGAAAAGTGCACTCCAAAATCATATATCTCTTCCCAAAACAATAAATAATCCCCTTTTTGGCTTCCAAACCCATAGATATGGTTGGTAAGGGGTTTTGGGAAGTGTGGGACAAGTTCAACTTGTCCCACAAGTCTCCCAAAATTGCCCTAAATCTCAAATTCGAGTTTCAAGGGATTTGGAGTGGTCAACACTCAAAACAAGCATTCAATACATGAGGAACACAAGGCTGAAGGAGCCAACCATCAAAATTACTTACCCCCACTTGACTTCCCTCCAAAACTTAAAAATTAAAACAAGATATTAAATTAATCTAAACATACTTAGCAAAAGTAATAAAAAAAAAGACATCACAAATAAAATCACCTACTAAAGTAAATAAAAACAATTAAATAAAATTCTTAACCCCATGGTCACATTAGAACATTTCCCCCTCATGAAAATTTTCTTAACACATACAAGAATAAAGGTAACACAATACAATTTACTAGTTGCCTTGACGACCAAATGTTGTAACCACCCGACATCCTGTTGTGTTTAGTTCCCAATCCCCCTCATGGTTGTGATCATGCTGTGTTTCCTGCAAAATACAAAATACCTCCTTCGGCCTTGCGGCCATGTCAAAATATCCAAGATAACCATATGCATGAAATTTATTAACATCTATACGTAATTCAATCAATCATATTTCTAGGCCTAAATCACAACTTAATTATGCATTTCATCATTATCCAAAATTATAGTAATGTAAATTCAATAACTACATTCTACTCATCATGGCGAAGAAATCCAATGTTAGAACACATGCAATATATCCATATCAAAATAATATCGGTATCCAATAGTCTGTCCATGAGTCAGTGTAGATCATACTGAAAACAAAATCCAATCCTAATCCAAATGCATCTAGTCACAAAACATTATGCTAATCAACATAAATATAAGTCATGTCCATATCCAAAGTCTGCATAACTCAAAATGATAATCAACTAAGTGTCGTAGGGAAGTGGGCATTACATATTGTATGATGATTGAAAAAATAGGAATTGTAAAAGAACAATTGTATAGGGTTTCATGCTTTTCAGAGAGGTAATAATGTTGAAGGTGTTTAACAAAAGATTAGTTCATTATGAAGAAGAGGAGGTGATTGACTGTGGAGTACGTTGCATCACTTCACAAGAATACATAATCAATATTTTCTAATCAGAACCCTCATATTATTAACCCCATATTATTTTAATACAACCAAAAATCCTTTTTAGTAAACAAATGAGTGATCAATAAAAATTCTATAACACTCTAATATTTTCAATTACAAATTGAGAACCATTTCTTTCTGACGTCTCTTTAAATATCAACTATTTCAAATATTCATTGTTGGATATGAATACCACGCATAATGTGCATGTTTCTTATTATAGAGCCTTGTAAACTCTATAAATGTAAACTCTATCAATGTAATTGACATCCCGAATGAATTTAATTTCTATATTATTATTATTCGGTGTTTATTTCTCATATTATAGTGCAATTTTTATCAATATTTGGATTTCTAATAGAAAATATGATAAGGAATAATATCAAACAAATACATCCTAAAACAAAACATATAAAAATGTATGTACAAAGAATTAAGTTTCACAAAACTTGATGTAAGTTTGTTTTGAGTCAATAAGTTACTAGGGTTTGGTGCCTAAGGATATTTGGAAAACTTGAATATTTGTAGAGATTCTCTTTACCTCATAATTCCCTCACATATGTAAAGTGAAATTTAGCATAAAAGAATAACATATCGACATGGGTTACATATGTTTTTGCTTTTAATTAGAAAATAAAAGGATTAAAGAACTTTGGGGATAATTTTAGTTAAAGAATGGAGTACACGAAACTAAATTAAAATTGATTATAAGATTTACGATGGAAAACAAGTTTGTTTCATATCCTTGAGAAAGTACTTGGTGCATGACTAAAGGTGTACCTTATTGAACTAGGACTAACAATCGTATGTGAAATATACGATGTGAATGCCGAAAGGGATATAATGAAGAAGTGAAAGTGGATGGAGAGGAATAAAGGGGAAGGAAGATGGATGTAGCAAATGTCGTTTGAGGGTGGAGAAGTGCATGGGGAAGGAAAGAGGAATGGAGGAGCCAATGTGAAAATGAATTATCTTTAGAGAACATGAAACATATGTCAATGGAAAGAACGAGAGAACTTGGTAAGGGAAGATGCAGATAAAACTAGAGAGGCCGATATCAAAAAATGAAACTAGCAGAAGAGAAATGTGTTGAAGGAAAATACTTGTTTGAATTTACACATCTCCACTTTATGTTGTTGTTAGCAAAAAATAAATGTAAGTGGAATTTGATGCAAGATTCATTGGACATGTAAGGGACATGAAGTCGTAGATTCTAATTGGAATGGTCAAGTAGCGATTTCATGCAAAATTTATATTAATGTTTATTCCCAACTATGACGTTATTGATTAGGGTAGTGTAGTTTTCACGCGAGTGAAATTTACATCCAAAGGGTAAAAATAAAATAGGGAAAAGCCAACATTTTCTAACTTTGTAAGTTGACCACAAAGAATACGGTACAAAAGAGGTTGAGGAAACATTTTTTGGAGATGTTTTAAAAAAAATAACGATCAATCTATACTGTCGATGCCAATAGTTTTTGTTTGTAATTTTGACTCTTACATTTTATAGGTAGTTATAATACAAATAAATGAAAGGGGAATTCACTTATGTGTGTCAAGGGTAAATTTAGAAACAAGAATATGTGGTGTTAACCTAAAATTATTGGGTAGGGGTTGCATACACAATTTCAATCAGGGTTACTTTGTAACTATTACAACAATGAAAAGGGTTTGTCTCTAGCCATAAGGCATCTTTTTTTGCCAGGTGTGGATGATGGAGGTGCAGTACACGAGGAAATGTGGAGGAAAAAGTAATGCGCTTGTGGCCAGGGTGATGCGTGAAACTTGGAGGGAGGTTTACCAAGACTGTAACCTGATAGTTGGCATTACTACCTTTTGTGATTTAATGGATAATTTCAAGACAAGGATATGTCGATTGGACCTAAAACCCAAGGGTTGGAGTTTCATACAAAATGGTGAATAGGGTTTATATATATCTATAAACAAAACATATGTAATTTTCCTATAGCCCTGAAGCACATAGTTTTTATAGATGTGAATCACATAGGTGAAACACACATTGGTTGCGTGAAGGGAAATGGAACAAGATTTTGGCAATGTTGTTTCTCACTCATGAGGTGCAAGTAGACGGGAACAAAATAGTTGAAATTACTTCCTTGGGATCATGTAGCAAGGACACAAAAAAAAATGTTCAAGGAAGACAGTCATGAATTGAAGGCCTAAAAAAATGTGCTAATTTAATACATGCATTCCCCACAATTATTCCACAAGTTAGATTGTTACCACTAGATAATATATTATATATGCTCCACTTTTTTCCTTGATATCTCTTGAATTATGCAATTCAAAAAATAATTTAGGAACATAATCAATATGCTTCAAAGTATGTAAGATATTATATTACATTTAATTAGAGATTGGTTATGCATCTTAAATATTTGAAACAAAGAAAATTTTCAATACAATAAGCGTTGATAAATGCCCTCAATTTATCTCTAAACATGACGTGTCCCTCCTTCCGTGCGCTGTCACTTAGAAAAAAATCCTTATCTCAAATGCCCTTGATCAACCTTACTTCAATTTATACATATGTCAAACAATGAATGTCAATTGTTGAAGGTAAAATAGATAACTTGATACTGACATGGACATTGATACAGAAGAGGATTTCAAAGGTGAGGATTTTGATACTACGGTGACATTGATACAGACGAGGACGTGGACGATGATGATTAATAGTGTTTGTTAGAGGCCATGGGGTGTCTGATGGTACATGGAAAGAATCGATGACCTATTGTGGGATTTTAATGGTGTCATCTAAATTCAGAATCACAAAGCGAATAAACAAAATTTTCATATATCTAATTGAATGGAAAGGAAATGATATTAAAGTTCTCATTTATATTTATTCAATGTCGATCTGGAACAATTACTTTATTTCTCACAGTTTGTCATTGAAACTCATAGTGGTAAGGTACATTCAACAATCAACTAAGAAGAACACCTAATCTATCTTCCACAACAGAACTGTAATAATACAACTCAAACTAAGTCACCCTACACCAATCAAAATTCCTATTTTTGGTCTACCAGGGTCCCCGTATCAGTAAATGAGTGGAGCAAGGGATCTCGATGTGAAAGTGTTTTACTCGCAAAGGAAGGAATATGACTTCCTAACAACAACACTATAGTTTCCCAACTTCAGGACGGTGGCATAGTCCCTGTCGATAGTGCCTCCACCGATAATGAAATTCCAATCCACTTCATTTTTAGTAGTTTCACATGATGGACCATCATTGTTTGCTGAACAAAACACCATTACTCCTTTCTTGATGACCACTAAGGCTCCCAAAGAGATTTAGATTATTAAGTGTATGAGTGTATCTTTATTACATTCGTAATATCGACATTGAATAAGCGATGAGATAGAAATGAAAAAAAATATGAACATAATCAATATGCTTCAAACTATGTAAGATATTACTATGTATTCAATTAGAGATTGGTGATGTGTCTAAATAAAAAATAAAAAATAGAATTCCATCCATATAAGGATGTTATTATTTAAATAATCATATATTCCCTTAACAACTCACATAAAATATTTAAAATAATTTTTTTTATAATACAATAATCGTTGACAAATGCCCTCGCTTAATCTCTAAACATGACGTGTCACAGCTTCCGTGTGCTGACACTCGAGATAGTTCTTGATAGCACATGCCCTTCCTCCACTTTTCATCAATTTATAGATTTGTCAAACAATGATTGTTAGGTGTTGAACTTCAAACAGAGAACTTGATACTAATGTGGGCATTGATATGAATATTGGCATCAATTAAGCAGTGGAAGGGGTTGCAATTTATTCTGTTTGGAAAAATAAAGGAGGTTGGTTTTGTGGGTGGATGAAGAGGAGATAGAAGATAGGTGTACGTGGCCGAGAGGAAGCAGAAAACAAACAAATTTTTGTATTTATCCTAATCTTATGTTTCGTCTTTCTTGCAACGTGGCGTAGGTGGATTGAAAAAATACAGCAAGAGGTAAGGTTTTGTGCTGCATCATTTTGAATAGATAATGAATGTAAGTAATTTGATTTTAGATTTATTCTATCTTGAGAATCAACGACCAGAGGTGGAATCGTGCAGGGAATGGAAGTACGTTAAATTTTGGATCTCCAATCTAAATGTGCATGTGAGAGACGAGGTACGCTTTCCCATTGTCAAAATCACCTTTCAGCGCATTAATAAATAAAAATCCCACACAACAACTAACTCTATTTTTTTTTATTATTGCAAGCAATGAATTGAATATGGTACATTTTCAAGTTGACTTTGCAGGGAAATGAATCATTTCACACATTAGGTGGAAATAATTTAAAAGAGAAATTCATTACCCTCTTTCGCTTCTGCATTGAAATTGGAAATTAAATCGTAATCAATTCAATGAAGGTGCTTTAGAAAACATTGAATGATTCTTTGTATGCACCAGAAGAACTTGAATGCTTATTTCCCTATCATGATCTATCATATCAGTCATCAAAAATTAGAAATTTCGTAGGAAAAACAGAGTCCATGGCTAACTCTTGCTCATGTTGTTCTTCCTCTAAACATGATGAATCCACTCCTATGCATGATTTCATTCATGCACAACATTGCTAATCAAGATACAACTCAACAATTATATGCACTTATCGATTTCATTTAGGTGTTGTACTGAATAATTGATGAGCTTCTTCACAAACATGTTTATTTCCTTCCTTTGAAATTTTCTTGCACATAACCACACACTTAATAATATTTTTCGGTGAGGTTTCGAACGTGTGACGTTGAGAAATAAAAAAGTGAAGGGAAGATTAGGGATTGCCAACATTATACCGATTAAGAAGAGGTTGTAACCTCCTGAGGGTTATCTCTGACCCACCTAAATAGGAAATTGAAGATAAATGCATTTTTACAATTATTTTGTTAAAAAATGTGCAGGTTTACTACTCTTTGTTAATGTGGAAAGTATATATTTTGTTAATGAAAATAATGACAATGTTAGAGGTAGATACAAGAAAATGAAAGAAGTGGAGAAAAAATGTTGTCAAGGTGAATATCCGATTGAATTTGCATATGTTGACTCCTTTTGGTAGTTAGAGAAATTACAAAAGTAAGGGGAATTTTAATGCACGGTGTACAAGAGATTTTAGGGAAAGAAGTATGTGTATTAGTCATGTTAAAGATGAGTGTATCAAACTATTCACACAAATGTAATTTTGGTTGATTTAAAAAGAACCATGTGATATGATTAGTTAGAAAAACCAACAAATAAATATTCTCCAAATTGCACTTGCACCATTAATAAATTGATAAGTGTTAAAAAGTTGACGCAAGGAGTAGAAGATATAATTTTTTTTCTTCAGATAGTACGGTGCATAAAGGGATGATTGTGCCCCCTTCAATTTGGTCTGGTTTTGGTCCACACATGTCTAGGGCTTGAAGAGCTTTGAATACATATTGCAAAGGCTTATCCATCTTTCAACAAGAAATTTTAGATGAAAATCAAGGCTCCTTGTAGAAATTCTATGGAGGGGGTGAGAAACAAGGGATAAACTAAAATAAAGCTCACGATCACATGACTCTACATGTGAGTGCTATTTATTTATTTCTACTGAATCGTTTACTTTAGGTCTATTTGAATACACTCAAAACTGTATATTCGAAATAAATAGCTTGTCGAAGGATATCATGTCTGCACTGCAACTCGAAACAACTGCCATGACGATCTATCTCATATATCCTCCACTCCTCATAAGCCTTCCTTTGTACTCATTTTTCATGATATTCCACATTTTGGCGGCCATGCAGTTGCCCTATGACAGATCCTCTCTGAGCCCTTCTTTGGTGAATCGTGGCACGGTCATATAGAGATAAGTGAGAGGGACATAATTAAGCAGGTGAACTAAGTGAGATGTGAGGGACATAGGGTCGGAATCGGCGGCGCCCATGTGATCAATGAGCGATAATAGTCGTATGGCCGTTTGCTCGGAGCCAATATCGTCCACCACCGCCTCCAACACCTCCAGCGTAAAATGAAATCCCTTCTCGAGGGACCCATAGTAGTTGACATTAGGTAACCGTGCGTCACGTGTATTTTGACGCCGTCGAATCCCACTACCATCGCATTCCTCGTTGCCACATGGAACTGCTCAACAATGTCCTTTGAGTCGTCTGACATCATTATACTCCACTCCTCTAAAATTGGTTTAGCGGTGGACGATATGGGAGATTCCTTGTTTGGCTAATAAACTACAATTAATATCCATTCTCGAATTAATTTCAAAATCAACGAACAGAATAAAACATAACAGAAAAAAATCAAACCAATGGACTAGTCATAATACCTATGTAAGATGCCATGCCGACGTGCTAGAGCTGGCAGAAAATAATGCCGCCCTTGTCATGAACGACGTCCACCTAGGGTTCAAAATTGAGCCCGTCACAACGCTTCCCAAACCCTCAAACTCGTCAGAAAGGGGCAAGTAAAAAAATTCATGTTAAAAGAAAATCAAAATGTAAAAATCATTTGACAATACAAAAGTGTAAGTTATTTTTAAAACTGTCAAAAGAAGGGCTATGATGAAAAATGGATGTCAACAATTTGAGTGAAAATTTTAAATCTTACATTTTTTGATGACTTCTACAAACAACAATTGCCTCCAACTTTTCAGGCCCAACGCGTGACTCGTAGATAAGTTTAGGAGAGCATATTATTTAGAATTACCAAAAGTTTTAATATAATAAATATACTATTACTATATACTATTAAGGTCAAATCCCAAGTTTCTAGCAAGTTGGTGATGCCATCTCAACGAAATATACTTGAGCACAAATACCTAAAAACCAAAGATTTAATATTCTTGTTTAGGGTTTTGTCCTTTACTTGGGATTTACTTAGACGTTTTATCTACCACCTTGTACTTGTTTCCACTTCTTTGTTGTAGGAGCCACCTTGAGAGACAGAGAAGAAAGATATGATCAACTTTCAGACAAATATCTACCCACTTGGGAGCCTGCACAACATGATTTGGAACAAATCAAACATATAGATAGGCCACTAGCTTGGATATGGGTTGAGATGGATATCTAAGGTTGGGGAAGAGCTTAGAGAAAAGTGTTGAATTGGTCTCAAAGAGTGACTTCAATTTGTGAATCGCAATGTAGGGTGTCGAGAAGGCTCCATGGGAGCTGCATTGGTGCACAGGGGGTTGGTTCACTTAGTAAAAGTATGGTATAACACGTGCGTTCAAAGGGTATTAAAGAATACCCTTAATACTAGTTTCTACCTCTAATTATTCAATTGATAATACCCCCTCCTGTTATATTATTAGAATGAAAATACCCCCTATTTTTTCCATGTACCTTACTTACCCATTTTTCATTTACAATTTTATTTACCTCTCTTTATTTCTACCTTAATATATTAAACAGAAAATATATTATATTTATGATTCAATGTTTTTTCAATATGCATTTCCGCTCGAAAGATAGTTTGAAGCCATTGAATACCTATTACAAACCACCTTATAAATGTCAAGCTTTAATCATTTGTCAATAGTTCTTCAAATAATTAAGATGGTGAAATAATATCACTTGTGTTGAAAAGCATACTCAATCCTAGTTTTCTACCATCTAATTATTTCTTGGTTAAGAATCTCTTAATTGAGATTTATTTATTAAAAAAGAGATTATAATTTAATTTATGACTGCACTTCCTTTGCAATTTTAAGATATTTACTTTTTAAAACTAGGGTTCAATTTTTATAGTTTTATATTAAAATTAATCTTCCCTTTCCTTTGGCCCGCCTCTCTAACCTTCCCTCAATACCTGATTCAAACCTTTAATAAATCAAACCCTTTCATCCCTTCATGTCTACCGGTATATTGACTTTAATTTTATTAATTTTAATCACCTCAATATGAACCCACGTACTAGAATATTGCCTACCTAATGAACCCCCCGTGCATTGGCGCCAAAGGGTGGGTTGAGCTCACAATGATATTAAATCAACACTCCTGATCCAGATCGCCTAGATCAATTTGATCTCAGTGTGTAGACAAGCCATGGCCCAGGATGATTGGATTAACTCTATTTGTATGCAATGGAGAAGGAGCTCAAGGAAAAGGTAGTTGGGGCTTGTTCTCGGGCGAAAAAAAGGTTGAGTCATTTGAGGATCTCACCCATTATGACTCTTTTAAAGAATAACCGAGTTAGTGTTGAGTTGCTTCCTAATGCAAAGGTTGATTGGACCTATCTGATATGACAGAATGTAAGGTAAAGGAGAGGATCTCGTCGTAGAGGGGGAGAACATGTAAAGATAATCTTCTTCATCCATTGAAAGCAGTCCTCCAAGTCATCATTGGTATCTTCTCTCTAACGTTTTTTCAATAGTAGTGATGTGGAGGGCAACAAGAATTTTTATATTTGCAGCTGTGCTTAAGACAATACTACTCAACTATATGCCTAAGGAGTTGAGGAAGATAGTTTTTAACAAATTTAGGAAGAATTATGATGTGTGTGTGTGTGTGTGTGTGTGTGTGTGGGTGTGTGTGTGTGTGTGTGTGTGTTTACTGGGGTAGTCTAATTTGGTAAATACATCATTTGTGTGTAGTATATCTAAATGCATATTGTTTATGAGGTGAATCTCTTGGCTTTGAAATCTGGCCAAGAATATCTCGATATATCTGTCGGTGAAATAGTGTAGGCGTTTCAATGTATGGATGCACATTTTCTTTAATTTAGTTAGAAAAAATCTAATTCAATGCATTTCACTAGTTAAAATGTACATGGGTTTTAATTTTAATGGTTAAAATCCAAATGGATTTTTTTTATTGAAGTGGTAAGAATCCAAATGAGTTTTAATTTTAGCACTAAAATCAAAGTAGAAGTTAAGTTTATCTATTTTATTACTTACAAGTTTTCTTAATGATTTTGATAAGAGATCCTAGTGTCCCACACACAGAGTTTGATAGTATTTATGTGTTTATTGATATGTGCGTCTTCTTGTCTCATTTCAATTGTTCGTTTATATATTTATTTATTAAATTTATTTTATCCTTATTTTGGTTATGATGATTTTTAAGAAATTGGAATATTACAAATTTGAGCTTTCTTTATGTCATAATTTAATTATTTTACGAGTTTAAATGCATCTTAATTTTACAAAATCATGATTTAGTTGTAAGTATGTATACATGTGGGAAAGTTTAAAGAGCGGACCCATTTGGAAGGCGAGGAACAGGAATTGGAAATGCATCTAGACCCATCTCCAAATTGTTCCTTCACAATTGAAATGGTTCAAACAAACTGTGGCTCAGCGCGAAACTTCAAATATTGCGAATATGGCTGCATTTACTAATTATAGTAAAGTAAGCTGCGTCAAAATATTTACGCATAGATTCATAATCCGGAGATTTTCTCCACCCAGAAACCGTCCCAATTCTAATTTGACGTGCTGACTTGTGAGTGTCGCCGACTCGCCACGTGTAGATTGACTGTACTTTCTAAGGTTACCTCAGTTCCTGTCAAATCGCATATTGTTCAAGGTTTGGTTCAAGCCATCTCCCTGTAATAGTTTGATGCTTCCTCAAACTTTTGTTACTGATTTTTTCGTATATATTTATAAATGTTGACGGTTTCGTGCCAAATGTGTTATCTATCATTACTTTATAGTTTTAAAAGCGCTTAAAACGACCCACAGCCTATCAATTTCCAGGTTTATCACCAGTTTCGCCAGCGTGGACCTGAGAAAGTCTGATTTTAAATGTCAGCTTGAAGGATTCACACAAAGGAATATTTCTACCCGCCTGTAATCTCTGGATGGCATATGACTCCTGCCAGGAAGGTATAGCCTTTTTGATAAGTGTTTCCTCAAGTGCTACCCATATATTAATTCCTTCACCTACCATATTTGTTATTTTGTTCAACTTCATGTACACTTTTTGGTGTTTTCACATAGCTATATTTTTCATGCTAAAAGTCAAATTTTGTTTGTTGGCAAGTTCTTTCCCCATGTATTATTTAATGTATCATATTTTGGAGATATTTTTAAAAGCACATTATTGTCTGATTTAATACTTCAATGTCAATATTTGATATTATCGAATTATTTAAGGCTTGTATTTTGTGGGTAGATATAACATCCGACAATTTGTAGGGGAATTCGCTTATGCATGTTATGTGACACTTTACCTAGATAGTATGTGTTGAGGGGACTCAACATCATGTGTTAAGATGATATAGTAGTTGAATTTGATAACCATAAAACATGAGTACTAATGTGGTTTCGTGTCATCTTTATAGACCATTATTTCAACCCATTATCCACATTTTCTTAAGCAACAATAGATATCATCCGCAAGAGTTTTCCTTCTAGATATTGTTTTGAAAATAATTGTTGACGAGGACATTGCAATGGTGGATATCGAGACCCATATCGATGTTATATTAAACAATGTTGTAGAACGCCATAAACAACACAAATGTAAAATAGAGGAATCTTCCCACACAAAGGTGTCTGTAACAAATCCACTCCACATAGACGATAATGATAGGGTTTTATGCCTATGGACAAATGAATTTGAGCCACTACTATCTATAATGCTAAAATTTATGGCAAATTTTATCCACTTACCTGCGATAAACTAAAGATTAAGGTATTTACCCCATAGTCTCTATGTTGTCATTTAATTTGGGCCTTCAAATAATTCAATTGAGATACTCATATAATGCTCGGTTTCGGCTGACCATACTTTCCATTGTAATAGATCATTATGTAATTTTTATGTAATTATATGAAGTGCCATAAACAAATAATGTAACTGTCACATTTGATATGCTTATTAAAACCTGCATCCATGTGAGCTTGAAAAATAACATTTGTGAGTGCTTGTAGGGATTTACACTGATGGAATTACCTTATATTCAATGGTTGAGTAGAGAATTCATACCATTTGATAAGGGCACCAGACTCAAAATATCGCAATCTCCTTCAAAATAAAACATGTGTTGAAGAGAAACTACGCAAAGTATTTAGGAAATGGTTCAAACAATTGAAAAACATATAATTAGGGTTGCCAAACTTTAATAGTGTTATAATTTCATGCCTACTCAAATTTAAATCATAATAAACATATTGATATATGTTTATAAGTTTACACAACCAAACAAAGTGTAAACAAGCAAGTTATAAAATTATTAATGGTCAAAGAAATTATTTTGATAATATGTTTTGGTATCCCTCTCCATGTTACCTAGATTAAGTTCACCTTTTATTGTATGGAATATTACTAGCAAATGTTTATAATTAATAAAGAGAGGGTTGATAGGTCCCTCCCCAAACATGATATTTATTGAAAGGTCCTTGATTATTTGGATACCATCCTCCTAATTGTTTGGGTATCTTCCACCTTGATTATTTTGTTATCCTTCTCTCTGATAATGTTGATACCTATGTCAACCTTGGTAGTTCCCTTGGTATCCTCTGTGATAACCACTTCTATTGTAATTTTTTCCTCCATAACCTATATGGTATCTTTCATTGTTATATCGTTGATACGGACCCATATCATTAAATATTTATTGGAGATAACTGCCCCCAGTACTATATCGATATATCCTAGTAACCAGTAAAGTATTGCATTTGAAGGACAAGGGGTGTAATGTTTTACAATGGGGGGAAGTGCTTGATGAGGTGGGTTTTTCATGATTATGGCAGTGGCTAGCTTTGTGTTAATTTATGGAAGCATTTTTTACTTTCATGTCAAATATTCCATGGCATCAATTCCAGCACATGTATGGTGACAATGGTGGAATGAGCCATCCTCCAGTGTTGGCCTCAACGATATGTCATTGTGTTGGTGAAAACTAGGTCATAGGTTCAATCTTGATTTATCTGCGGTGAAGTCAATTGGGGTATTGTCCCTCTACCAAAAGACTAGTATGTTGGACTCGCCCTGTAACTTTGCGCTTACAAGTTGTGCTAGGTTGCTGAGTCCTTTCAAGGCTGAAATAAAGAGATAAAACATGATACCTCGGTAATAAAAAAAATGTTGAATGAGCCACATGTAGTAAAATACATCAACTTTTTCACTGCAAAAACAAGCAAGGTTTTCAATGTATAGAAGTAATGGATCAAGGTAGTGAAATTTATTTTATGTTTTGTGATAGTTGTTAGAATTATATAGTTGTCAAAACTATAGTATTACAATTTGGATCATAATTCTCCTCTTTAATTTTTATTTTAAGTTTAGTTTACCTTTTCATTTAGACATGTTTTATGATTTTTATTAAGAGAGATTTGCAACAAAGTGATTATCACTAAGAAGCCTTATCTATCTGTAATATTTGTATAGTTTTCAACTAATCAAATTCCACATTTAAAGTCTAATTTACTTATTTACGTTTATTTAAAGTTAAATACAATGTGTGTGGGGCTTCGTTTGGCGAGTCATATCAATATGACTTATTTGGTTATGGATTTGGTACTCCACTTATTTGATTGGACACTTCTCCATGGGATAATGTGCAAGGAGATGGACACGAGTGACGAGTTTGAAATCACATTAAAGAAGCGTATAGATTTGAAGGAAATTACATAATGCAAATACTTCTTTTCATGTGGTGTTTATGGAAGCGTTAATATAGCCATGGTGCCACCTACTTTGCCTCTACTACTACAACCACCTCTATGTTGTGCAAATATAAGAGATGTCATTTTATAGAAAGCAATTATTTTAATAAATAAGGCCATAATTATTTGACAAAATTACTCAAAAAAATGTGATTTCATGTATTCGTGTTTATAGGGTACATGCACAAAATGGGTTTGTTGAAAAGGCCTCCAAAAGTATAAAGTAATTGTAAAATTGAAAGGTATAAAGCCACATACTCTTATTTTGTGTAAAAATGGAAGGTGAAAATGCCTCACTAATATGCCATCTCATGGAATATAATTATTTCAATAAACTAGACAACAAAATTACTCAAAAAAATGTGATCTCATGGACTCGTGTTTGTAGGATACATGCACAAAATGAGCTTGTTGAAAAGGCCTTTGAAAATATGAAGCAAATGCAAAATTGGAAGGTGTGAATTTCCTGTGAGAATGGGAGCTATATAACAAGGTATGGACTTACACCAAATAATAATAGAAAAGGTATTTTTGTTAAATGATTAAATGATGAAGCTAAAAATACATGGATAGATATGTATGTAAAATGTGCAAGTATGTACAATGCATGAGAATAATTTGATGTAATTCAATATTATGGTCTCTTCCAAGAGAAGGATTAATCTTGCTTGGCAAAGACATTCTATTTCCTTTTAGGATTTGATCTTGGGTCAATTAACTTGTAAATGTAAACTATATCCACACCACACCAAAACATCAAACCAAGGTGTTTGGTAAGACATTTTTGTTACTTGTTACCATCAAGTGCACAATGCATAGTAAGGAACTTACCAAATGTTGCCTTGTTATAGTAGTCTCTCTCAAGCGGAGCTTTAAGATTTTTTGGCATAAACATGTCATTCCTCATTGGATTTAATCTTAGGTCAATTAATGTGTAATTGTAAGTTAACATGAAAAAATCAAACTATGATGCTTAATAGGGAACTTAACAAAAAATCTAAAAATATCTTGTAAAATAGTGTTTAAATTCGTGACTTACTACCTGAGTCAAATATACCTCTTCAATACATCTTGGAATTATTATTTCGAATCTAAAAATCGATTTTTGAAACCAAAAAATTAATCTTGCATTAATTTATTGGTCTGGCTTGTGGTGACATGTAAACCCCAAATGTATCGTGATCCTTAAGCCAATAGGAGTGACACCATAGACAAGTGACACTCTTACCAACATAATGGTTGATTGGTTGTGAGTTCAATATGCTTGCTTGCTTGGTCTTCCCCTCTCTTCCCCATTGGTTTCATTAAAATTTGAAAACATCGTCTACATTTACTTCTTGACACATGTCTTACTACCCAAGTTGAATATACCTATTTAATTCTTTTTGAAATTACGCCTACAATTGTACAAAAAATCCTCATTCAATCAAATAATTAATCTTTGATTGGTCAGTTGACTGAATCTATCATAACATATAAACCTTAATATATGATTATCATTATATCAATAATATTTAACCCGCAATAAAAATGACACTCTTAATAATATAATGAGTCTGCACCTCCTTTCCGTTGAAGTGTTAGTTATTTTAAAGGAAAAATTGTTATAAGAGAATCCTTTGTGATGAGAGCAGTCGAGAATATGACTGTTCTTAACATTTTATGATACAAGTCTGATTAATAGTGGACGAGGTTAGTCGTTGTGTTAATGCTTGCTACTTTACCAAATACCATTCTCACTAGAATTTGAGTAGTGGTAGGACTACTAATATGGCAACTATTTGTTTTCAGTTTCTAACAGTGGCAATAATCATACAATGGCAACTTTTAAAAGGAAATTCCTAAACAGTTAACTACAATTAGCAACTATGATCAATTCGCGGTTACTGATGAAAACTTGGGTACGTCTGTGTTGTTCTTATCTTTTGAATTCGTCTCAGTAGAATCCATATAAAATGGGTAATCGGTGTAACCCACGACCTGGTCATGTGTGTAGAAAGTGGATCTGTCATACTTGTTCAGATTCGCTCCAATGGCGAATCTGAGCGGCAGATCTGGATTCGAAATGAACAGCCTGCCGAAGGATATCATATCTGCACTGCAACTCGAAACAGCTTCCATGGCGGTCTGTCTCGTATATCCTCCGCTCCTCATAAGACTTCCCCTGTATTCATTTTTCACGATATTCCACATTTTGGCGGCCATGCAATCGCCCTGTGATGCAATATCCTCTCTGAGCCCTTCTTTGGTGAATCGCGGCTCGGTCATATGGAGATAAGCGAGACAAGGAAAGGAATTAAGCAGGCGAATTAAGTGAGATGTGAGGGAGAGAGGGTCGGAATCGGCGGCGCCCATGTGATCGATGATAGGCGACAGTCGTATGGCCGTCCGCTCGGCGCCAATCTCATCCACCACCGCCTGCAACACCTCCGCCGCGAAACGGCATCTCTTCTCGAGGGACCCGCCGTAGTCGTCCAGCCTGTCATTCACGCCGTCTTTTAAAAACTGGTCGATCAGGTATCCGTGCGCCGCATGTATTTCCACGCCGTCGAATCCCGCCGCCATCGCATTCCTCGCCGCCGCACGGAACTGCTCAACAATTGCAGGTATTTCAGAGGTCTCGAGCGCCCGCGGAGAAGGGTATATGGCCTTTGAGCCGTCTGGCATCATTATACTCCACTCCTCTGAAATTGGTTTGGCGGTGGACGATATGGGAGCTTCTCCGTTTGGCTGATAAACTGCAATTAATATCCATTCTCGAATTAATTTCAAAATCAACGAACAGAACAGAACAGAACAGAATCAAACCAATGGATCAGTCATAATACCTGTGTGGGATGCCCTGCCGACGTGCCAGAGCTGGCAGAAAATAATGCCGCCCTTGTCATGAACGGCGTCCACCACCTTTTTCCATGCCTTGACCTGTTCCTCGCTGAAAATGCCTGGAGAATGCGGAAACCTGCGTGCAATTCAAAACAAGATCTGATCAATCGTCTTGCTGTCTTACGCTAAATAATCACCCCAAAAAAGACTGTTTATATATTAATGTGGAGGCGGGGTGCGGCATACCCAAAAGCCTGTGGTGAAACTGCGTTGGCTTCGGAGATCAAAAGGCCGCCTCTGGTAGTCCTCTGAGAATAGAATTTGACGTGGGAATTCTGAGGGATGTTGTTTATTGCACGGCACCGAGTCACGGGAGCCAACACGACTCTGAACACATTAAAATGAACGCACCAAGTTAGAGAAACCAGCTACCTAACAATGTGGAAATCCATGGTTGCAGAAAAATATACACCTGTGAGAAAGGCGAAAGAGAGGGCCCAAGTGAAAGGACGAAAGAAGGCGGGGAATAATGGTGTCTGTCGAGCCTCCATTATTTTGGTGATGGTGAGAAATTCCTCGTTTCCCCCCATTTTGCAGAAGAATTGGAAGCTAACTGTTCTCTTCTTTTTCTCTGGAGTGGTCTGCTCGAAGATTATGATCTGTGTCTCTCCCCCAATGGTACGTATTTATGGTGTAGATGGAAGCCTGGAAACGTTTTGCAATTGATTTCACGTGGGGAGTATTTTGACTTTGATTAAATATAATATAAACGCGTAGAATTTATTTGATGTTGCCTTCCTCGTACGATCTCCAAAAGTTTGACATGCATTCCATGGAGAATATTTGAAATAACGTTGACATCACCCTCACGTGGGTAAGCTTGGTATTTAATAGTATGTGGTCGGCCCTGGAATTTGAACCATTTTTTAATATTTTAATGGTAAATTACAATTAAACTAGCATACAATACAATGTGGAGGTGGAATGGTATATGATATTTGTTTTTAGAGGGATAGTTATTATCCTCCCGAAGGCTTGGATATTGTTTTCACCTTAGCAATTAGTTATTTGCATTGCTTCCAATAACATTGTGCCATTTGTTTTTGAATGCTGCTATACTAGAGTTTGAAGCTTTGATTTTTCAATTTCCCCAAGTTTCTATTGGTAGTTGCCTTTATTTGTCATTGTTGAGGGGAAAACTGGAGCTCTTCTTACGCATTGAATTCATTTCTTGTCATGCATTTAATGCATTTGCTTTGTGGTTTGCAGGGAGAAAAGGGGAGGTCCGACTTAATGCATTTACTATGTCACATTCAATGCATTCGCTGTAGTGGTTGCGTTTGTGTGGCTCGAGGGTGGAAATGTAGCATGGTTTGATAGTGTCTTATTCCCATCGCATTTTCCTGATTCTCCAAAGATGAACCAGCGTGAACAAGAGGAAGGTGAAACTCTATGCCATCGGTTTTGTAGGAAATCACTGACTATATTTTTTAAGTTTTATTTGCAGAACTCATTCCATTTTTGTTTGGTTTTGTTCTTCATACTATTCTTGTTTTCCTATCTGATCTGTTTCAGTTTCTATACACGGATCTCGCATCAGATTTCAATTCTTATGGTATTAAGTGCTCAGTTTCAATGAATTGCCATGGTACCTACACTACAACAAACTAGTCCTTTTGCCACAATTTTTCAACGATATTTTTGTGGTTATACATGGAATTCCAAAAATTAAAATTGTGGAATTCAAAATGTAGCTACTCCACATTTAATATATTATTGAAGTTTTTCCACAATTTATTATATCAGGGATTGTCCACAATTTATAATTTATTTATAGATAATCTCCATTTTTTAAATTGTCAATTATCCACATTTGTTAATGTTTGTAACATTTCTACTTTTTTTTATTTCTTTATTATTCTGCAATCTCCAAAAAAATGCAATTTTTCCATATATTCCAATTTTGTAAAAATTCCACAATTTACAATTTAGTAACTCTCCTCAACATTATATTGTGGCAATTTCAACAATTTTTCTATACAATTGCTTTTACCACATAAAACTTGTAGGTGGAAGCTTCAATTTGATTTCTACAATAATTAATTGTAAAATTATCATTTCTTATAATGTAGAAATGTTACTATTAACAACTATTTTTTTAAAAAAATTAATTGGTTAAAGTATTTAATAGTTATAATATAAAAAATGAACTAAAACAATTCTAGATCAAATATAATTTCTATTTATTATATAAACTATAAATATCATATATTTTTACACAAGTTCATAAAATTATCATTCACTTGAAGTCATCTTCTGTGCCATGGATTACCCAGCGCACTTCAATATAATTCCTCCACACATTTCCATTATTTTATTTATCAAAAAATTTGGCTTCACTCAATATCTCCCATGTTATTCAAGTTTGTTTCCTAATCACATGCTATTCCCACTATCTTGGCAATCGTAATCGCATTAATAGAAAAAAAATTCTAGTTTCTGAGTTCGAATATTATTATGTATAGGATGGCATGTGATTTCAAAAGCAATTGTGAAGTAAAGGAAAGTATTATTTATTTAGTGATGGACGTTTGGAAGCGAGATGAACTAGAATGGATCTTGCAAAATGATCATTTATCGATCTACAAATTTCATTTGGTAAAATAATGTCAATGTCGAGTGATAAGTTTTCGATTAATTTAATCTTATATCACTTTCAAGGGAAAACATGCAGTGTAGAGTAAATTTTTCTTTGAAAAAAGATGAAGTCGATGAGTTGCTTTGTAGGCAAACAAATACCGCTATGAGCAACAGGAGTATGAAAAAAAAAATCTGAGATAATCCTTTTAAGGCATGTCATCCCCAACTTCATAACCTTCAAATCCTCATAGAAATTCGATGAAATAGGCTACAATGCGTTCTATAAACTTTGTATCTTCTTGCACCTTTTAACATTTAGAAACCCCAAAAAAATTAGGGTAGAGAACTAACTAGTAAAAAAAATTGTAGACCATAGAAATAATTATAGAGTTTTAAAATTAATACGCCAAACTCTAATACATTGTTAGTGAATAGAAAGCAAACGAAATTTTGCAAAAGAAGTGTGATCTCGTGAAACAAGATACCGAGATGGTCTGTATCTTATTATTTTCCATAATATTAACAACAAAAACCTTTGTCAAATTTGGTATACCTTAATGCGTGAGCTCTGAATAAACCAGTCCAGATTTTGGTCCAAAAATTATTAAATATTAGTCCAAAAAATTGATTCCTAATATAATTGACTTCTAAATAATTTTGGAAGGTTGCGAAAGATTAGAATCCTAAAACTAGACTTTTGAATAATTTGGAGCATACCTTGGAAAAAATATTTTGCTTAAAAACTTTGCTATCTATTTCATTAGCATTGTTCAACCTGGACTCCTTTATAGTGCTAGACCACGAAATCTAAATGTAATATAACAACTACACACACCATATAAAATTACAAATTCAAGGCAAAACATTGAACACCATAATAAATCCTGAATAAATCTCAAAACATTGAAGACCATTAATTGAGATCTGAAAACGTTGAAGAAAAAACAATTATACGGAAACCATAAACTTACCATGTAAAACCAAGTTCGCCGATATGAGAGGAGATCAAATAAGGAATAAGTAATACATTAATATGATGGATAGAACTGGACTTACATAATCGAAATTTAGAGAATGATTGAGCCAAAAGAGCCTACTTTCATATTATAAAAAAACTATAACAATATATCCCGGGGAAATACCAGAAATGACACAACAAAGTGACCGAAAAGAATTGAGTTTGAAATGTCCATAAATAGTAAGATTCGATGATTTCACATGCAGTTGATTTCTTTCCCGAGTAAAACTGCTCATGTGCCAAGTGTGTCACATGCTTAATATGTGATGTCATGTGGAAAAAATATATTAATAACATGCATGTTGACATGGCTTCATCGAGGCTAAATGGTTGAGGAAAATAACTCTTAGTTCACTGTGGTAGTTAGCTATTTATAAAATAATTAATATATTTTAATAAAATTATTTATTAGAATAGGAATAATAAAAACAATAATAGATGGCCGGTTTTGTAATGCCCGTTCATCGTCGCTCCCTTGCTTCTACGACGACCATGCTTCTAGGAGTTGAATGCCGTTGTGTTTCCTTTGAAACGTCTGTGTCTTCGCCTTGTCGAGCTTGTATGTTGACCCTTCTTAATATGATTAATAATTTTTATTAAGTTGTAATAATAAGAGTATTGAAAATATTAATAATATTATTATTTTAATTCTCGATCGGCGGATAACTTCAGTATCTCATTGTCGATTGTTATCAACGTTATGATTAATTATCGATAAACAATTTTATTGTTTGGTTGGTTGCTTCACAAACCGAGCCCCTGTTCACGTAAAGAAGAGCGTCTCCTTTTTTGATACTTGGTTGGTCATTGTTCTGTGGTCCTCTGTCGAACGTCAAGCCCTTATCTCCTTCCCTAGGATGATTAGTCCTACTTGCATGAGATGATTGTGTTTCTTCTCTCTCTGCCATGTCAGTGTGTTTGTCCTTGTTGCTAACCAAATTGGTTGGGGTAAGTGTTGGTTACCCATCTTCTTTGGTGTCCATCGTTTGCTTGGGTAGGGAGGTTGTGTGTGTGGTTGGGTATGAATACTTTCAATACTCAACTTAATCCTTTCAACTACCACCTACCCCACCCCTTACAACTCTAGCTACGTCCTGACTTGATCACGTGGCTGTCTTTAAATGAAACTAGTTGCTAATTGAAACGTTGGCTTGTTTCCTTGTTGCAAAAGGTCCTTGTTTGGTGCTGGCGAAGGTATGGTGTTTGGTGTGCTGTGCATCGCCTTCCTTGAATCTCGAGCCGCGTGAGCTGTCCTTGTGAATTATTTTGCTTAGGGGTCGACTTTTTAGACCTGGAAGCTTCTGCTTTACTGGGCGCGTGGGTTTGGTGGAGAGTCAAACTGTGTTTACTACCCAACCACCGTGTACTTTCCTCCATGCTGGCCGCTTGGATTTCAAAATGGGATGTTATTACTAAATCTTCTGAGATTTTGTCTTCTTACCTGCTCTTGCCGTGTTCTGGCCGCATGAGGTTGGAGGGTGCATCCTTTTTGGGATTTGTGATGGGCATTGAAGCTCAGAAGCTAGTTTTTTTCACAGTGTAGGATAGCAGCAGGGAAACCTCCTTCTTCTTCTAGTCGCACCTTCAATGGAGGAGCCTGGAGTGGCGTTTTTTTTTGTGCGTATAGCAGAAGATAAGGGGGGTCGTTTAGAAACGTGGAACGTAGAGCTGAAATTCTCCTAGGAAAGTGCCGTGAGGAGGTGTTCGGCGATTTGTAGCAGCTACAGGGTAGAGAAGTAAACTTATCTCAGAAAATCAGTGGCCTCCAGAGAGAGTTTTGTGCGACTGCTGCCACAGGGCGATCCCAAGGAGCCGTGGGTGCTGATCCTGATGTTCTGGTCGCACGCGACCACATAGTCATGATCAGTTGTAGCAAAATCTTGTAGTTGTAGTAGAAGAACGAGATAAAGTTTCTGTTGAGCTGTCTTGCCTTTTCATTTTCGAAATTCACTTCTGTCCAGGTGGTGAATTTAGCATGGAAGGAGCTCGATCAAATCCTGCAGCTGTAGCAGAAGCCATTTTGAGTGCTTCCAATGAGCAGGTTGTCCACTATGTTGTTATCTGTTCAGTTCGACTACATCCTCAAATTCGGGATTCTCCTTCAAGATATTTTTGTATCAAAATCAATTAAGTGACAGCAGGAGTGAGGCAGGCTCTCATGGCGAGAGGTGAAAGGAGAGAGAGGGTGCAGGAAGGGGATCGATGAAGGGTAGAGGAATTAAAAAGAAACTCGGGTGTAGTTGGTTTAAAGGCAATAAAATGGTGCATGCTTTCATGTAAGTGGCAGATCACACCCACGGGCATAGGAGATCTTTGCAATGTTGGAGAAAATGTCTTGGGAGATGAAGGTAGCAGGATATTCTTCAGATCCAGAGCATGCACTGAGTTCGTGTCCTTCAAAATCGATTAAGTGACATTAGGAGTATTACCAAAAGACCTGATGAAATTTATTGTTAAGTTCTCTATTGTTTTCTTGCTGTCTTATGACGTGAACCATGGAAGAGAACCTCATAGAGGCCGACCTATTTCATATCAGATTATTCATGAAGCACGCTTTACCTTGCAATTTTATGAGCTGTTTCAACGAGTCACTGATTTGGCAGGCATAAAGGTTTCTGTTGGAATTATCACACCTTATAAGCTACAGCTGAAGTGTTTGCACTGAGAGTTTGACGCTGTCCTCAAATCTGATGAAGGAAAAGGTTTAATTACCATTTGCAGTAGATGCCTTTCAGAGCCAGGAGCGAAGTCGAACCAGGAGGAACAGGCATGAGTTGTTTTTCCCCTTTTCCAGCTTTTTCTTTTATAATGATTGCATGATTATTGCTTGTTCTCCGGGTAAATGTGTGCTGTTTTTTTTTGTTTTGGGATAGCTTTGTGTGTGAAAATATCAATTGAAATGATGTGTGGTTGTGGTGCGCCTTTCCCGCAAGATTGTAGTTTTTTTTTCTCTTTTGGGATAAAGTGTGCGTGGAGTCTTACTGGATACATCTATGTTATGCCTGTAGGAGTAGTTTTGTCCTTTTTCGACCTGGTATTGGATCATCTTCAGCGTGGCAATGAGTTATTGGTTGCTTAAGTTTTGTCCTATTTTAAAAAAAAATTTAAAAAAAAAAATTATATATATATATATTTACCTCATGAGAAGTTGTGTATTTATTGCCTTTTTGATGTTATCAAATCTGGTACTAATTTTTGTCTTGGAAATGGTACTAGAGAGACCCTTGCTCATTCTTTCCTTTTTAGCAATCTAATTTTGGTATAATCTCAGCCCAATTTCATCCTTGGGAGGTCGACTACAAGGTTGGAACATTGTAAATTTCGATTTCCTTCTAGAAGCTTAACAAACTGTGTATTATGCTTGTTGGATGTGACTGGCTATGACTAGATAGTGGGTTTTCGACGCCGTCTTATGCAAACATGTTTTGGCCAAATCTAACTTGCTTACCTAGCTTATGATGACCTTAAAAAATAAAATTAGTACCCTGGCCAAGGGATATCCTCGTCAGTCCTACATTTGTATTATCTCTCTAACTGGTCTTACGAAAGGTCCACCGACTTCTTTGTGATGGAAAATTTGAGGGTTCGATATAAGAAAAGCCCTTCCTTGTCAGACGCCCCCATGGTAGTGAGTGCATGAACAGTGTTTTACCCCTTCCAAGCAACAAACAATGAAGTATATGTCAGATGTGGTGAACATGGAATTAAGTCTGAGGCTTGAGATGCTTTCGGGGACCCGTGAAAGGTAAATTACATTTACCCCCCCCCAAGCAACAATGTTTTATGAGACCTTCTTCGTCATATCGGTAAGTAAGTTAGTAGTGTATAACATTGAAATATTTTATTATGTTGGGAATAAAGGGGTTTTCGTTGAGGGATGTGCGGAGTTGGCACTAGAGGCTTAAGGGAGCCTTCAAAGTTTCAACTTATCATTCGTGGACGTTGTTAATCTTGAATATATAATTAAACACTGGGCATAGTAATCAAAAACGTCAGTTACATTTTCTTAAGGTGTACGCAAATGCAATGCATTCCTTTTTACATGATCTTTGAATTGGGTCCTTGAGTGGCCATAACCCCCCCCTCATAGGCTGTATGAGTTTTAGTGGGACTTGTGTGGCATTCTTGCTCTGAGTAGGGATGTTTGGAATAATAAATCTTGTTACTTTTGTTTTGACATTATCAGGAGAATTTATTATTTCTATATCGGGTGGTTGTAGTACGATTCCTTTATTTTGTTTTGTGAATGTGATGTTGTTATCGCTATCTTACTTAAGGAAAATAAAAAGGTGTATTATGTGGGAAATTTGTTATAATTTAGAATGTAGGGTGTAAGGGTAACCTTGGATAGGAAATGCACAATTTTGGCTTTCATATGTTCTGCAGTGTGCCCTTTTGTTAACTAGATATCTATTTTGTTTACCTTCATACAAATCACTTTTGCTTATGCCCTTGGGATGGAAATCGTCCACTAGTCATTCAATTAATATGATGAAATACCTAGGAAAAGGGAATGCATGCTCATGCCAGTTCTTTTGAACTGACAAAAGCTAACATGTTTTTGCAGGTTGTTTTTTCCGAGCTCAAGTATGAAAGAAGTGGCCATTGTAGTTGCATAGATGATATCCACTTTGGTGCTTGTACGTTGTCTTTTATGGTTAAACTATTGATAACATCTAGTGGAAAAAATTTAGAAGATGAGTCAGTGCCTTAGTAAATGCATTGTAGGATATTGTTGTTGTAACTGTCAAACTTTGTTCTTGAGTTAAAATGTTGAGTTGTAAATCCTACTAAGGCATAGTAGCAATGAGTTTGTAAGCCCTATAAAGTGGACTGGATATTCCTTATAAAAGTTAAACGAAAATTTATGTTTATGAACATATTAATGTAGATGTGATCCACTTGAAACCTTTGAGACCTGGAACAATCAAGAGGAATCTATCTTTTGTAACAAAATATGATTACTTGTTTTTCCCCCGAGCTAAACTAATAAACACTATTTGTTTTGGTGAAACCCTAAATGGTCTCATGGTGAAATCAATGGTTAAATTTTAGAAGATGATAGGGTTTAATAAGTAGGAGTGAAAGTGATTAATAAAACCTTAAATATCTCTTTATCGTTTGAAATGTTCCCCTTTGTCAAACTTAATTAAGTAAAGTCTAGATGGAACATTTAACCAATCTCGATAAACTCTTAACCTCAATGAAAGACTGATAGTAAACAATGTGACCCTGAAGCTAAATTATGTTGTCCTGTTCTATTAACCCTTGCCTTAATTCATGGTGATATTCTTAAGCAAGGTCAAAATTTGATCCTTAAACAAGAAGGCTATTGTTTTGAACCCTAAGCGGTACTTCCCTCAATCGGAACTTATGCCTTCACCTGTGTAACAGAGGTGTGGAACTTGTGTTAGTGGCTTGAATAGATTAATTAACCTTGTAAGAAATGGAAAATGTTCTAAAATCAAATGAATAAGAAAGATTTGGACATCAAATTGATGTTCCCAGTTTAGAAAGCTTGGCCTTAAGCTATTTAGTCAACCGTTGAAAAGAAAGAAGTTCTCCCTTGTGAAAAGAGTTGCGTGAATCATTACATGAAATTTTATAAGAACGTAAGTTAAGAATTAAGAGACACTTTAGTAAACAAGAAAATTTAACAAGAAATTCCTCTTGGGATGCCCTAACTGTAAGTGTGTTTTGTGGTTGGACTCCAATGTTGTTCTGTCAAGAAGAGAAAAGTAGATTGTCCTTGATAGGTGTGAACGTTTCAGTGCTGACCTTGTGGTCTTCCCCGTAACAAGTGGTTCCTAGTGTTGGTTGTAACCTTGTGACGACATGTTGTGTCGTGTTGAGTCAAAGCAAGTCAAAAAAAAAAAAGTTATCCTGTGTTTCACTGTGTTGTCATTGTGTTGGTATGGTTAGGTGCGTTACAGGTTTATTTAACTATAAATAATAAAAATATGTTATAAACACAAAATATATTACTCTTCTTAATATACGCAATAAAAAATATGATTTTTTATATATTTAGATTTCTTTAATATTTAAACATTAATTATATTTAATTTCTAAGTTTTTTTTTAAAATACGTAAATAAATAAATTTTTGTAATGTAATATTTTTAAATTATTTGATTTCAAATTTTATAGTTAATATAAAGTTATACAAGTAACTTATACATATTCTCTAAATCTAATGTAGCAAACTGAATTTTTAGATAATTTTTTGTTTTATTTTTAAAATTTGTGGAATTTCTATGAAGAAGTGTTGGATATGTTACTTCTCTACGAATTATTATCATTGCATGCAAATTGTAGAATATCTACAAAAATTAAAATTGAATAAAATACTTTTTCTAGAGATGCTACAACTATTCTACAAATCTTCCAAATTGTAGAAATGTTGTGGAATAATTGTGGTAAAAAAGACTTATATGTTGTAGTGCTAGTCTCAAGTATTGATGAAAGATAGATTCTGCATTGTCAAGTTTATGGAATGTACAACTTACGCTGCAAATGAAAAGAATTGTAGGTGATCTACATTTATTTCTTCACAATAGTCGGTTACTGGAATAGATTAGTGGTTTACCTTCAGCATCCATGTCCATGTACTGGTTCCATCTATGGATTTACTTATTGAATCTCACTCATGTATGAGGTTGTGAAAAAATGAACTAATAGGCTTGGTCTACTGTTCTCTAAATTTTTTCTAAAAGAATCTTAGCAAGCTTCGAGTCCACTCACAATGGACTAGGTAAATATAGGAGCAGGTAACCATTACATTTTGCTACTGTTGTGGATGTATAATGTGGCAATAGCTACTTAGATGTCTAAAATTAAAATGCTTTGGCAATAGCTACTTAGATGTCTAAGACTCTAAAATACTAATGGCAATAAACTACATACTGTTTAAGATGCAAGAGGGTAATGTGTTATCAATCTTAACTACAACATAATGATGAAACTGGTATCTGTTTGGTGGAAGTGTTTGATTTTTTCTCTTGTAAGTTTGAATATTTAATTGCAATTAGGTCATCAAAAAATGGAGTTTTAAAGATGTAATTCACTGTAATTTTCTAAGCCTACATATCTTATTTTTTTAATCGACTGCTTTTTTTAATATGTTGGGTTCTCCATCTAAATTACTCCATAAAAAAGTTGAATCTATATAAATTGATTAAAGGTTTGAATTTTTCAGATGACAGTTGCATTTTCTTAAACGTTTTGACAGCCTATTCAAGTAACCCATTTTGTGCATGTCCTGCAATTATTTTTATCTATGAGAACACATTTTCCCTAGGCCCTGCATATTGTCAAATAGTTCACGTGCCTTGTGTGTGCTTCCACAAGATAAGTTTACGTTCCCTATGTGTGCTTCCACCAGTTGCATGATCTCTTTCACAAAGGTCTACAATTTGGTTAACTGGCTGTGTCAGTAAAACTTATGGAACCTTTCCAGAATAAGATACAGAATGATTGAAAAAATGAGAAGAAATTAGAGTTTGAACATATAGTTTTGGTGGTCTTATAAACCTAAATGCATAAAATATTAAATACTCTCTCACAATTAATTGTGGAGAGTGTATATCATTCTTCTCACAATAACCATAAATTCGAGCAAAGGTTTCTTGCTTCTTGGAAAATCCAGAGATTCTGATGTCCCCTTCAATATGCCCGCTAGTTTTCCTTCCAGCCAATACATCCATAAGTGTTGTTTTTCCAGCCCCACTAACTCCCATCAAAGTTGTGAGAACACCAGGTCTAAACACTCCAGTCATATCTTGCAGTAGCTGAAGTCGTTTATCAGTTACATCTTGATTTATCATTTCATATCAGAAATTTCAAGTTACACACTCTGGATTGGCATTAAACACAATGAGGTTCTCATATTTAAGTCATGCATAAAGGGAAACAGATATGAGAAACCATAATTTTATTTCATCTGCACCTGAGGCATGTCTACAATCAAGCCTTAGGTACCCCCTTTAGTTTATTGAGTATATTTCTTTCTTATTGTACCGATATAGATTATTCTAAAGCCATGAACAATCTAGATTCAACCTGATATGAACTAAGAGCGAGGATAAAGCATATAGTGAACAAGGAGTTCAGGTCCTATAAAAAATTAAAAAAACTGAAGCACATTCAAATTTTTGAACAACAAATCTAGGATTGAACTTAACTTGAAAGCTACTCTCCATATATAGCTTAATCATAAAATTTGATCTTCAGACCCAAAATCAAGAATATTAAGAAGTGGATTGATTCTACTCTTGGGTATAAAACCTAACATGTGGGTGTTTTACTAGACTACTTACATCCAGTAGTTAATTTCGGTGTTCACCCCAACAACATTTAGTGTTGGAGGGTCTTTGAACTCTTAAACTGGGGTCTGTAAGGAGTTCATTTTCTTCTTCATAAGCAATTTCCCCATAATCCAACTTGGTATTCTCTTCCTTATCACTCTCATACAACCCGAGAGAGTGCATAATTAGGAAAAAGAGGCAAAGGATAATCTAAACGAAGAAAAATGACATAGATCCAAAACAACACAATTTTTTTATGGATTTATTTTAAATTCTTGTTATAGAAAACTCAAAAAAGCATCAATGGTATCAATTGTATGATGAATACAAATAGCAGAAAGCTGTAAAATAAGTTGATGAAGGACTTGGAACATGAGACAAGTAGTCATTAAAATTTTGACAGAAAACCCAATGATACAGACAAAGTTTGGTGCAGAATCAGGTGATTTTTCAAAGAGAGAGATGGGTCCACAAAGAAATTATGTCGGAGCCTACTGGCTATGCAAAGGAGTAAGCAGCTAGGACACGCTTCTCTAATCTGAGTGTGCACATAGAAATTGCAACTATAACATAGGATAACAATTTCCTTTCAATTTTGCCTTGATTGATGTCCATACCCTCTTCTAAAGCTCCCATTTCAGCACAGGTTGGGAGAATGCTAGTAAATGTTGCAAAGTCTATCTTTACACCTGACAATTACATTTTCTTAAATGCTTCCATAGTATTTTCAACCAACCCATTTTGTGCATATCCTGCAATCATTGCATTCCATGATACACTATCTTTATTTGTCATTCTATCAAACAGTTCATGTGCCTCATGCTCAACGAATACCTATTTTGTATGTTTTGTTTAGCAGTATTGCAGTCACGTCCATGCTCGAGCTGCAAGAATTGGCGTTGGGTTTTTAGGCAAGCCATTAGCCTTTTCTATTTTCCTCAAGACAATTTGTCAAACAGTTGATACCTCTGTTAGAGATGCTTATTTTTTTATTTTTTTGTCATTTTCAGATATAATATAACCAAATAAAATTATTTGTTGTGTTTATCCTTGTGCCACTGAGGATTCCATTTGCATTTCCATACATTGATTCAAACTATTACAATATCAATCTTTGTTTCCTGCATTTTTGCACTTGTTAAACTTTTCCACTGGTTTATGTTGTACAATGTTTTTTTTAAAGTCTGCTCTTCCTTTCATGTTTCATTGCACTGTTTGCTTTATTCTATACAGAAAGTTTCTTTTCCTGACTACTTCCATTTGCAATATTCAGTAAATGCATAATGCCTTTTATGTACATTACAGATTTGTGACAAAAGCAAAATCATAGAATGAGAGATAGTTCGTTGCTGCTTTTTTGGATTGCTTGTGCTCCATTGGACAAGGTATAAACATTAGTCTTTTCTTTTATATTCTTCTCAAGAAACTTTTTTTGTAAGACAGAAAAAAAAAATCAAAACCAAAAAAACAACCATGTCAACAACACCTGTAGACGTAGAACAATATACATTATCAAACCACGTTATAGAATGCATAGACAATGTATTGCATAGGTTTGACCATTTCTAGGGCTATGCTTTTAAATACGGGGTCAGTGATTGTTCGTTTGATTCCTTCATTGGGTTGTTGCACTTCCGATACACATCTCTCGAACTTAGAACCGGTATCGTTGAGCACTTTGAAACTTTGTTGTCTCTATCCAACCCTGTAGCATTGTCATATTTAGAGTTAGAGCTAGATCTTGAAACTCTTTCTTTTTTGCACGGTGTTCATAGCTATGCAACATATTTACATCGAATGAAACTATCTGCAGTGTTGTCACACGATGCAACTGAACAAGGCCTATGGGGGGACATCTTTTGCATAAAATGGATTTTAAAGTGGCTTAATTTTCCAATATGGGTTTGGTCCTCAACAAGAGGCACTAATTATCTTCATTTCAATACAAATAGTCAGAAACTACCATATTGTCTTCTTTTCTATGATTCCAACCCTCTTAGTGGTCATTACGAACCCTTATTCTGGAAAAAATATATGGGCTGCCCCGAGCCAAGAAACAATGCTCATCTATTATCACTCCAATGTTCTGTTGAAACCCTTTGGAGTACCTTATGTGACCAACTACAACAATTATAGCTTGCTAGATTGCCAGCAAGCAACAACATTTACACTGATAGCCTTTTCAATTCTATTTGCCACCTTCGTAACCATGAATTTGATCCTTGTTGCTTGCCCAAGTATGCTGCTCAGAATTTTTGTGGTTCTATCCTTCAAAAATACCATGCAACTGTTCACTTTCCCGATGTCTGGCTTGCCAAGAACTCAATAAAAAACATACCTTGTATTGCCACATGGCAAGGCCTTGTAGTGAACATAGCCATATTCCATGACAAAATATATATACTAGAAGAAGACTTAAGCATCCATTGGTTATGCATGCTTTTCCAAATAAATATTTGATTATGGCAGTCGAATCTTTTGCAAGTTTGTAAGGTTTTTTCTAGTGATGCACCACTTGAAAAAACATATAATCTTATACGGTTTTCACTTTCCGAAGACCATTTTCATTATGAATTGTTGGCTATGAATACTCAATGTGCACCAAGAGTGCCCACTACCTATGCATTCCAAAATGCTTGTGGTCAAATGGATACAGAAATTGAAAACATGTGTTTGCAAACACCCGTAAAAAATAACGTACAAAATTGGAACGAAACAACCTTGACATCTTCTCTTCGTTCAAGAAAAAACCATATACGAAAACAGATGCAACAAACAACTAAAATAGCTTATTGTGTTGTACATTTCGTGCTACTAAAAGGTCATCCCCATACCAATTTCTTTGCTAAGAAAATAGATTTCATGTCCACAACAGTTACAATTGAAACACATGGAGTTCTCTCCAATAAAACACTTAAGCAAGAACAAAACAAGCTTTTGTAAACACAAACGTCAACTACCATAAACAACTGCAAACCAACAATGTCCAAATTGTCTCTTTGAAAGCTAAATACAACTATACGCAAAAACACATAGCAGAATGCTAGCTCTGCACGCTGTATTGCCCATTTTCATGCTCGAACAAGTGACACACCGATCCATACATGCCAAATTTGTAAGTAGCTCCATTTCAAGTTCAACTTGACATCTTTTACACATGCAACAAAAAAAAACATATCTTCAGCTCACATAAGAGAAAACAATGCCCAAACACAATAAAATTTGTCATCCATGCTCGACAAGCTTATTAAATGAAAAATTGCCAAGATTAGCATGTCCTCAACAAATCCAATTAATTCCAATCCTTCCGACAGTTGCAATGCTTTCTGACCTTGAAGAAAGACTTGTGTCTCTTTGACTTGCATTTGGTCAAATAAGGCACCAGAGCCATAAACACCCTCAATACATGTTAAAGGGAGCAATTATAAATGTCCCAACAAATATAGATATAATCCAACAAGCATTGCCAAGGCACCTAGAGGAAACAAAAACAATTGCTGTGGCACTTAAACGTCATCTTGAATACAGAAAACCATACCATTCAAGAAATGTTCGCCCTATAATCACCATGGCCACCCTCAAAGAATTATGTGCAATAACATTATATCTCATGCATGAAATCAAAGTAAACCATTACTAGGATCAAACCCTTTCTATTGCCACGAACTTTGAAATAAACAACAACGAAGAACACAAACATATCCCCTCTGACAACCATTCTTCTGATGACGAGATCGATAATAACGATGCACACGACACACTAATTCATGGTTTGACTGACTCCTCAGCTATCCACTATCTTAAAGACAAGATGATAAATATTGCTCCTTCGGAGGGCTTTACACCATTGGGAATTTTCCAAGACAAATTTTTAGATGAGATGAATTTCCCAACTTTGTTTTTCGGCCAACCTCGTAACGAAACAACTACAAAAATAATATCGTATCAAAAAATAGCATAATGGGAGTTGATGCATTCAGATCGTAGATTTTCTTATCACATAACCAATATATTTTTCAAAGTAATAAAGTTACTAATTGACCAAGTCGGCCGTTCAATATGGCTCAAAATCAGAAAGGGACAATTAAAAGGTTGAACACTCACTGCAAAAGATGTCAAATACAAACCAAATCTTGAGAAAATCTTGAAATCTGATATCGGGTACATTGATTTCAAAAGAATACGCATTTCACCGGACTATATGCAACAAACAAGGGAAAATCTATTTGCCATGATCCGTCAGCTAGGATTGCCTTCCTTTTTTGCCACATTCTCAAGCGCTGAACATTGTTGGTTGCCACTAACAATCACCCTTATTAATTTATACACCTGCTACTATGACACCACTCCTTTAGACAAGCCAACACCCTTAGATTATAACGACTCTAAATTTTTAGTTAAAAATGATCCCATTATGTGCACTCGTTACTACAATCACAGACTCTATGCATTGAAACAATTACTTTGCAAAGACAAGTCCTTTTTTGGAAAAATAGAGGATTACTTTTGGGTCACAAAATTCCAAAACAGAGGAAATGCTCATAGCAAGAGGTCCAACCCATTGTCCCCAAGGAAAAGGTGTTGTCATCTTTGGAAAAATTGACTGAAGGGGAGTTAAAACACCGACAAGTATCAAAGCACGAAGATTAGGACTGAGTTGTTCTTGAGGAATGCTATTCTTGGAATTTTTGTCTTTAACAGGAGGTGTGCTTGTAGAACAAGTTATTCTATTCCTTCTTGCTGGAAGAAGAGAGAAGTTTTGTTGTTCCAGAAGTTGAAAACGGGAATCCTCTACCCTGAGAGATTTCTTCCCACATGTATACCGTAGAGTCGCCAAACCAAAAATGATCTTGAAGTTGTTCTTTTAGAAAGGGATCCGTTTCCTAACAGGAGGCGCTGGCATGGGAAAAATGTTTGTTGCAAAATTGATATTTGAAACATTGGCCTGTACTTATGACACATCCATGCAAAGCGACCCCTTGAAAATCAAAGGCTTGATCTTGGCATTCACAGGCAAAGCTGCTTACAATGCTGGTGGAATAACAATCCATTCTGCTTTCCTCTTACCTTTCAATCAATCTGAACTACTCCCATTGAACAATGAATGATTGGATTCCTTGGCAAAGCACTATGAACAATTACAACTTGCTATAATAGACGAGATTTCCTTGGTTAGAGGTCAAGTTCTATACTTCACAGACCAACGACTTTGTCAAATAAAACACATGCCAACAACTTTCTTTGGAGGAATTGACATGATATTCTGCAGAGACTTGTACCAAGCACAATTAGTCAATGACTGTCTTATATTCAACAATCCCAAAATTTCTAGAGAATTGATTGGCTATGACTTCTGGAATACACATGTGAAAATATTTGAGTTGACTAAAATAATGCGACAAAAAGATGCTTCCTTTGTCTCCATCCTAAATAGAATTCGCATTGGACAACATTCAGAATATGATCTTGCATACCTCAACGATACATGTATTTGGCGAGTACCAATTGATCCAATGTTCCCATTCCTATTCTACAAAAACATAGATGTTCTTCGACATAATAACAAAATGCTTGCTCTTGCTCCTGGCAACAAAATTGTTATAGCCTCTATCGATGAATAAGACAAGTCAATTGAACAAATGGAAGCCTACTCTAAAACTATAGAATTGCCACAACATATAGAGCTCAAACTTAACATGCTAGTAGAATTTTTCGCCAGGAACTATGACATACAAGACGGACTAGTTAATGGTTCTTATGGTGTTTTCAAAGCATACACAATGACAAATGACCTCGATGCCATATGGATAAAATTCAATGACACCTCTATTAGAAAACAACAAAGATCTAAACACCCACATTTGTCAATAGCCAAAACAGAACTTGATTGGGTTCCAATTCTTCGTATAGTTATACCCTTACGTAGAACATCGTACAAGAGACCAACTACAATAAGAAAACAATTCCATGTGCAGCTTTGTTGTTCACGCACAATACATAGAGCACAAGGCCTCACCCTTGAACATCTTGCCTTCTACCCTCTTGGCGTATCATCACATGGCTTAGCATATACAACTCTTTCATGAGTCAAAACCATTTCCAATTTTTACTTGCTATCCCCTCTTACGAAAAAAATTTCAATGTCAAACAAACTATTAGTACAGAAATGGCACGTCTCCGAAATGAAGCTAAATGGAACATTTAACAAGCCTTGTCCACAACTGATATTTCTTCCCATATTATAGTTTCTTTGCTTAATACACAAAGTCTCCAAGCTCACAAAGAATCCATTCTCCACGACCATGAATTAATGCAATCTCACATTCTCTGTTTACAAGAAAATCACATGCCTAGCCCCATTGCAATTGAATATCTTGACAGATACCAATGATTTTCTGCGCACCATGTACATGGTCTTGCAATTTTCATTACAAACAATACAACTTTCCTGCAAAAAAATCACTTCCAAAGCACAAACGTAGAGTTCCTAGTCGCAAACATATTAGTGCAAGAATGATGCATGACGATTGTGAATGGTTACACTGCTCCAAATGAAAATATTGAAAACATCTTCATTGTTCTTGACAATGTCTTCCGATCCATTGATCGGATAATCCCCAGCTACATTTTTAGAGATTTTAACATTGACATGCACAAGCAAAACAAGAAATAAATGTTCCTTTCAACATTTATGCAAAAAAACAATTTCACTTTCCACATTGAACAACCAAGTGTCTTCACCAAAAACATCATCGACCATATATGGTCAAATGTTGAACAAGCAAGCTGCAATACATTTGAAAGATTTGCACATTGAACTGATCATCTAGCATTGTTTTCCCTTCTCAAAAACACCCACACCAACACTGCGCAATTGTAAGTGCACATATCTCATTATATTGATTCACGAAAACTAACACCTAATTTGTTCACTATTTTCTTTCCTTTTCATTTCACACTCTATGACAAGAATCTGCATATTTGAATGCTTTACAGATAGTTGCAGCAATGAAAACATGGACCAGCCATCCAAGAACAAGGGTGTTAGCAGCAGTGACCATTTCCAAGAACCCTCTAAACGGTAATCTCTTTCTAACATTTCTACAATTTCTTGTCATCATTCATTTAATATTCTACTCAACGCTCCAATGAAAGCATCCTAATATGCTACAAAATGCAGCCCAAAACCAGGAACACAACAACCATTGTCGATACTTGACATTTGTGCAGGCAAAATTGCAACAATCTTTGAAGGTGATATCCTGGTCGTCTACGAACCAGCGCATGCAAACAACATTTCCCCTTCAAAAGCTAAAATCCTACATGCTGATTTAGTTGACAAGAAAGGTCAAATGAGCATTACTTTGAACATGAGAAACACCTTCGTCAACAAATTTACATCTACTGTGGTTGCTGGCAGTCGTTTGCGTGTTACTGGTTTCGCTGTCAAAGAAAAAAAAAAGTATGAACGAGGGGATGTAAGCTGCTCTTTGTCCACAATTGCAACAACCACTATGGAAAACATACCAATAGTTTGCGAACATCGAAAATTGACACCAGACATGACTATACAAGAGCTTGTCGAATCAAATGCAACATTCTCCGTCGGCTCATTTGCAACAATTGTAACAGGAATCCATCACACCAACGACCTGTTCACCCTCTATGTTAAAGACTCTGACACTGACAATGCAAAAGCAACAATATCAACACTTTCCCTTATTTCATTTAGATACACATTGCATCATATTCTTGCCTTTACTTTTAACCAAACATGTTGCTTTGACCTTTCAGGTACATTTGGGAAACTTCCATGTTTCACTATGTCACAAAATAAGAGACAATATTGCAGTAGGGAACATGCCACTATTGCTTTTCAAAAACTTCATCATACAAGGAACAAAGGGTTCATGTGTTGTGCGTGTAAGCCATTCATCCTTCATCGAACCTCTAAATGATGAACCTACAAAAACATATTTACAATCCCTGATAAACACAAACATAGAGGCAAGTGTCTAGCAAATTTACATTTTTCACCTATCTCACTTCACGATTTTCTCGCCCATCAAATGTGGGCTATTAAGAATATATCCCTTTAACAACTTCATCTCCCTTGTGCAGATCACTGGCGTACTTCGTGCAAAGAACATCTACCTTTCTCCTTTCAAAGCCTTTTGTCTAGACTGTGACCATTCATGGAACTGGATCCAGCTGAACTGAAACAAATTTCACTTTTCCCAACTTGCAATACATCAAAACCATACAAGTACAAGCATTTGCTCCACTGCACTTTGCAAACAAGATATGACTCCCTTCACTGCACACTGCGACAACCATTACTCGGAAAAGTCTTCCCTCAACTTTCTCAAACAAAATATGATGAATATCAAGAAGACATCTCTAAGACTGTATTTCTTCTCTGTCAATTCCAAATCAAGGGTACATTCACTTTGACGGTTGACAACTCAATTTCCACAATCAAAGAAACCTAGCTTTCTCCTTTCTCTGCTGAGCATCTCCATTTCCCAGTCCTATTCATTACATTTGAATTTAACTCTTGTTTTCTTTCTAACATTCCATGATGCTCTTTCAGATTCTTGGAATGATTTTACACTCCATGCACGTAGAAGAAGAAATTTCATTGCTGCCTCTCCGTATGACCAGGAACAGTCCATCGTTAGACTCCTATGTTTTTGACAAGATTACACAGTATTTGCTATGGCTACATACATCACTACTTCAGAACATGCCAGCTGCTAATTTTGTAAATGTTGATCGAAAAATTGTTTTGTTTCTAAGATATACATGTAAAATGTTAAAGCAAAAATACAGTACATGAACTATTTGACAAAATGCATCACAAAAATTGGTTCATCTGGATAGCAAGGTTCTACCACTACATATTGTAATATAAAATTAAAAAAGACTTCTGTTCCAATTCCCTGGTCTTTGATTTGATATTTTTACTATTCTGGCTATCAATATGCACCACATAAATATTTGTTCCATGATTACAATTGGACTGTAATCAGAAACTTCCACCTTTCTGAATTCATGCATTACTTTTCTTAAAGATGTATTTTCATGCAAATAGCAGAATGCATGATATTAATATCAAATTTATTAAATATACATTGTATACGTGACCTATCATTGTAAACGGATAATAACAAAGAATGTACAAATTTCAAGTAATGTCTACTTTTTATTGATTTAAGGTTTTATGTCTAGTCAACTTGCTATGCCAAAAGCATTGTTTAAATCTACAACAACAAGAAGCACATTTACAGATAACAAAGCAATGAGAAGCGATTTCAACTCTTAATAATATGTTATCCATCTTGTATATATTTGTTAATGAGCAAGAAATTTTTTTCATTGCTCACAGACACTCATTTGACTCGGCCATGGATACAGATTATAAAGGATTGCATACTCACTACCACACACAATACTAGACAACAGGCCTTAAACTCAGCATAACCCAATGGAACAACGTCTTGATCTCCTTATCTTTGAACAAAACACAATTAATCACTTGGAGGACTCTAAAGTATGAGAAAACCCATCAGAGAATATACATGAAATGTTGTATGTATACTCACTCAACTATCCTACTACTATACCAAATATATTACCATCCTAACCAAAACTCATACTCTACATTAGGTTGACAAGAAGCTTTGAAGGCAGTTGGGACTCCATTTGTGTGGTGGGTGTGCTTGTCTATGCAAAGTTGTAATATCTTTCTGATTGATCGTTTACATTTGAGGTATACATTTATACACATGACTCTATTTCCTATTGACAGGTGGGTTACAACACAAAGTGTCTTCTATCACCTCTACAATCAGGTGTCCTACATGTGCCTGAACAAAATTTCACCTCTGAATTTCAGTATTGGTAACACTATGAAGAGGGTGTCTATTATTGTATCCTCTATTATAATTTTCCATATGGTAGTGAGGCCAATAAATGCTTTGGGTGCAGTTATTGCGATTCTTGGCACCTTCTTGTATTCCTAGGTGTGTTCCAAGTCTAAACTTAAATAGTCATCTTCTTTTTCTAGTGTCAAATCCTATTGAGCTATTCTTCAAAATTTTAAGAGGCTAGATGGGCTGAAATGATAGCTTTTCATGTGTAGGCCAAACAGTAAGCTAAGTATATCTTCCGAGTATCTTGCTCTTAATACTACAACAATCTAGAGGATGTGTTTTGTTTCGGTGAACCTTATAATTTTCTTTTTGAGTTCATGGGTCTCTGGAGATTCTCTTTTAATGCGTTTTGACATAAGGCCAGATCATCATTTGTTATGTGAGGGATGGTATAGCAGCATCCAAGTGACATTTTGGCAAGAAAACAACTTCTACTATAATGCAATTGAGCAATCTTGATTTTCTTGAGATCAGGATGTGGTTTTCTTAAAGCTTACTGGAATTATGGCTAATGTTAAGAACTTATACTGCAAATGATATGTTCAGATTATAAAATAATGTGGTTATCTATGCTCACAACATACGCTTTAATTTTTTTCCCCCAAATAAAGTTACCATGGTGAAATTACTCGTCAAACTGAGTGATGATTTAAATAAAGAACAATTGTGTTTCATTTTCACACTGAAGATTTATTGTCCTTGTTATGAAACAATGTTGCATTCCCTTCATTATTTTTCTTCTCTATTTTGTTGATGCACGTTTCATTTGTTATTCACCACCTATGTGTGTAAAATTGAAAGTAAATATGCATGCAATTCTCTGAAACGAAGGTAATGCAACCTTCCAAATTATTCATAACCATGCCCTGCTGATTGTTTTGCATTGTCCTGTGCTCATACAGGATCTATATATGAGCTGAATCATGTTCATTATTGGAGAGGCTTGGGTTGAAGTCAAAATTTGAGTAGACATAAACAAGAAAACTGCAAGCTGAAGAGTAGTATTGAGTCAATGTAGTAATTCCTACCCAATTCATATTAAGTAAACTCTGCTAAAACTATTTTCTATTACAATAAAGTTATCAATTTTTTTCATAATGTTGTGGGATATCCCAAGGGGCCTTAAAATGCAAAAAGCTCGTAGAGAGACATAAAGACTTAAATTTTGTTCAGAACTCGTATGTTTTTTCCTGGAACTGATGTCCTTATTTGTCGTATTCTCCTCGAATGTTCCATGATCCATTCTTTGTACTCCATAAAGAAAGTATAAAAGTGACTGAATTGAAATAAGGGTATAAAAGAGGGGTATAATATATTTCCTTTTATTTTCCTCAACACTCAAATGGAGATGTGAACAAGAAAGCATTATTTATTTAATTTCAGGACTACATTGCCAAGGGCGATGTAATTTATTCATAAATCCTGTCCAGTAAGACACTTCTATCATACCTCAAAATTTGTGTCAAGTGGAACAAGATGGCAGCCTAAATCCAAAATCAAGTTTTGAAAATCAAATCCATCACAACCATGGGGAGAAAAGCCTTAATAATCAGGGCACAGGCTTTGAGACAATAGGCATGCCTTTAAAACTAACCAAGGAAATCCATTAGCATGGACTTCATGATACTCCAGCAGCGAAAAAGTCTATCCTACTTGAACTACTTTCTTATCGGCAAGCTAAACAGCCTATGGATCAAATATTCTCACAACCTGAACAAACAACATCTAAGCACATGCCGTATATACCACATAAATATATACAAAGCAAGAATAACGAAACAAAATTTGAGGTCAGAGGCTTCTTCATAATCTAATGTTCTTCCTCAGTTATCAATAGCATGTCAAGGTTGCTTTGTATTAACAATACTACCTGTATCTTTTCGAAGGAGTGTTGCATTTGCACTACAAACTCCATGACCAATCACTATGATGTATATTTACATATAAATAAATCCAATCAAGGCAAACAAGAATAAAAAAAGATTGCCATGACTACTGTAACTATCCCTGCAGCTTGCGTACAAAACAAACACAACACTTCTTTCATTCAAGCTTGTTCGAATACATTACAGCAAACAAAAGTTTCCTTACCTTTACAAAAGCATGTTCTTCATCACACGCTCCATGCAACATTAACACCTCCAACATTATGCATACTGCTTCCAACATTTTGCATTTGGGGACAATCACAGTGGGCCGATTGTATATGGATTATGCATTTGAGATCATGTTTCAAAACAAATAATTCAAGAGTCCGCAACAATGCCTGACAGATGTTCTTTTAGACAGCTACCAATCTGCACAAACTGACACATGTTGCCATGCATTTCCAAAATGCATTTCTAATAGACTTTCATTAGCCTCCATTTCATATTTACCACTTCGCAATCAAAAAACAATTATTGGCATTTTCATAATTACTTATGTTACCTCTTTCCATTTTTACAAGTTAATATTTCATTTGCGCTAAACAAACTCCACAAATTTATAGAATTTTGTCAGCGTAGTCTTAATATGTTTCTTAAAAAATATTTATGCTATGAAAAACCATGACCCTATTGCCCTTCAATCATACAAAGTCAAACTAGATGTTAATACATTCCTCAAGCTCCCTAGTGGATTCATGTATTGCTGCAAACAATTCAAATGGTGCTTTGAATTTGGGGTGTAATTATCCGCCCAATAAATAGACAACTAATTAGGTACTTTTCTTCAAATAACACTTTGCTCATGTATAATAAACCCCTCTCTCAACACCAAAAAAATCATTCTCGATAGTGTTGAGCTTGGTGATTATCAACACAAAAAACACTGCACATTATTTTAGAATGGAATACACAAACCAATAACTCTAAAAACAAACAAAATGATTTCTTAATCACAATTCTGTTTCCCAATAGCCAAATTCCAACCTCACAATCACCAAAGCTAACATCATGTACAAACACTCAAACCACTACAAATCTCAAATCACAAAATGTTTTTGAACTTATACACATCCGCTTAAATTGAAAAGCGACATCGACATCATACCTTCAGTTGATTACAAAATCACACCTCGAACAGAACTCCATTCATTCACAATATAAGTTACATGTTTATAACATGTTCTATATAATCGATTAAACATCACCAACTTCCTTTCTGTAACATAGCCTTAAGTCACTACAAAAATAATGCCTCCACAAAATTTCTTCAATGCAAAAGCAAATGTAACGCTTCTAACATGTCCACCCTTGCAATTCATTGGATCCTTCCCCTTTCACACACACAATTCCCACGCAAACAACATACAACAAATGCATCCAACACAACAACAAAAAACAATACCTTCGGCAGGATTTTCCATATCATGGCCTTGTTACTTTTGTAGTTGATGTTGATAATGGGTGTGATTGATATTGTAAGTGTATAAATATAGATGAGCCACTTAATTAAAGGTTGTCTCTACATTTCAAACTTGTAAAAAATTCGTACATATACATTAGTAAATCTCATATCATGAGTGGTAGCATTTTGCGGACTATTTTATTTGAATTTAACATGAATACATGAAGACTTCATTCTTCCAAAGTTCACAAATGATTTTTTTTTAGTTTGGCACTAACATTATTGGGAATGTAGGAAAAGTTTATCTTGTTTATACATTTTTTCTAACATGTTTTTGTAAACCAAATGCACAAACGATGTTATGTATGATAGCCCCTGAAGGAAGTATTGGAAAAGTGAATAAAAATCCGTAGGATAGGGATTTTTGCAAATTTAATGATAGTCAACCTTCCTTCTCGGATTTCAAGGTGTTTTTTATGGTCGTCTTGCCCATCATTGTTCTTGCTTTCTCACTCCCTTCTTTCAAGGTTTACCATTAATGAACAAAGGGCATGGGTTCTTGTTGACTAACACATCAATTTACATGATAACATGCACATGGATCAATATACACACAATATGCACACATATAAATACTCATATACTTATACGAAGAATCTTAAACAAAGCATTAATGCTTTTCATAATTTTAATATCATGTCAATAATCGATTGGTGTCTATCCATATGTATTCATACATGTCATCTACTATACATTTCTAAACTATAAGAAATAACTGCTACGATGCTATTTTAAAATTTTAATCATTAGATTGTAAAAAATATGGAACAATCTACATTCTTCCTAGTAGATGTAAACATGAACCATTTTGGATATAGATCGTTGCCAAGCTTTGGGAATCTCTAGGGTCTACCCAAAACTTACAGATGCGTGTAGTTTAACTAAAGGACTATAAAAACTTTAAAAATAAGATATTCAATTATAATTTTCAATTTTGATGGCATGGGTTGAAATTTGAAGGATACTTTTCAAAATCACTGATAATGAGAGATCAGGGATGATTAGGGAGATTAGAAGTAAAAATTATTCTTTGGGGAGGTACAAATGTATACAAATGGACATCTGTTGTCTAAAAATGGTGGCTATGGACGATTCTAAGGTCTTTTTTCTTCTTTAATTTGTTTGTTGGTTTGTCAAAATCAACATCAAAATGTATATTAACTCCAGAATATATGCTCACAGACGTGAATAACAATTTCAAATATTTAAACTGCACCAAGAGAAGAACATTGTTCTTGCAACAAGTCCAAACTTTACCTGCCAAGTCAACAATTCTAGGGTCTTACTATTTGGTAGGAAAGATCATAATAAAATCTTCTAGTAATACTCTATTTTTCTGCTGGACTAATCGATCATTTTATGCCTTGGAATTTGAAATTGTATTGCATTTCTAGAATTTTTCTTGTCTTCAACTTACAGTAGAGGGAAAAATTGAGTTTTTAGGTTTTTGTGTTATACAAAAGCATAGTTGTTGAAAAGATATTGAGACTAATTTACTAAATTCCCAGCTATATGTTTGATACCTCATTGTTAATTATGCACAATGATGTGCTGAAGAATGAAATTATTAGTGAAGCCAAAGAATCTTTGGAAGAGCGACAAGCGGCGGTGAAGTTAAGGGAGAAAATTACGGACACAAAGTTGTTGCTAGAGTTATTACGGATGCAGAGCCACAAGAAGGAGAGGGATGTTTTACAGTTGTGCATTAATATCTAAACTATGGCGAGATGGGTGCCTGACATGAATGCCCAACAATACAAAAAAGACAGAGAGAGCTAATATGTACCCCAAAAAATATCATTATTGCATGCCTTATAAAACAAATTCTAAGTATGCAAACATTTTCTTCCTAGAAAATAATATCTGAGCAGCACACAGCTATGTAACAAATTTTGATCCTAACTTCCATGGCCTGTGGAGGATCAACTTGAATTTGTTGAATTTATTTTAAAAATTGGAGTCTCTAAAGCAAAATATGACAATTTGAGAGTGGAATGGAACTCATTAATCATAATTTATGTGTTGAGGAAGAAAGTGATTGCTAATTGGTACTTGCAAGACATCCTTGATAGAATCTTGAGACTCTGTTAGTTATTTTCTGGACTTCATATCACACGGAAAGAAATAAAATAGAAATATCGTAGGCTTGGGAGTTAAACTTCATAGTAGACCAGAAGATTTTATGACATAATCAGTGATGGTAATTAAAAATGGACTGTGGTAGAAAATCAGACCAACAATTGGGTCAAACATGTAGTAGCTTTCAAAACAAATACCTCATAAACAACAATAAGTGCTTAGGAGCACAGATAGGACCAAATTGAAGCAATAAAACTTCATCCTTGATGAGATTAAATCAAAAAGAATTTTAGCATTCACTATCAATGGTGGAAAATTCAGGACATACCATCCAATTGGTGAACCCCACACTCTACAGGAGGTGACAGTCTTGGCTTGTCAGGAAACAACAAGAGAAGGTATAATGTTAAGTGTGGATATGATTATAAAGAAAAACCATGAAAGAGCACATAAAAGGCACGGAATTCAATTGTGGATAGAATGCATAAATAATATTACACGGATACCAAATTTTTGACAAAATTGAGAGTAATATTATTAAAAGAGGTCAACTAAAAAGGTAATTCTACAATATACAATAGCTCATACTTTTGGGGAATTATGTAGTTACTGATTTGCTAGATAGAAATCATGATGAGAAAAAGAATTGTCAGCCTAAGCATGTAATTGATGGTCATCTCTCCATATTAATAATCGGCAAATGATTACTTTAGGATTTACTTATATAATTTGAGAAGGGAGAATGGAGCAAAAACCCCTAAAATCCATAGAACACAAAAATTCCAAACCAGAGAATCCTGAGCAGTAATCACACAAGCCCCATTTTCTCCCTACCTCACAAATAATTTTAGCAATTACTGTCAATGGTGGAAAATTCAGGACATACCATCCAATTGGTGAACCCTACACTCCATAGGAGATGACAATCTTGGCTTGTCAGGAAACAACAAGAGAAGGTATAATGTTAAGTGTGGATATAATTATAAATAAAAACCATGAAAGAACGCATAAAAGGAAATGAATCCAACTGTAGATAGAATGCATAAAACATATTACACAGATACCAAATTGCTGAAAAATTGAGAGTAATAATATTAAAAGAGGTCAACTAAAAAGGTAATTCTACAATATACAATAGCTCATACTCTTGGGGAATTATGTAGTTACTATTAGATAGAAATCGTGATGAGAAAAATAATTTTTGACCTAAGCATGTAAGTGATGGTAATCGCTCCATATTAATTATAAGAAAATGATTGCTTTAGGATTTACTTATATAATTTGAGAAGGGAGAATGGAGAAGAAAACACTAGAATCCACATAACACAAAAATTACAAACCAGAGAATCGTGATCAGTAATCACACAAGACCCATTTTCCCCCTACGTCACAAATAAGTGAATAAGTCTATCCACAAAAGAAATAATGAAATTTCATAATTCCTTCAAGGAAATAACCATCACCACAGATCTCGCTTCCTAAAATACATATATCTACCCAAAAGAATGAAAACCCACAAAAACCCAACAAATTGTAATTAAATTGATCATGGTTATACTGATATTAATTGCATACATGAATTCTTGAACTCAAACAATGAAACAAAGCTTATAGAAGTTATTTTAGAAACTCAACATTCATAAAAACAAGACCTGACCTCACGCAATTTAAGTCCCAAATTTTTTGTAATTCTCCAATCACCGATTAAATGGATAATATGTAAGTCACTGATTTCACAGAGTAACACAAATTCTACATACATGCAACTACACCTGTAAGAATGAACACTCGGTGGATAATATAATTAAAAGAAAAGCCCAAATACATACAACTCAGAATCTTTGGAATCCAAGGGTCACCGGTTCGATTCGTACGAGTTCGCGTCGGTCCAAAGGATTTATTATTCTTCAAACAATTTAAAGTCGCATCCAAGTGCAATACAAACAACAATTTTGGCTATGAAGTAGCGTTTTCGTTTACTTTTAAGATAAGTGTACCCTTTTGTTTTTCCTGATTAAGGATAAGCAAGTATAGCTGAAGCTATTAAATTCTGCAAATAATTCAAGGAATTTGAGTGGAAATAGACTAAATGGGTTTCTGTCAGAGGAGTTTGGAAATCTAAAGTATAGTGGATATGTAAGTTTTTTTATACTAAAAATATGATTATTTAACTCACAAGGATGTATGTTTTTCGATATATATGCTATGTATTTTCATTTCAAGGGAAACAATAACTTTGTGTGCTTTTTTTCAATGTAGAGATCTTTGTGGAAATCGATTAACAGGTCCTATTCCTCAAGAGCTTGGGCAGTTACAAAACTTAGTATCATTGTATGTTCCTTTCAACTATACCTTAAATGTAAAGTTTTGGCAGACTTGTGTTGATGTTCAAATAAGAGTAGAAATGGACTATATGTAAGATACTGAAAAATAACAATTTATCAGGGGAAGTGCCATTGCATTTAGACAACTGTTTCAGCCTTGCTACATTGTGAGGATTCCTTTTACCACCCGTTTCTTTGTGAAGTTTTGAAAGACATGATTTAAAAATTTAATACTCTTGCCCTAATAATAGATGATACTGTAAATGGATCTATTTATTTTACTGCAACCTCTCCTACAATAATTTGTCTAGCGACATTCCTGTCATTAATTTTTTTTCAAGGTTTCCTCCAGACAGGTGTAGATATAACCAAAAAATTATGGTTTTCTTTCTTGTGGTTCAATAATAGTATTATGCATAATTATAGCTCTGTACTGTTCAAATCATCCAAAGTCATTTACAAAAGACTTCTCAAACAAGATGGAGCAAGGTGATAGAAATAACATGGATAGACATGATTTCATATTGTATAGATTATAGGACAAAAAAATTGAAAGAAATATCTTATTCGAATTTCTTTATTGACACATCTATATGTTACATTTAGGTTCTCCAAGGTTGGTCATACTGCATATGCACATGGCTCTGCACATGTGCAATGAAAAAATGAGAATCACATAAAATATAAACAAGAAATATATAATTGGATATGGTGCTACAATCATTGTTTATAAATGTGTTCTAAAGAATTCTAAGCCAATTTCTATAAAGAGACTATACAATCACTACCCACAAAGCTTGTGTGAATTTGAAACTATGCTGGAAACACTTTGAAGCATCAAATATCAAAATCTTGTGAGTCTGCATGGATATTCACTTTCTCCACATGGAAACCTGCCGAATTTTATGATTACAAAACATATCAGCTAAAAAAGTAAAAAAAAAATCAATGCAAACACCATCTCAAACACATTTCAACACTAACACATTATCACCCTAAATAATTACAAAAGACATCAACCACGATAGTAATTAATGTATCCCTCCAAATCAAATAACTTATATCATTTGGCATTCACATTGCATTGTACACATGTGATTGCTAGTTTATTTATTTAATAAGTTGGTGTAATAATTCCAAGTTTACATTTAGAAATTAAAATATATTTTTATGAATTTATTGAATGCACACTACTTTTTAACCTTTTCTCAAAAATAATACTTGATATTGTGAATGTGTTTTATTTCATTTTTCCCATCGTAATCTAGACGTTTCAATTCACGTTTTAGTCACTCGTTCTCCTTATTACAAGGAGATTATGGCTAAGGTAGAAAAAGCAATTACAAATTATGTGCCTCTTCGAGACACCAAACTTAAGACAACCATCTTGGATTAATATGATTCAAAGGTTAATTTTTTAATGGAGGAGATGAAGGTCACATGGATACAACACTATCGTAGATGGGTGGATAGATATTAGACACTGATCACTCATCAATATCATCATCTTTTACAAAGATGGACTGTATTTCTTGAGAGTAGTTGATTGTTCTGGGAAGCAGAAAGATGTTGAGTATCGGTATTAAATTTTGAAGGATGTCATTAAAGAGGTTGGACCTTCAAATTTTGTGCATGTCATCACAAATGCAGCTTATGTGTTTAGAGCAGCAGGAAATCTAGTGGAGGGTACCTACAATCATATCTATTAGACTTCATATTACGTGCATGCCATGAACAATGAACTAAAGGACATAGGGAAGATTTAGTGGCTAAGAAAGATAGTGAATGAGGCCAGGAACGTGGAGCTATTTGGGTGAGGGAACCCATTATGGGGTTCTACCATCAACATATTCAACCCATCATTGAACATTGATGGAAGAAATTAAACACCCCACTTCATATGATTGTATATGCACTGAATCCCAAATAGTATGTGGAGAGGCCAGGTAGAGATATCCCTTTGGATGTAGATGAGACATGAAGAAGGACCTTATGAAGGCCATTAAAAAAATTATAGTTCAGAGGAGGCTTCACAACTTAGGTTGGAGTGGCTCAACTTCATTGAACTTGATGGGTACAAAACTTAAATGAAGATGGACAAGGTAACGTCAACACAGGAAAGCAGTTGACTTGGAGGCGATTGAATGGACATGCAAGACCGCTGCAAACACTTGCAATTTACCTCGTTTCCCATGTTTTTAGTTCCTCTACCTCTAAAAGTAATTGGCTTGCATATGGTTGGATCAACTATGTTAAGAGAAATAGGATTACCTCTATGAGAGTAGAGAAACTTGTAGTTGTACACTGTGCTTTACGTCTCAGAGATCACAAGTAGGTTGTGTGGCCAAGGGGGCATTGTACCTACACTACAGTTGTGATTGCTTTCTACGCATGCATGTCTTCTCTGAACATTTAGTGTGGCACTTAACACGATTAAGCAGTTCTTTAAGGTCTGCATGTGGGAGGAGGATAGAATTTTTGTTATATCTAGCAAACAAGGGTCATCTAGGAGTGACCTGCAAACAAAATCCAAGCAGTTGCAAGCCAAACGGGGGTTCCAGGTAGACACGAACTTATCAAAGTATTGTTGTCACCTCAATAACTGTTGTATCCTCCCAGTCCATTTCGTCAAATTTAGGCGCATTCTCAAGCCCTAATAAACTGTGGACATGTGTGGAGCCTCTATGTTGTCATTCATACCTGCAAGACGAGGGAACATAAATATTAGCTATGTAGTTTGGAAAAAACTTTGAAATAAGTATATTTGATTACCTGTACCAAAAGTCTATTGTTCCAAGTTCCTTCTACAATATTTCTTCACGAAATATTGTGAATATGTGATGTAGGTATGTTGATACTCGATGAGGGTTAGAGACAATGTTAAGTTTTCTCTAACGCTGTGCGGCTCGAGGATCAACTGGGCATTCACTAGACATAATATTATGGAGATTTGGCCATTTAGTGTCTATAGCACTTAGAGGTAAGAATAAGGTTGGTGTCCCCAATTGTTCCACCATATCTGAAATTTCACTTCTACTTTTTGCCCAGAATTAATGTGTCCCTTGAAGGCTTGATCCAAAGTGCATTAAGTTGCCTGAGAGGTTGTCTTTGGGGCATTCCAGTAGTTGTCTTTACAGATCTCTAATTGTCAGAGGGATTCCAGATTCGAGGTTCTATTTCATAAAAACTGTTGTTGTGGACTAGCTTCTGTGTCGCATTATGAGGTTTAGAAGGAAGTGACGAAATCTTGGGTGGGAACCAAAGCGCCCATCATGGTAACGCATCAAATGAAGAGTGTATTCATGCATTGTAACTTCTATTATGTGGGTTTGTTTCCACATTGCTTTTCCTATCAGAAATAATTTGGGAAATCCATTGAGAACACGTCCTCCGTATTGTATTCATTTATTTGTTGGGAAATAACATATACCGTTCGGCGTTCACATTTCAATCCTCACAATCATCCCATTGGAAATTGTATATAACTTCCCATTTTCAATATGCTCATAGAGTGCTTTGGCGGCCTCCTTGAAACAAGTGATGTGAATTTCCCCTCTTTCCTGATGTACAAAATCAAACCCAAACACAGAACCATCTCCCCTTACATTTTGATATTTGTGAAGGGTTTTTTTTTGCTAGGGCACGACCCTCTATGGACCACATGCGCATAGATGTATTCAAATCACTTATTTTAGTTGGTTTTCTCACAAAATATTTGTTATCCTGGTTTGCACTTGCATCTATTCGTAGAAATTGAATGTGTTAGAGAGAATTTGTTAGTAGTCGGATTGGAGAACCAATTACCAAATGTGTTTCGACAACAACATCCATTTCAATGATAAGAACATTCATGCAATGGAAAATAAAATCATGATAGAGTTAGAAGTGAGCAATGGATGGAAAAAACAAACAGAAAGAAATTATAATTAATATAGGGAGTTTATGTACATTGGTAATTGAGCAAGAGATGAAGCTTACAGTTCAATTTTGATCATTCTAACAAGGGATTTGTGTAAGCACACAATGGAGCCTTCATGTTTTGATTTTTCGGTTACACGACTTGCAAATTTGGAGGGTAGAAGTGTTTTCTGAAAATGTATCCCATCTGAAAGGTCAACACGATGTTGGGGACCTGTGTTGAGAATAGACCTTAGGGAGGAAAAGTACAGTATCTGAAATGTGGGGTCAACATTGGAACCACCCTTAATCAATTGAGAAATGCCTTCATGTGTCAAATTTATTTCCATGGCAACTAAAAGATGCTCGAGATTGTGGGAAGTCTCCAAATATATGGTGGAAAATGTAAACTTGTAGGTAGTCAATCATGAAATGAAGGGTGTGTTCAGGAAAGCATGCATTTGTAAAGAATGAGAACCTTTAAAGTTGGCTTCCTTATTATTTTATATTTTCTAAAAAGTGCAAACATGAAGTCTAACCCTTTAATAATTCAATATGCAAGAAAGTGGTATAATGTACAAAGCTTTGGTTGAAAACAACTAAAATTTGCATGGTTGTTTCTGAACATTTTAAAACTACATGTATTTGTGTGCAAATATTATGAAGAACACATTAAAAATGTGTTGTTGGTTTACATAAAGAAGTGAGCAATTGTATAAAGGAATAATTGAACACGTATGTTGAAAAGTTAGATTATGTGATCCATATGTTCCACCGTAATATATACATGCATTTATTTGAAATGAATTATAGATTATTATGTTAAGCAAATAGAATGGAAAATAATAACAATAATATGTACACTTGAAGTACCAAAACTATAGGTATTTATATGGAGATAAAATGATAAAGAATTTTGAAATCCATAGTTGTTGGATTACAAAACCTAACATGTGTTTAAAAATTTTGATTTTCTGTCCGATATATATTGCCACAATTCATACATGGAATTATTTAGTACGAGTTACAGTTTTTTGCAAAAACACTTATAAACTAACCACTACAAGATATTTCTTTAGATCAAATTTCTTGACTTTTGCTTATGTAATTTTCTTAGCACATTTCTTATTTTTTGTCCATTTGTAGATGCCTTGATTGGTATTCCCATTCTCTTCATTTTGTGGGGTGGTTCATATTTAAGTGCATATTCATTAGAATCATAAATCAAATAGAATCCTCGTGAATGATCTCCAATTGTTCAGATTTTGGAGAGTAAATTTTTAGATGTTGGCATCATGTGGACGCGATCTCTGATCATTTTGGCTATCACTGTTTTAGGTGGTTTTGGTTTTCTGCAATGAAAAAATTTAACAACACATTGAATAAGCTTAAAATCTTCCTCCCTCTACAAGCGAGACATAGTTAATGTCAATCCTGTTGTGGGGAGGGGAATTATGTTTCTAGTCTGCATCATATTAAACTGGAGAGAGAAAATAAGTATGTTAGTCCACCAAGATGTTCTTAGGTATGACAAGAATCTTTAAAAGCCTTGCCATTGATCAGTCTAACGTCCAACTTGGGACACTTTGAAATGGCCTCATTGGGAAACGAACCCCTAAGCACATAACGAATCTTGTCATTGACGAAGGCACTTGCTCCCACATGTCACTTCAGAAAAAGGATTGTAGCCAACTACAAATATAAATGGAACAATCCAAACCAAATAACATGGAAACTCTATACAATAATTGTTTAGTCCATAACATGCAATAAATAGAACAATTGAATAAATACTTCAATCAATATTAAAACCCACTTTAAGTTCATCTAGAGACAACACTCTTTTCTTTACCGCCAGAGAAAGAGAATCACAAATATCCTGCAAAAAATGAAATAGGAAGTTAATAAAACTAAATGTATCTGCGAATTCAAAAGGAGGGACTCCTCCATTAAGATTATTCTATATTTTCAATTTCATTCTCAAATATAATACAACAAAACCAAAAATATTATAAAGAGTTATTAAAAATTGTATATTAGTAGAGGCCATACATAAGAAGATAGTAAACTGTATTTTTTTATTATGGTTTAGAAGAAATTGCACAAATGTTTCTCTACTATAAATAATATTTCCCCATTTAGTTTTTGAGATTTGTACTATAAAATATTTACAAATATTTGCAATAATCTTTACATGTAATTTGCATATTTAAAATTTGATTGTCATTTTTTATATATATTTATACATAAATTCTTAAAAAATATATACAAATGTCTTTAAAATAATTAAATAAATACAATAAAAAAACATTGTTTTATATTTTTTAAAGGGAATTTTTAAAGCAAGAAATTTGATTTAAATGATTGCATACTACATCACCAAAGAGTCATAACCGAACCCTTTTGGGCTTATATTACATATTAATACGATTTCAAGCTCTAAAAACTATATCTTCAAGTGTTTTACCAGTAACACAATATCATCTCGAAAATAAGAATAGCAAAACATAACTAGTGATATCTATTTTTTATTCTTTCTAATTTACCCAAATAATGTAAATATTTATAGTGAGTACCCATGGATTTATGCTATGACAAGGTGGATCCAAGGAAATTAATAGGAATTCATGGAGAAAGGATGGTACAAGAAATTGTTAATGAAGCTATGATTATATCAATGGGGCATGAATAAATTTCAAGGTATGTATGAATGTGTTGGCTTGCTCTAGTGTTGACCTATTATATAACTAATCAAAATCCACTCGTCTCACTCTGCCTCGATAAATTTATTAAAAAAAATCCAACCAAGTTCCATTTACCTCAAATGTCTACACAATCAATGTGAATTGATAATCATCCTCCCCACTCTGCACCACCCAATTCAAATTCAGATTTAGGTTTACAAATTTTGAAGGTAAAAGTCATCTTTTGGATAAATTCTAATACTCGCTTTGATAAAATTCATTACCCACTTTGAGAAATTACATTTCGAGATCAATTCGGCTATCAATTGTATAAAACACATTATTTTAAAAAACAAAGATTAAACCCTAACAGAAACAGTAACTATGCTCACCCTTCATCTGTAAATTCTTCAATAGCTATGACTCCCATTTACTTGCAATAGCTGATTCATTCTGACTTAGATATATATGGGCTTGGCTGACTCACTGATTTTCTATTTTTAGCTCTAACAACTCAACCGTAAGACTATTTGGTTTTAGCTTAAAAACAAAATTATTAAAAATAATTGCACTTATAAAAAAAAAGCCAAATTTGTTAATTATTAAAAACAAAATTATTAAAAATAAGAGAGAAAATTTAAAATTGTTAATTAAAAACAAAATCCAAAATTGTTAATTATTATAAACAAAATTATTAAAAAATAGTAGAGAAAAGCTAAAATAGGCAGAAAAAACATAAACATCCAGACGGTCGTCAAACCGTCAAATTTAACACAGTTGCAGATATGTCCACAAGGGCCTTTCCCATAGGGGGAACGCCTTTGGTGTAATAACCGTTAATGGCAATAAAATCAATAAGAAATGTTTTTCATTTTTTTTTATACATAAAAATTCTAGGTTTATTAGTTAAGGATTGAGGTTTAAGGGGTTTTTATTCTAACAAATTCGTCTAAGATATTATCTTCGTCTCATTCCTTAGTGTTTGATACTTCCTTGGATTTATATGTTGATAGGTGGTTACGTAATACCACTTAATGTTAGTAACGTTTCTAAATTTTTTAAATGGTACAATAAACAAATCTAAATTTGTTAAATGGTAAAAAAATCTTTTGCCTTGTCAACTTCTCTACGATATTTATACATAAAACCTTCCAACGATGGATATTCTTCAAAAAATTTGCACATAGGTTCATACATGGAAATCCACCTTGTATCAAAAAATTTTAGAAGCTTTTTACCATCAGTCACTCTAACTGCAAATTTCTGGAACTCTAGGAATCTTTTGGGACTACTGGACATATATGTATGCAGGTCACGGATAAGCTCTTCAAATTTTGCAACACTCTCAAATGTGCTAACTATTTTGCATAAAATATTCATTTTATGTCACATGCAATGGATTGGAATCATACATGGGGCAAGAATGATTTGTAGTCGAATGAAAAGACCATTTATTTTCCCCTGCATTACTGATGCACTATCTGTACCAATGCACACCAACTTAGTAGCGATACTATAATCATCCATTCTCGCTATATTCATCAAACTTGAAATAACCAGCTTGTAAATGTTCTTTGCATTGCAATTTTCTATTATTTTATGGAGTGTTACTAAATGAGGTGTCCTTATATGGTTTTCAAAAGTATAAACATGAATACAACCTCATGATGTGTTGTCAACACAGGGGGTTCATTACCTAGGCAATATCCTAGCACGTGAGTTCATATTGAGGTAATTAAAATTAATAAAATTAAATTCAATATACCGATAAACATGAGGGGGTGAAAGAGTTTAATTTATTAATATTTTGAATCATGTATTGGGGGTAGGTTAGGGAGGTGGGCCAATGAAAAGGGAGGTTTAATTTTATTATAAAACTAAACATTTGAACCCTAGTTTTTAAAAGTAAATACCTTAAAATTGTAAAAGGAGTGTGGTCATAAATTTATTATAATCTCTTTTTTAATAAAGAAATCTCAATTAAGAGATTCTTAAACAAGAAATAATAAGATGGTAGAAAACTAGGATTGAGTATGTTTTTCAACACAAGTGATATTATTTCACCATCTTAATTATTTGAATAACTATTGATGAATGATCCAAGCTTAACATTTATAAGGTAATTGGTAATAGGTCTTCAATGGATTCAAAATATCTTTCGAGAGGAAATTTATATTAACAAAAATTGAGTGAGAAATATGATATATTTTCTCTTTAATATATTAGGGTAGAAATAAAAAGGGGTAAATAAAATTGTAATTGAAAAATGGGTAAGTAAGGTATATGGAAAAAATAGGGGGTATTTTAATTCTAATAATATAACAGGAGGGGGTATTATCAATTGATTAATTAGAGGTAAAAACTAGAATTAAGGGTATTCTTTAATACCATTCGAATGCATGTGATATACCATGCTTTTACTAAGTGAACCCCTCGTGGTTGTCAATTGATGTAACCTCATTAATTGATAGTGAGATAAATCATGCATTTTTTAATTTTTCTTTCAAATCCTCATTCTCAATCATTGCTAGAAATTACACCATTTCTCAAGCACTATTGTCTAACCAATGCGATTGTGGAAGATTGGGGAATCCATTAAGTTGAAATAAAATTTTATAATCCTGAAAATTAGAAATAGGTCTACCCTTTTTTAGAATATGGTAAATAGTTGAGAACTGTATATTTTTGGCTCGTAGATTAGACTGAGCAATTTTTCCTAACTGAGTTGTAATTGTTCCTCCTTTCTCAACAAGGTTTTGTAGAAATTTTTTATCATTTTCATACCCTACAACATAACTTACATGCATGCATTCTTTTACATTTTTCCATTTGTGTGTTCATTAAATTTTTGACCATCTGTTTTTTTAACTGATGCATATATTTTACCACAATGTTTCTCAATTATGTCCATCTTGAGTCGCATTTTGTGATATTTTCCAAGTTTCCAACTACGAATAATACATTTTCATTTTGTTGGAGTATCATTACCTTTTTTTGGTTGTACTGGTTCAGTGACTGGATACTTAGCTTCCCAATTAAACTTAAAATTCCTTCCAATTGTCCATGTACTTATCTTTCTTCGCACAAATTTTTGGGTTGTATTATCACATGTAATAGGTGTTTCATCACTATGTGTAGAAATATCTTCAGTTTGGTGAATCTCATCAATGGGGATGTCGTATATTCTCTTCCTTTTCAAAGAATTCAGAGTAGAATTTCTAGCTAAGGTTGGTGTTCAATGACTGAAAATGTCTTCTCTTTATTGCATATTGTAATCATGAATGCAATTTCCATCAAGTGTAGGCACATAATCAAGATTTTCCTCAAGTGGAAGCATATATTTTTCTTGTTGCATATATTTTGCTTGTTGTATGTCTAATATAGGCACATAATGAGGATTTTCCTCAAGTGAAGGCATGTCATAATCAATGGGTTCTTCATAAAAAAGGGATTTTGACATTTGTATTATTAAGTATATTATTGCAATTTGTAATTTGAAAATAAATAAGAAGGTTTAATGACTTAGCTAATACATAGTACATGTATTTGGTGTGTATGGCAGTTGTATCTGCATGACCCCTTTGAATGACTAAAATAAGATAAAAGATTCCCTTTTTTTATGATTAGCCTGCCACATTTTGAAAACCACTCGAACCCTGGCGAGGCACTGACAACCATCTGGATGGAAGGTTAGGCGTCTACATGGTCGTGCATCTGAAGCACACAATATGGCGTCTGAAGTCTGTAGATAGACGTTTGAGCTATATAACCGAGCATTAGGAGAAAACAACTAGACATTTAAAGCAAGCAACCGGGCATTTGAAAAATGTAGCTGAGCATTTGTGGTACAGCCAGGCATCTGAAATGTAGTTGGGCATCTGAATGAGACCACACATTTGGAATGCGTGGTCATGCGTCTAGACTATGTTGTTGGGTCGTGTATCTAGACTATACACACACACACGTCTAGAGTCCAGAATGTGGTTAAAAGAGCCTTATGGCATTTGAATTTCGTATATGCTTAGAGTTTTTACTAGTATATGTTGGTGAATGTTCCCGATTTGTGTTTTTAGGCATCGACAATATACATGCACAAATGTGAAATTTATTTTAAACACTAGGCGATCCAACCCGCAAAAGTAACTTGCACCCTGAAATTTTAGGCAAAATGCTACTCCATACGACTCCTCAAAATTGCCAAATGCAAATTTCAAAAATGTAAATATTCGTGAATTAACAAAGAATTGCCACTAAATTTTTCCCTTCTCACCTCTTAACTAGGAGGCCTATAATCCTCTATACTTCCTTGAAAGTGATAATCCACTCTCCTGCCACTAATTGTAACTAGAAGGTATTCTAGTCTAGATACGAATATATGATGATGATTTTAAAAACATTAAATTTGTAAAACCCTAGATATTTTAGAGTCACATATGATAAATACAATACTAAAGTACATATTTGAACCAAGAAATAAGTTAGATAAAAATGAATCCCTAGGTGCAAGAGAGTGAATAAAAGACTTAGTTTATTTCGTAATGGATCCTAAAGTGTGTCGGATTGGAAAAATGTTTAACATGAGGAGAAAATTGTCACAACTGTAACTGGTAAATTTTGGAGTTGTTGAATATGCCTGGACTGGGGTGCCTGGATTAAAGCAGGGGCACCTGGGTGCTGGAAACCTTTGTTGGGCGCCCAAAACTGTGAAAAACCTCAAAAATTGATTTTTCATGTGTCGCAAGATGGTCGCTCACCTTCTTTATTAGTTTCCTGTGTGTTGTTGGATGATCGATGTATTCACCTGGAACCTACAAAGAGAGAGATAGCCTATAAAAACCCAAAACACATCAAATCCTAAAAAGAAAAAGATACAAATGGGGAGTCATACTGACCCCAGACGATCACCCAATTGAGTGAGCTTACAACCGAGTGTCTGCACTACATTTCAAACTCCATGTAGGTCTCATGTGTGTGTGTGCAGAGAATTATTCCCTACGTAGCTCTTGTGCCTGATGCACTTGATTATGAGCAATAACTAGATGTAGAAATGTAAATAGATGTGTGGATGGAAAAAAAACTTCTTTTCCTATGCATGTATGCAAAAAACGCAATCCCTTGTCCCTTGAGTGAAAGCTAGATGGATGCCTTGATGCTCTTGAAATGCCTTTGGATGCAACCTTAGGTGATATTAATAGATTCTTAGAGCTTGGTCCTTTATTATGATCACATAGCTTTATATTTAAATGATTCCCTCAGTTGGATTTTTTAATTAACAACTGGAATGCTAACCCAAAAGAAAACAAGATTCTCAAAAGATAATAGATTCTAAAAAGGAGTCGAGTAAAAGTAAAGAGAGGTTCGGGGCACCTAGAAGGACGGGGGCACCTAGGCACTGGTATCCTATCTAAACACTAGTGTCCAGAGTCATAAAAGATAAAATAGTGAAGTATCAACTGGGTTGTAGGGTGTAAGAGGCCAAAAATAAGACATAAAACACAAACAAAAGGCCAAAGATAGTTATCAATTGCTAGTTTTCTCACTTAGGAATCATATGAATAGTAGTATGTGATTAGGACCTAGAAATGTACCCGAAGTGCGTGATTTAGTGTCTACATTTTCCACCACTTCATCTTGTTGTGTGAATACTTGATAACATAAAGTAGTTTAGAATTTACGTACCTTCGTTTCTTGTAGATTAATGACGAAAGCGTGCTAAGGAGATAAGTGAAAGCATGGAGTGATTAAAATGAAGTATGGAAGCTAAGAAAGAAGAAGTGAGCCTAGGGGAAAAAAGTGTTTGCAGTGTTCTATGTTGTACCTATTGTCATTGTAGCTTGCGTTATGCTTGAGAATGTTACTTCTTATAAGGACAGACCTACAAAAAGAAGAGAAAAATTGTAGTCAAAGTCATGTATAAGAAAAATTTGATCCAAGTATGTAATAAATATATAAATATGTGAAAAATTAGTAAAATGAACATGTGCACGTGATTCTTGATAATTGAAAAGGATAAAAAAGATTCTGCAAATGATGTAGAAGAATGACATTTTAGGGAGATCTCACGCCAAGAACGATTTTTTTGTGCAATCTCATGCCAAATGCGATTTTTTTGGGCGATCTCGCACCAAGTGCAAGTTTTTTGGGCAATCTCACGCCATGGAAGAAGAGTGTTGGGGAGAAATATCTAGTGTTATTCTCCATCCAAGACCGCTTCTTGAAGTTTATACACCACTACAAATGGTGTGATTTTTCTTTTTTCCATATTTGATCCAGTTCAATCTAAGTAGAAAAAGAAGATAGAATGCATTCTTATTGTTGGAGGATTGTTCTTGTACTGAGAAGACTGCTTTCTATACTGCTGAAAATTGTGCTTATCTGAGAAAATAATTGTAAATGCCCACTGGTCATAGGCACCCAGGAAGAGTCAGGGATGCCTAGGTGTTCATGTCTATATCTGAGCGTTGATGTCTGTGCTGAACTAAGGACCCAAGTCAAAATTTGGGTCATTCATGTGATTAAAGTTTTTTTTATTTTGTATTGTGTATACTGTATCTGAAGCTTTGAGTTTTTGTATGGGGTGACTGATTCACTCAATGTATGTCTCCCCTCGTTTGGGATGCATGTAACATCGCTAGGAGAATACGGCCTAAAGGAGGACTTGATGTAGATCTAAAATTGTAATCTTGAAGGGGGAGGGAATGTGCATGGTAGAAACCAAGGCACATGTAAAAACAAGTGGCTAGGACATGTGTTAGTAGAAAAATTGATAAGCATGTAATAGAAGGCAGTGTAAATAAGAAATAATGTAGACAAAGTAGACCGCGAAAAGTAGGTTCCAAACATGGGACATCGCTCACAATGTTACAAGAAAATCAAGGGAAAAGTATCCAAAATCAGATAAGAAACTATCAAACAATACATAGGGCATAACCCGCAAACAATGGCAAACAACGGTAAACATTATGAAGAAATTTATCAAACAACCATGGTGGAAAATAGTCTGCAAAACAAATGCTGCACATGAAACAACCATTACCATGTTAGAAATATAAAAATTATATCAAGACATGTATATATCGATAAAGTAGTGTGCTAGTAAGAATATAAAGTAGTTTAAAACAAAACAATAACACATGTAGTGTGTACGAAAATAAATGCCCCCAAGAGGCTCAGTGGGGCTGGTAAGAGGTACAGTACCAAACATCCATGTTGCGTGTAAGGATATGTAGAAAGTATGATTTTAAAACTAAAGACCAAGTGAATTCACATGTTTATATAAAAAATATAATGACATATAATGTATTTGTGTAGCATGTGAAAAAAAGTGTACATGTAAGCATAAGTAAGTAAGAATAAATGCAACCAAGATATGTAGTATGTTGTGAATGAGTGATATGGAATGGAATGCAAAGTGAATGTGATAGGGGCAGTGTGCCTCATGAGTGAATGTGTATGAGTATTTATGAGATGAGGTTCATTTATAAATGACCCTTTAGAATTAAAGAATGAACCATAGAACAAGAGTGCATCATCAAGAAATGGTTTGAATTGTGTGCTAGAAATATATGATAAATGAACCAAAGAACGTAGAGTGTAGAAGAGGTGAGGTTCATTTCATATTTAGACCCTCCACAATTGAGTATGTACTGTGGAACTAGAGTGTGTCATAGGGTGGTATGATGTATGAGAATGGAGTTCAAGAAAGATGTACCATGAAGCACAAAGCATGAAATGTGTAGTGTGTGAGGTCCATGGATGTATTATACCCTTAACAACTAAGTGTGAACTTAATACAAGATTGCATCATAGGGTAATGACGATACAAAAGGTATATCAAGTTTTGTAAGGTGTATGAAAAATACTAGATGCAAAGCATAGATCATAATGGTAGAAATGTGAGACACCTAATAATGCTAAAGGGGGAATAAGTATGACTTCCCCCGAGTGTACAATGATGAGTAAGCTATCCAAAAAAAGTGAAGGACAAGGGTCCTCCATCCTATGTTTGTGGAGATAAAGGTGTGTGAGCATGTTATGATATCGGCGATGTATGAGACAAATGATGTATCAATGAATGAGACATGTGTGCATGAGACTTAAGAGGTGATAAATATCTATGTGAAGGAGACCACGGAGATGTTGAGCATCTATGTGAAGGAGAATAAGGGGTTGATGGAAGCCTATATGAAGAAGACCAAAGAGGTGATGTATGCCTATGTGAAGGAGTCATCTGAATGGTGGATCTAGGATGATGAGATGGAATAGTAGACTAATGACACCAAGTAGGCCATGCATGAATAGGAGAGCTTAGAGCAGTTTACGTTTTAGATTTGAGAGGTCCCAGGGACCTAGATGCTCTAACAAGTGCAACAACAACCTTAAGAGGAGGCTGAGGAAATGGAGTAGATAATTGAACACCTTGGATAGTGACAAATTTCTTATCATGAATGAACTTAAGACACAAGTGAGTCATACAAAATATAGCCTTAGTAGTACAAAGCCAAGGGAGACCTAAGAGCAGGTCACAACCTTCGATTAAAGGTGCCATAGTGAATGTCACAAGCATGGTGAGAGGCCCAACTATTATTGGAAGCTTGACATAACCATAGAATTTGGGAATTGGATATGATATTGTGAAAGTAGATAGTTAATATCAACAAGGAGTGTAATAGAACACATACAAAGTAGGGACGATAAACTGATCATAGTATTGTTGATGGCATGAAGTCCAATAGAAACACAAATATGTAATGTATTAGAAGAAAATGAAGCATGATAATTGTGATCAGAGAATGTAATGAGTGGTGGATATGTGTCAACATGTGCAACTATAAAATCAAGGGGCCCTGATGAAGGAGGAGGCACATCACTATATGTAAGGTTAGCTGAAGAATCAACCGCTTTCTTGTCTTGCTTAGGGAGAGGATAGTTAAAGATTTTGAGATTTTTTATTTTCATTGACCGATGTAGATGTCGAAGGCTCAGGAAGCTCAATTGCATTATTCTTGATGAGATCTTGAATAAGATGTCTAATTTTGAATCATCGATCTGTAGAATGCCGAACACATTGATGATAGTCACATCTAAAATTTTCATTATAATTATGTCCTTTAGGGACAGATGGATCCAAATTAAGCGGAGGAGGAAGCATAATAAGATTAATCTCAACATGTTGTGGCAACAAAATATGCAGAGTACAAGGAAATTTCATGAATGTACGATTTGGAGGCTATCATTGAAGCTTTTCTAGAGTAGAGACATTGTTAATAGTATATTTTGCTTCACTAGGCTTAGTAGATGGCTTAAAAGTAGACTTTCCTTGAAATCAATTAGAAGAAGAAAATTTCTCACGGTATTTGAGTTTTCCCATAGAGATAATTTTTCCTTCACATAATTTAAGAGTATGACATAATTGATCAAATGAAGGAGATGTCTCAAGTATGACGCTCCCTTGTAGAGGTGGTAAGATACTTTGGACAAATAGACCTTGAAGCTTAGAGTCTATAAGTACATTAGACATCTTAGTTAAGATGTTCTTGTATCGCAACACATAATACACTAGATTCTCATTAGATCCTTGTTTAATTTGTGCCAGTTGAGTATAGTAGATCTTAGAGCCGATATTGATTGAAAAATGTGTGCGAAAAGCATCAGCCAAATACATAAATGATGTTATCGAATGGATAGGTAGATCATAGAACCAACACATTGCATAATCTTGAAGACTTCTACGAAAATAATTTTCTAATAAAGTATGATCATCCGCATAATCTACACATGCCACATGAAATGCTCGGAGATGCTCTTGAGGGTCACCATGGCCATTGAAGGTGGGCATCTTAGGGGTTACAAAGTTGAATGGAAGTGCATAAGTGGAAATGGTGGGTGTGAAAGGAGTATGAAGGAGTAAAGTGGAATTAAGAAATGGAGATGCGTGAAAGGTAGCGAGTTGGAGTTGACGAATTTGAATTTGCAGATCATGATACAAAGAGGTTAGATCAGGATTATTTGAAGAAGATATGGGTTGGGAAATGGAAGTATTAGGTTGAGTAATCAGAGCGGTAGCAGTGGGAATGGAAGTAGGAATATGATGAGGTTGAGTGCAGGCCATGACAACCAAGGAAGAACCTAAAAGAGGTACAAAAGCAACATCTTGAGAGTTTTTAACAACCATTAAGGCATGAAGAATATGTGGAAGATGTGTAGGATTGTCACACAAAGCTTAACAAAATTTGGTGAGCTTTTCTAGTTGTTCTTGATCAACATTTTTATCCTCATCATAGGATTTCTTCCTATCAGATGTTTTAATTTCATGAAGAGGAACATTGTGAGAGTTGGAAAAGTGGTTATCAGATTTAGCCATTGATTTAGAAACCCTACGGGAAAATGGAGGAAGCTCTATATGCTCAAAAGATCCAAACCAACCACTGTGGGTGATGAGCATAAGAAGAAAGTGTTTGAAGGATGGGGTCACCAAATGATTTAACAAAAATAAGCTTTTATGTTGTTAAACCATAGATATTGCAAATTCACATGTAATAAAATGATAAAGTACATATCTGACACAAGCAATAAGCTAAATGACGTTAAAACCCTACGTTTAGGGAGAAGGAATAAGAACTTAGATAATTTCGCTTAATCCCAAAGTAATATGGACTAGATTAATTGATGAAGTGGAAGGGCAGACTTTCATAACCGAACACAGAAAAATCCTAAAACTTTCATTTATGTTAGGACTCGGGTGCCTAGAATAGGACCGGGGTGCCTAGGTGCTGAAGACCACTGGTAGACACCTATGACTGTGCAAGAGCTCAAAATCTTATTTTTCCTGTGTCGCAAGGTGGTTGCTAACCTTCGTTGTTTGTCATTAGATGATCGTTGTATTCGCATGTAATATGTAAAGAGAAAGATAACCTATAAAACCTCAAAACACATCAAATCCTAAAAATAAAAAGATGCAAATAGGGAGTCAAGATGAACCTAGTGGTCACTTGACTGAGTGAGCTTACAACTGAGTGCTACACTATATTTTAGAATCCATGTAGTTCACGTGTGTGTATGTAAGAGTCGTGTCTTACGTAGCTCTTGTGCCAGATGCACTTGATAGCGAGCGATATCTAGATGTAGCAATGTAAATAGATGTGTGAATGAAAAAACAAACTTCCCTTCCTATGTGTGTATGCAGAAAATGCAATCCCTTGTCCCTTTATAGTTAAAGCTAGATGGATGCCTTGATGCTCTTGAAATTATTTTGGATACAACCTTAGGTGATAGTAATAGATGCTTAGAGCTTGGTCATTTATTATGGTCACAAAGCTTTATATTTATACATGATTCCCTTTGTTGAATTTTACAATTATCAACCCATAGAAGGATGACCCATAAAAAAGCAAGATGCCCAAAAGTGGTGAGTAAAGTAAAGAGAGGTTAGGGGCACTCAGAAGGACATGGATACTTGGGTGGTGGTGTCTAGAGTCATAAAATATAAAACAATTAAGTATCGATTGGTTTGTAGGGTGCAAGAGGCTAGAAAGAAGACATGAAACACAGAAACTATAGAAAACAGAAGTTAGAAGACAACCAAAATGAGGAAAATTCAACTCCCAAGCCAAAAATGCAAATTTTAACAAACTATTACGTAACCATTACTTCCTACAGGTGGTAATTACATGTTCACCAAAGGAAATTACAAAAATTCCATGATAGTTGGGTGTTCACATGGATCGACAAACACACAACCACCAACAGATGTTTACTGATTAAGCTAAAATGTAATTTATAAGCCTAATTTGAATGCTATTGTACCAGTAAATGAATAAAAATTAAGTACAGAAATTACACCTAAGCAAACTAAGTAAGCAATTATAAAACCTAAGTGCAAAGAGAGGGTAGAAAACCTTAGCTGATTCATAGTGAAATATGGACTGTGCCGAAGTGCTTCTTGGTCATCAATGTTAGTGTCATGTACAACCACAACTCAAAAAGATTTTTTTAAATTATAAGAAAAACAATTTTAAATTACAAACAGAGCTCTAATACCTGCATATTTAACTACACAAGTAATCAAATCCCCTCCAGTCCTCCATAATTTAAATGTCCTATGTGATTAAACAAAATACACACATTTAAGATTATATTCTAAAACTAAGAATTACTTCTCAACTTCTCAAGTTTTATTTTACTACCTCGAATAGACCTTGTATCTTGAATGCAATTACAAGCTCTCCTCTTTCTACTCAAGAGGTAGGAACTTGCCGCCCCGCGGCTCTTGTTATTAGATAATGTATTATTGTATGATGATTGAAAAATTAATAACTATAAAAAAACAATTGTATATGGTATCATTCTTTTCAGAGAGGTAATAGTGTTGAAGACGTTTAACAAAAGACTGGTTCATTATGAAGAAGAGGAGGTGATTGACTCTAGAGTAAGTTGCATCACTTCAAAAGAATACATAGTCGATATTTTCTTATAAGAACCATCATATTATTAACCCCATATTATTTTTATACAACCAGAAAATCCTTTTTAGTAAACAAATGAGTGATCAATCAAAATTCCATAACACCTCTCATATTTTCAATTACAAATTGGGAACCATTTCTTTCTGACATCTCTTTAAAAATCAAAGATTTCAAATATTCACTGTCGGATATGAATACCACACATAATGCATATTTCTTATTATAGAGCCTTTTTCTCTTCTACTTCAAATGCCCATTGTTAGATATGAATACTATGCATAATACATGTAAATTATTATAGAGATTTTTTTCTACTTCAAATGTCCATTGTTGGATATATGAATATCCATGCGTAATACATGTTACTTATTATAGAGATTTTTTTTTCTACTAAATCAGATATTAAAAAACATATATATATGTATATTGAAAGATGGCTGATGTATTCTGTGCTATGTAGGAATGATTCATTGTTTTCTTTGAGAGCACAAAATGAGGAGGTCATTCATTGCAAATGCGTCATTGTTAAGGAGCAGCTAAAACATGTCCTCATAAGGGAGAGGAGCCAATATTTGTGCACCCTAACTTTATGAGTGCACATATAAACCTAAACAACATATAACTGAAACAAAAATTCCCTTTAATAGACCATGTAAATATTTCATTTTAAAAAAATTAACTATGTGGAAGGGACCTTTTTGTTAATTTTTAAATTTGGTAATTTGAAATACAAAGAAAATTCAAGGTGCACCATTACTTGAGAGTTAAGTCATACATTTATTTTATTTATTTGTCATCATTTGATTGGTTAATTGGTTTGATATGACTTGATGTGACATATTCTATAGGGTGCATTTTTAAAAAATTTAAGTGGGAAAGTGACATGTACTAGCTCCTTTATTTTCATCTTCCCTCACATGTATTGGTCCATCCTCAAGGATTTTATCCTCTCCCTTATTGCAATACCTTTAAATATTGTAGATGAAGAATCATTCCATTTTAGTTTTTAATTATTCCAGTCTTAATTTAAGTGGTTAAATTGTTGATTTATAAGTTCACCAATTAGAAATCGTTTACCATTCAAATATTAGTTAGAGATTTGTTATGAATCACTTAAGCATTACTTTCACATTTGTTATGAATCACTTAAGGGTTACTTATCTTATTTTTAGTGGAAAACAAAGAAATACCCATGTCACGGACATTTTAATTAAAAGTTCTCCAGCTAAATATCTTGTAATTGAATTAAGAAACTTTTAAAAATTCATTAAACATAATAATGTGAAAATAACATTTGATTTAGTAAATAGGAAATGAGTCCCTTCAACCCGCCTTAAATATAAAACAAAAAATATATTTGATTTTTTATTATAATTTTTTTAAAAGATTTGAAAATTCACAAAGAAAAATAGAAAAACAATCTTTTGTGTGGAAATTGTTAAGACAATGATTATCATTTGTAATTGTGATTTAGAATTATATATGATATGTATCACGTTTATTTTTTCTTTAAAATTGCTCTAATTAAATTTAAAAAAACATCCAAAGAATTTCAACATTTGATGAAGAGAAATAGTAAAAATACATATTATACATTGGAGCTCTTTGATAAGAAAAACAATATAGGGATTGAGATTGAATGAATTGTGACATTCAGATATAACTTTGGTAGTAAATATATTATGAGATATCAATATTCAGATTTCTAATAGAAAATATGGTAAGGAATAATATCAAACAAATACATCCTAAAAGAAAACATATAAAAATGTATGTAGAAAGAATTAAGTTTCACAAAACTTGATGTAAGTTTGTTTTGATTCAATATTACTAGGGTTTGGTGCCTAAGGGTATTTGAAAAACTTGGATATTTGTAGAGATTCTCTTTACCTCATAATGCCCTCGCATATGTATAGTGGAATTTAGCATACAAGAATAACATATTGACATGGGTTACAGATGTTTTTGCTTTTAATTAGAAAATAAAAGGATTAAAGAACTTTGGGGATAGTTTCAGTTAAACAATAGACTACATGAAACTAAATTAAAATTGATTATAAGATTTACAATGGAATTTTTTTTTTGTTTCATATCTTTGAGAAAGTACTTGGTGCACAACTAAAGGTGTAGCAATCGTATGTGAAATATACGATGTAAACGCCAAAAGAGATATAGTGAAGAAGTGAAAGTGGATAGAGAGGAATAAAGGGAAAGGAAGATGGATGTAGCAAATGGCGTTTGAGGGTGGAGAAGTGCATGGGGAAGGAAAGAGGAATGGAGGAGCCAATGTGAAAATGAATTATATTTGAATAACACAACACATATGTCAATGGAAAGAAGGATAGAACTCGGTCAAGGAAGATGTAGATAAAACTGGAGAGGCTGATATCACAAAATGAAACTAGCAGAAGAAAAATGTATCGGAGAAAAATAGTTGTTTGAATTTGCACGTCTCCACTTTATGGGGTTGTTTGCAAAAAATAAACGTAAGTGGAATTTGAATGCAAGATTCACTGGACACATAAGGGACATGAAGTCATAGATTCTACTTGGAATGGACAAGTAGCGATTTCATGTAAAAATTAGATTGATGTTTATCTCCAACTATGAAGTTATTGATCAGGGTAGTGTAGTTTTCATGTGAGTGCAATTTAAGTCCAAAGGGGAAAAATAAAATAGGGAAAATCCAACATGTTCCAACTTTGGAAGCTAGCCGCAAAGAATACGGTGCGAAAAAGGTCAAGGAAACAATTTTTGGAGATGTTTAAAAAAGAAAATAACTATCAATCTGTATTGCCGATGTCAATAGTTTTTGTTTGTAATTTTGATTCTTACACTTTCTAGGTAGTTAGAATACAAATAAATGAAAGTGGAATTCACTTATGTGTGTCAAGGGTTAATTTAGAAACAGGAATATGTGGTGTGAACCTAAAATTATAGGGCAAGGGTTGTATACACAATTTCAATTAGGGTTATTTTGTAACTATTACAACAATGAAAAGGGTTTGTCTCTAGCCATGAGGCATGTTATTTTTCCAAGTGTGGACGATGGAGGTGAAATACATGAGGAAATGTGGGGGGAAAAGCAATGCACTTGTGGCCAGGGTGATGCATGCAACTTGGAGGAAGGTTTACCGAGACTACAACCCGATAGTTGTCATTACTACCTTTTGTGATTTAATGGATAATTTAGAGACAAGGATATGTCGATTGGACCTAAAACTCAATGGTTGGAGTTTCATATAAAATGGCCACTAGGGTTTTTGTATAGCTATAAATAAAACATATGTAGTTTTCTTATAGCCGTGAGACATGTAGTTTTTATAGATGTGAATCACTTAGGTGAAACACATGTTGGTTATGTGAAGGGAAATGGAACACACTTTTAGAAATGGAGTTTATTGCTTGTGAGGTGGGAGTAGATGGGACCACAATAGTTGAAATTACTTCCCTGGGATCATGTAGCAAGGACGTAGAAAATGAATGTTCAAGGAAGACAATCATGAATTAAAGGTCTGAAAAAATGTGATAATTTAATACATGCATTCCCCACAATTATTCCACAAGTTAGATTGTTACTGCTAGATAATATATTATATATGATCCAATTTTTTTCTTGATATCTCTTGCATTATACACATGAATGCAATTCCAAAAATAATTGAGGAACATAATCAATATGCTTCAAAGTATGTAAAATATTATATTGTATTTAAATAGAGATTGATTATGAATCTAAAATAAAACTAAAATAATAAATTTCATCCATATTAGGATGCATATATTTAAAAAATCATATATTCCCTCAATCACCAACATGAAATATTTGAAACGAAGAAAATTTTCTATAAAATAAGCATTGATAAATGCCCTCGCTTTATCTCTAAACATGACGTGTCCCTCCTTCCGAGTGCTGTCACTTAGGAAAAATCCTTATCTCATACGTCGTTGATCAACCTTACTTCAATTTATACATATGTCAAACAATGAATGTCAACTGTTGAAGTTAAAATAAGTAACCTGATACTGGTGTGGACATTGATACAGAAGAGGATTTCGAAGGTGATGATTTTGATACTACGGTGATGTTGATATAGACAAGGACGTGCATGAAGATTAATAATGGTTATTTTCAGAGGCCATGGGGTGTCTGATGGTACATGGAAATAATCAATGACCTATTGTGGGATTTTAATGGTGTCATCTGTTTGGAAGGGGTTTTTAATTTATTCTATTTGGAAAAATAAAGGAGGTTGGTTTTGCTAGCGGAGGAAGAGGAGCTAGAAGATAGGTGTATGTGGCTGAGAGGAACTAGAAAACAAAAAAAAAATAGTATTTATCCTAATCTTATGTCTCATCTCTCTGGTAACAAGACATAGGTGGATTGGAAAAACACAGTACAAGAGGTAAGGTTTTGTGCTGCATCATTTTGAATATATAATGAATGCAAGTAATTTACTTTTATATTTATTCTATCTTGCAAATCAATGGCCGAAGGTGTAACCTTGCAGGGCATCGAAGTACGTTAAACTTTCGATCGCCAATCTAAATGTGCATGTGAGAGATGAGATGTGCTTTCCCATTGTCAAAAACTTCTTTCGACGTAGTAACAAATAAAAATCCCACACATAAAATAATTATATATTTTTATTATTGCAAGTAATGAATTATATAGGGTAATTGTTCAAGTTGACTTTATAGGGAAATGAATCCTTTCACACATTATGCTGAAATAATTGAAAAGATAAATTCATTACCTCTTTTGCTTCTGCATTGAAATAGGGAATTAAATCTTAATCAATTCAATGAAGTCACTTTAGAAAACACTGAACGATTATTTGTATGCACCATAAGAACTTGAATGATTCTTTCCCTATCCTGATCTCTTATATCGCTCATCAAAAATTATAAATTTCGTGGGAAAAACAAAGGCCATGGCCAACTCTTGCTCATGTTGTTCTTCCTCTAAACAAGATAAATCCACTCCTATGCATGATTTTATTCATGCGCAACATTACTAATCAATATGTAGCTCAACAATTAGATGCACTTATTGATTTCATTTAAGTGTTGTACTGAATAATTGATGAGCTTTTTCACAAGCATATTTATTTCCTTCTTTTTAAATCTGCTTGCACATAACCGCGGGCTTAATAATATTTTCTAGTGAGGTTTCAAATGTGTGACGTTGAGAACTAAAAAAGTGAAGGGAAGATTAGGGATTGCCAACATTATACTGATCAAGAAGAGGTTGTAGCCTCCCGAGGGATATCTCTGCCCCACCCAAACAAGAAATCGAAGATAAATGCATTTTTACAATTATTTCGTTAAAAAATGTGCATGTTTACTACTCTTTGCTAATGTGGAAAGTATATATTTTGTTAATGAAAATAATGACAATGTTAGAGGGAGATACGAGAAAATTCAAGAAGCAGAGAAAAAATGTTGTCGAGGTGAATACCTGATTGAATTTGCATATGTTGACTCCTTTTGGTAGTTAGAGAAATTGTAAAAGCAAGGGAATTTTAATACACGGTGTACGGGAGACATTAGGGAAAGGAGTACGTGTATTATTCAAGCTAATGATGAGGGTACCAAACTATTCACGTCAATGCAATTTGCGTTGATTTAAAAAGCACCATGTTATATGATTAGTTAGAAAAATCAATAAATAAATATTCTCCAAATTGCACTTGCACCATTAATAAATTGATAAGTGTTAAAAAGTTAACGCATGAAGGAGAAGAAGATATAATTTGTTTTTTCAGATAGTACGGTGTAGGAAGAGATGATTGCGCCCCCTTCAATTTAGTCTGGTTTGGATCCACACATGTCTAGGGCTTGAAGAGCTTTGAATACATATTGCAAAGGCTTATCCATCTTTCAGCGAGCAATTTTAGATGAAAATCAAGGCTCCTTGTAGAAATTCTATGGAGGGGGGGCGAGAAACAAGGCATAAACCGAAACAAAGCTTACAATCACATGGCTCTGCATATGAGTGCTATTTATTTATTTCTATTGAATCGTTTCTTTTAGGTTTAGTCGAATATGGTTCTTTTATTGAACAAGATAAAACAGAAACAAAAAGAAAAGCAAAACATCTGCATCACTGTCGATGACCAGGATGGCCTTTGACGAAATGATCTTGTACATCTGAGTTATGTGAGCAATTATAGAAAAAAAAAATTGGAGCTTCTTGTAGAATTTCCAAGAGGGGTCAAAAATAGGGGCTAAACTATAATAAAGCTTAGGATGACATATTTTAAATTTGTTTTTATGGGCTTTTAATATAGACAATCCTTAAATCGATAAGATTGTTGTTGAAAATATATGATATGAATCGTATAGCTTCAAAATTATTTGTTTCTCCATGTATTTAACAACAAAATAAAAGTTGAGTAGGAAAAATAGACCCATGCCAATTTTTACATGATAAATATTTGATTTTAAAATTAATCTAACTTTAGCGAAAATACTAGAATAAAAATAAAAATAGGATGCAAAAATGACAGCTTGTTGGATCCTTTAATCCGATGGGTCACGTCTCTCCATTTTCACTTTGTTTTTCCCTCACACAACGAGTTTCATGTAGACAGATATATAGATGTTGACAGGAGGGCACCGTAATTCATCGTTTCAGCGTCTAAATTCCAGGTGCCAAAGAATAGATAGTTTTCTTATCTCGTCTAACAGTCGGAAAGAATTTGTATCTGGGTTTGGAATGAGCCTTTTCCGTGTTAAATCCATTGAGAAATTGATAATATATGGTGTTGAGGTGGTCAAATTGTTGTACACACTGTTTCAAGAATGAATTTTATTGAATTTATTGATCCGATGTTGCCGTGAGGACATGCGCTTAAATAACCATATGGAAATGTATGTATAGGGTAGGAAAAAAATTGTTTTTACGAGAAGGTCATTTAAATTTTTGGTTCGGTTAAAACATATGCAGTTCCAGATACATCATGGGCAGGCTATATCACAGTGGTCGTTGATTCAGCGATATGGAAATGCCTTTGGACGTAATTAGGATTATTTTATGGATCAAAATGGTGCAATAGAATTTTTTTTCTAAAAATTATATTGAATATGTGTATCTTTAATTAAATGGTTTCATCTTCCTTAATCACACGTGTCTTTCTTTAATTACGAAAGGCCAAATTGTATTTACTTCAAGGAGATAGTTGTTGGAAATAAATATTGTTGTAACAACACATTTCACTATTTTCCATGCATCATATTTTGCAAAATAGAACCATAGTGAAAAGCTTAAAAGTTAAACCATAAAATATTAAATACTTCCTAAATATAAACCCTAAACACTATATCTTAAATGATCCAAAATTGGATATGAGATATGTCAATTCATGTAATTTACATTGTCAGAACTTGTAAAAATATATTTCTTGTAAAATCACAAAATAAACTATATGATTTTGTAATGCCCACTCCTCTTCGAGACTTATTTTACTATGTTTCTTATTATTATTGATTGAGACATGGACTTTATTATTATATCTTGGATAGCTTATAGATAGACACAATGTACATTATGATTGTTATTGTGTTCTAATGACTATATTTGGATTATTGAACTAACCCTGTGAATTATTGGATGTTGAGAATTGTTAATAACGCTCTCCGCCCTCCGCCCTCCACAATCTCACCAGATGTTCAAAGTATCCCTATTCTAAGGACATAAGATGATGTTTCCATTGATGATGACAATGATGATGGGGGTGACAGTGATGATTTGACAAGACCAAAACCCACAATAAAAACTGAGTATATGCCTAATTGGTATAATAATATGATACGAGATTCCAAATTTGATGGTCCTCTAGAAACATTCACTCTTAGACCATGGACTCAAAGAAAAGCTTGTGAAGAGGTAATTTTTTCTTTAATGAGTAAATTTGTTGAATTTGTTGAGCCCTCTATAGTTTAAGAAGCCCTATAATCCAAACCTTGGAAAGATGTCATGGAAGTCGAATATTAGTTAGTGATGAAAAATAACACTTGGTAGTTTGTCAATCTTCCACCAAAGAAGAATCCCTTATGATGGAGATGGATTTTCAAAATAAAGTACAAAGCATATGGGACCATTAACAAGTACAAGGTGAGACTAGTAGCAAAGGGGTATGCTCAAAAAGAAGGTATTGACTATAAGGATACCTTTTTTCCCATAGCTAAGATTGGAATGATATTTTCTCTAGCTACACAGTTTGGATAGAAATTTCACTCAATGGATGTGAAAAATTTATTTCTCAATGGATACTTATAGGAAGAGTTCTACATGACTCACCTAGAATTTTTTATCGTACTTGAAAAGGAAGAAAAAGTATGTGGACTTATCAAATCACCACACAGTCTTAAACAAGCTCCTTGGGCTTGGTAAATCAAGATAGATTAACATCTCATTCAGCATGGATTCCAAAGGAACCCCTATGATCCCAATCTCTACCTCAAAAAGAAAGAGGGGGAGATTGTAATTTTTTTTGTCTATGTTGATGATCTTATCATCACTGGAAACATACTGATGAGGATCAATGCAATGAAGAATGATCTTAATAGATCATTCGACATGACAGATCTCGGGCTAATGAACTATTTTCTTGGATTGGAAGTTTGACAAAAAAAAATAAAATCACATCTTTGTTTCTCAATTGAAATATGCTAAGACCAAAAGTTTTTGATGATGGACTGTATTCCAATTTCCACACCTATGGAAACAAGACTTAAGTTATCTCATACAGATCCATCACCACATGTAAATACAACTCTCTATTGATAGTTGATTGGAAGTCTCGTTTACTTTAATTATAATAGGCCAGATATCAGCTTTTTTGTCATCTATATTTCATGATTCATGCAAGGACCAAGAGTTTGTCACTGGAAAGCAACAAAGTGGATCTTAAGATACATTAGAGGAACTATGGATTTTGGCCTAGAGTACAAGAAAAATGATCAATTCTTCTTAACAAGATATTTGGACTCAGATACTATAGGTAACAATGATGAAAAGAAATCAACTTCTAGATTTGTATTTTTTTGGGATGTAGTTCAATATCATTGAAGCAAGAAACAAAACTATGTTTCTCAATCTTCCACAAAAGCTTAATATCACGCTACATGTGGAGCTGTCTACGAAACAATATGGTTATGTTGTATACTTAAGGGACTTGGACTACCATAGAATAAACCTACCATCTTGTATGTTGACAATAAAGTTGTTCTAAAAATTATTCACAGTCCAATATTTTATGAGAGGATGAAGCACATTAAGGTACAACTATATTTCATTTGTAAACATATTATACAACACAACATTTAGCTTCAGTTTTGCCCAACATATCAACAACGTGCATATGTATTCACAAAATCACTTGCACAAGATAAATTTGAGACATTCATATAATTTATCTCTTGTTCACTTGAAATGATATAGAATTAAGGGGTGGAATGTTGGGTAAAAACATGTGTAGATAGTTAATTCTGCATAGTAATTATATTTTTTACTATTACTATAGGTACTTTGTTATATGTTTATAACTAAACAATTGTAATTGTATTTGTTTGATTGTGGGAATTATGTTCCCATGTTATTTTTAGTTGTGTTTTAGTTATACTTTTGGTTGGATTTTTAAAATATAAAACCATATTTTTTATTTTTCATGGATTTTCAATACATATAAGTATTGCAACCCCTCCTACTCTGTAATCAAGTTCTATATCAATAAGATTTACCAGGATTCCATACTTATTATACATTTGTAAATCAATGATGTTTGAATGTCAGTGATTTTGAGAAAGCTGACTAAGGAAAAATAAAATCCATGAGCCATTATGAATCATGGACTGTCACATGGCCCAAAGTCCAAAATCCATTATTGACCCACATGGACCAATCGCAAGAAATTGGGTCCTAGGAAAACAAAGATTAAGTGACATGGCGGTCAAAGATATGAAATATTATCTCCAATCATGGGTTTCCAAGTGGTCATAGTCCAATGATTCCGTATCCAATCACAAGTTACCATGTGGTACTAATCATTGAAAATTGAGTGTAGGGAAAACTAAATAATGGGATAAAATGGAGATAGATACCAGATAGTGTAATGAATCATAGGCTGTTAAGTTTCAAAAAAAAATCCCCAAAGTCTTCTAAGATGGTATAGTTTGGTTTTATTTCAGTTGATGCAATGGCCAATAAGGATGGAACAAGTGGCATAAGTGAATCTAAGGTTAAAATTAATAGCCTTATGGTCGTCAACTATGCAAAATTTCCAAAAAACTCTTAGGACCACCAAATCAGGTGATATAAAGCTCGTTGAAAAGCTCTTGAGGATTTCTTCAACATGGTAATGGTTTAATGTCACCATATTTTATTATTCAAGATGTTGGGGAGTCGTATATTCTAGAAAATTTTCTGGGATATGCTTTGAATCCATTTGAGCATATATTTTTAATGAAGCACATTTTATGAGGATTTGAGCATGAGAAACACAAAGATTCAAAAATATTCCCTTCTTACCCTCCCCCCTCTTCTCTTCCCCTTTCTATAAATTTTAGTTATGCATATTATGATAAGATCCTCTCCTTTAATGTAAAGTTACTCTACCCATTTAGGTTTCTGAGCATCCTGAGTGTTCATACCTCTATTTTTTAGCATGTGTAATGCACTCAATGCATTTTTCATGGTTTTAGTAGATTATGTATCTTTCTAGAATTAATATCATGTTTATTGTGGCTCATATATTCTCTTTGAATTTTTTTATTTCTCTCTTGTCATTTTGTTTTGTTATGCTATAATATGTGTGGGTTATGTTTACATGGTTTGATTATTCTACTTCATTAAAGGACAAAGGGATGGTTTTGTTTTTTTTTTTAAAGTTAATTTTGGCTTATATCTACCCTTTAGAATTATGTTTTTTTCACTTTCCTCTTGTCTCAAGGTTTAAGGAGAGTGATCCTGCTTTTTGGTGTATCACCACTTCCTTTCCATCATTTTATTCTTTACCTTTCCTCCATGTAGTTGTTAGAGTAGTATTTGAGGTAGTTTTGGCATTTGTATAACTTATGATAAGAAGTTAGATTATTTAGAGGTATGCCATAAGAGATCCAAGGTTCCAAACATTAAGTAAATTCTCATTGTTGTTGGTGATATGAAAATATTCATTTGGTACTCTTGGGTGCACACTTTCAACATCCAATACTAACAATAGGAAAAGATGAGGGGTATATATTTTTATAGAAGCATGTATGTGCATATTTTATTAGTCATCCAAAGGGATTGATGAATAAATATGTAAATTTAAGTGTCAAAACATCAATCCCTAAGTTTTAATACACACAAATTATTGAGTAATTCATCTTACCCCCCATGAGTAAGATTTTTTCAGCATGTTAGGGTTTAAAAATATTGATCATATATTTTGTGGATCAATCTTATTCTTTGAGTCATTTTTGTATCTCTATAGTTTTTGTAAGTTTTTCATATGCATAAATGTGTTTTAGCTCTATACATGACAACCTAAATGCATTGGTTAGGTGTTCTTCAATACCGTGGAGAACAATACACAAAATTATTGCATATTTTAAAAAATTCATGGTACAAGCAAAAGGGTAGAAAAATAGTAAATAAAGGTTAAAGATTTGCTAGGTCCTTCAACGAATGAATACAATATTTAGAAGAATCATAACCACTTATATCAAGTACATAATACTTTTATATTTTTAACCAAGAACGTTTTGCTTTCATCGTTATAGTTTCTCGTTGTAAAAAATGAAATTATAAATTTCTAATTAAGGTAGATGAATGAGTTAGCATGTTGGAAAATAATTAGCTTTCCTAGTATCTAGATAGGCCAATGAATGAATTAGCATTATTAAAAAATGTTTTTCCTATGTAAAGATAGGGAAAATCAGTGAATCAATATTTTTGGAAAACAATTATATTTTCCCTGATTTCCAAAGATGAAAAATAATCCATGAAAATAAGTAAAGATTGGGAAAGCTTATATACCAATTAGTGATTTTTATATGAAAATTGCATGAAAGGGATCTTTTCTAATTACTCACTTTTAGAACTTCAAGGAGAGTTTTCTATTATTCGATTACATCCATAATTAATGAGAAAGTAAATTTTGACCTTTGTTTCATCATAAATGGATCTACAATACTCATATTACAACTTTTATGTATGTATTTGCTTTAATATTTCATTGATTTAGTAGATATGCATACAAGTGGGTACGTGTCTTATCGTTTTTTACAATGATTTTAGAGAATCCACCAAACTTTAATATGTAGTATCTATTAATAGGGGCATTGATAAAATTAGTATTATTGGTCAAACAATTACTTTTCTTAAATTTAAATTGCTCTATTATTACCAATAAATAAATACACTTCATTATTTTACCTTGTGATGCAAGAGCATTACGGGAAAATTGGATATCTTGCATAATTTGGGAATTTTTGCAAGTTTGGATTCATGTGAGGATGGTGATAAAAATAAGGAACGTGGAAAGCCTAACACAACAATTTTGTTATTGTATAAAAGTGCAAGGTAGCTTTACGTAATAGGCGATTGTATAGTGCACATGAGGATTACGTAATTTGGAGCTCGAAGTGGTGCATAATGTTTTCGTAAAGGATTGATATGCAAGGTGTTTATGTAAGTATTTTTGGTAAAGGATTGATATGCAAGGTGTTTATGTAAGTATTACAAGGGATGAAACAATTTGTTTTTCACAATGACTATGCAAGAGTTGGCGAAAGTATGTGCCCATATCCTTTGGGTAAGTGTAAGTGACTAGGGCATAGTAGCAGTATGTTAAAAATGCAATTTATAATAAAGGGGTATGATAGAGGTGATTAAGATTAAATGAGGAACAACTAATAGTGACACATGTCATTAACATAACTAAGAGTGGAATATGGCCATATCTGACAAGTGTCTAAAAAATCATATGAAACATTTGTGAGAAGGATATCAAGGAATAATTATCCTCAATAACTAGGTTGACAAGATGTAAGTGATCAAATAATTAGATGGCATGGTAGTTCGTAGAAATTAATGAAAATATTTTGAAATGTGGAAGAGAAAGAACTAGGAAAGTATAACATGAAGTTGGGATCATCACATTGATGATTTTGGTTGAAAGTTTGGAGAAGAAAGATTTGGGAGAATCTTGGGAAAAGAGAGAGAGTTGAATGGAATAAGCAAATCATTCAAGTAATCTTAGGAATCACACACCAATGTAATAGATTTATTGTTATCTTTAATCTCTCTAAGAACTTATGTAGAGGGATTGATCATTGTAGATGTAATTAAGACTTTAAATCAATAGAATCTACCTATATTTTTGGTAATCCACTATGTATTTTCAAATACTTAAGGATGTGGGACCTTCCCACATCATTTAGTATCTCATCAAGTGGTATTATAATAAGGAAGAAACCTTTGGGAAGATAGTGAAAGGATATCTATGAGAGAGGGAAAGGATAACATAATTTCGAATAGGAGGTAATTGGTTGAGACATAAATATTCCACCAAGATGAACTAGTTTAAGAGGTACAACAAACACATTGGTGATGGGAAAGCTAGAATAAGTCATGAACAAGCTTAAAGGTGTGAAGATTATGCCAAATGTTGTAAAATAAGACCATAAAATAGGCTTTATGGCTCGAGATGCTCAAATTTGAGATGAAGAAGAAGAATAAGGTGAAGCAAATGAATAAGAAGATACTATAGAAGCTAGTGAGGTGCAAATCTTGAAGGAAACCTAAAAAAATGGGATGAGGGCCAAGAATGGATGTTGCATATTTTTTACGAAGATTGGAACTATATGAACTAGTAGATTACATTACTAACATAATAACTTGAGTTAAAGTAGATCAGTGAACCTCAAAGAGTGGAGGTGGAACAAACCAAGTTGAAAGAGAACACAAATTTATGGTGGAAATAGACTCAAACTAAGTGTTGAAGAAGAGAAAAAGATAAGATTTGTTAATGGGACATAATGATGTCAAAATTGAGAAGTAAGTTTTTTCCTACAAATTACCAAATGAATTTGTTTAGAAGGTTGCAAATTTTGGGACAAAATAAAATTCATGTCAAAGATTATACCAAAGAGCTACATTGCATCATGATTTGATCTTAACATGTGGGGGTTGACCAAGAATATGTTGCAAGGCACGCCAAGGGCTTGAGATTTGGAATCTAGGAGGAGATAAACCTTATGTGTATTTATAAGGTAAAATAAGCCTACCAATTAGCACTAAACACCAAAGAAAGTTAGCACGCAAGGGTTAGATTGCAACATGAGGAAGAGGTGGAAGGATAATTCATGAAAGGGGAAATGGCTTTTACATACACAATAAACAATAAGGTTAAGGGTGTAATAGTTTGAAAATGCGTGTGTAAGGAAGAGCATAGTACAAGGGATGTCATACTCACCACATGGAAATAGAATATTTAATTAGGGAAGGTGAAGAGGATTCCCTTAAATATGTTTCAAGTGTAGAAAAGTAGGACATCATGTATATGATTGTTCTAATATGAAAAGTGAGGGAGTAAATAGGAACAAAGAAGGAAGTGTGCATATGGTGCATGGAGATACAAAGTCTATAAGTTCAATTGATAAATTTGAAGGAACTTTGTGTGAACAATCCTTGATGATAAGAAAAGTATTGTTGAAGACTACATAGAATGAGGATGAAATAGTGTAAGGGAAGAATGTGTGTAGAACATTATACAAGCCAGCAGGAAATTGTTACAAGGCGATTATTGATATGAGTGCAAAAAAATTGGTTTCTTTTGAAATGGTGGAAATTTAGGGATGACTAAAATTACACATCCCAGCCTATATAAGTTGTTATGGTTACAGAAAGGACATAAAGTTTTGGTGAACAAAAAAAGTATTGTCAAATTTTAGATTGAAATTTATTGTAATGAAGTGTTTTTTTATATGATACTGATATATGTTTTCTATTTGTTGCTAGGTAAAACTTTAAAATATGATCGTAAGGATATTCATGATGGGAATGAAAATTTCATTCGCATAGAGAAGGATGAAAATAATTTCAGCTTTTTACCTTTGAAATATAAGGATGAAGGTCAAGTATGTAGAGGAGTGTTCCCAAGAGTGTTGGTTGTTTCAGGAAAAAAGTTCTTAAAATAACTAGAGAATTAAATGGCATTTTTTGCACTTATGACAAAAATTATGTAAGGAGGGTCCATAGAATACAAGGAAGTTCTAAAAGAAGTGTGCAACCACTAGATGAATATATGAAAATAGTGATATAATATTTTTCACAAGGATTGAATCCAATTTACACTATCAACCATAAAATTGATTTGATACCTTGATCGAATTTCCTAAATAAGGGACCATATAGTATAACACCTAAAGAAAATGTGGAAGTAAGGTTCCAAGTGTAAGATTTTTTAGATAGAGGCTTGGAGTTATAAATCCTAAGCTCATTCCCAATACCCATAGTGTTAGAACCAAATAAAGGAGGAGAATGACATATGTGTGTAGACTCAAGTGCCATATATAAGATTACAATCAAGTACATATTTCCATTACCAAGAATGGATGTTTTAATGTATTGTCTTATTAGTCAAGGTATTTTTCTAATATTGAATTGAAGATTAGCTACCATCAAATATGCATCAAGGAGATGAGTGGAAAATGGTATTCAAGACCAAAAGAGGGGTTGTATAAGTGGTTGGTTATGACATTCAGATCGACTGATTCCCCAAGTACATTTATGTAGTTGATGAAAAAAGTGTTGATTCTATTTTTTTGGAATTTTTTAATTATATATTTGGATCATGCTATGGTGTTTAGTAAGACAATTGAATAACACCTGAATCATTTGTGCATGGTGATGAATCACTTATAAGAGAAAATGTAATTGATAAACATAAATAATTTTACCTTTACACATGAATATTTTGTATATTTGGGTTTTATGTTGTCCCAAGAAGGCTTGTAGATAGACCCTTAAAAGGTACATGAAATAGTGGAGTGACGATCATTGAGGAGTGTGACCAAGGTGATAATTTTTCATGGAATTGAAAGTTTCTATAGGAATTTCATCAATAATTGTAGTGGAGTACGTGTAGACATCACAAAGACAGTGAAAGGATATTGTAGGGAATATGTATGGACAGAAGAACTGGAATGAAGATTTCAATAATTTAAGTAGAGAATATTAGTATAAAGAGAATTGGAATTACTAACATTTGACAAGCTTTTTTAGGTCAATTTTGATGCAAGTGGTGTAGCCATAGGCATAATTTTAATCCAAGAAGGATGACCCATAACCTACTTCAGTGAGAAGTTGAATGATTCCAAGAAGAAATATTCAATCTATGAACAAGAAAGCTATAACCTCAAATCAATGAATCTGTGTTGTTTTCCACTAATAAAATTTCATTTATACTAAGGCCAAAAGAGGGGGGAAATATTTGTATTATACTATCAAATTTTCACCTAACCTATCTTTTGACATATGCATAAAGGCCAAAAATAAAAAATAATAGAATTTTTATTATACTATCAACTTCTCACCTGGCCTATTTATAATGTTAGGATTCAAACTTGAAGGAATATCCTCATTTGTAGAAGACTCAATGTCAGGATGAAAGTGTGAGAAAAGATAAAGCTGGGACTAGTGATCTGCTCTCCCCACTACTATTATGGAATCACTGAGTATCTCCCTAATAACCACATAATCTAGAGTGATCTTAACCCACTTGCCTAAACCGTGGTGTGTGATTTGATAGATTGACATGATATTAGTTGAAAATTAAGGTAATGAAAGAAAATCCTAAAATGTCCCATCACCTATGTCAATAAATCCTCTCTCAGATACCTCAGCAAAAGTGTGATCACCCATGAAAATAGTTGGCATATACAATGGCCCTAAGGAAGTGAAGGAAACCTATGATGAATCTATGTGGTGTGAAGTGCCCAAGATAAGAACACATGTGGTAGGTTGAGATGAAATTACTACAAGTTTTATTCCCTTATCTTTCCCCTTGTTGTTGTCTTTTTCCTTTGTAAACTCCTAAAATGATTAACTTTGTGTGTCTAAACCAAGAACCTTGATATTGTTCTTCTCTAGAATGCGTATCAAGTGATCAATTTTTTTTTACATACACTTATGCTAATAATTTCTAGGTTTTCTATAATGGGCACGTTTTACCCTCTCTTTCTTAGGTTTGTCTTTAGAAGATGTGGTCTTATTTGTTGCTTTTTTATCTTTATTTTTCTCATTTTCTATTTGTTCTATTTCTTATCCTTGCTATTTGAAACTTTTTTTTTTTAATCTATCAAATAAGTTAAGTGACTTAGAAGAATTCAAATATCCTATTTTTATAAGCTTATCTTGCTCTTAGTCAAAGAGGTAGAAAAATCATATAAGGAAGGCATTTTCCACATGGCTCCAAGGGCACTCCTAGTGGCATGGAAGGTAGAAACAAAAATTGAATATTCATGACCTAACTTTGTAAGAATAAAAAGATTTATTTGTTTTTCCTTTTTGTCTATCCCACATTGATTCAACTGAAATCTAAGCAATTTAAATTTTGTGAAGAAGTCGTGTATAGTATTAAATTTTTTTAGACTCAAACTAATGATCTCATTCTCTAGTTCATGACCCTCATTACATATTTATTCCAAAAAATTCCTTTTAATATGGTATAGACGTCATTGGGTGTGTTAGTTGATTCTATGTGAAAGAGTAAATAAGAAGATACTGAAAAATATAATAGAACATAGACATCATCACATCGATTAAACTACTTAACTTTAGTTATATGTGATGTTGGTTTAATTTCAAGACTAATTATGATCCCATGTAAACCCTTGCTCCTCAGAAAGATTTACATTTTTTATTTTCCAATACTGATAGTTAAATGGTGTGAGAAACACATTTTGATCCATAATGCACAAAAATAGATTGTAGAAATGAAAGTGCAAGATAGCCCCACTGAAATTATTTGCAATAACCCCCAAGGTTGGTGCTTTAGAATTTAGTGTGAATACAATTCTTGAAGGCCAAAAGAGTATGATACTATCTAAGAAAGGAAATAAAAGTAGTACAAATGGGAAGATCTTGAAAAAAATTCACACTTAAAAAAGGCATCTCGAAAGAAGTTTCCAGTAGACAGTTATGTCTCTTACAAGTTTAAATTGCTTACAAATTTTAATACATTCTCATTCGCCTTCTCAAAAAAAATCATCCCTTGACCTCTTACAAATTTCAACATTTTCTTGAGCATCTTACAATTTTTTTTACTTCTTGTGAGTTAATCCACCTTGTGTTGGGAGTGACCAGGGGATAAGGCTAGAGAAAATGGTTATCGTGTTTAGGGTTAAAGCATCCAAAAATAGGGTTAAGTACGACCTGTGTTACTACCTTGAGTTGTGTGTAAATCATTATGATCACATGAAAATTGTGACACCGCCACCACACAAAAATAATGTCATTGTCATTACTAACAAAATTCCTTCTACCTCGACCCACATGCAAACTAGTATGCCTACACAAGAAAAATACTTCATACTCTATATTAGTAATATGTTCACCATGCACAATTATGATAGGTACAATTGAAGAACATGTATATACATTTGTGAAATAGGTGCGCATAAATAATAATGTAGGAATAATTGTCACCAAATGTATAACAACAAGTTTGAACCCCTACAAAAGATCTCAAAAATTCTATAAAAATCCAAAAACAAGGTTTCTCGTAAATTGTTTCGTGGTACAAAATACCAACAAATAGACCAGAAATGACTGTAATCAAACCTGAAAAATACCACATTTGGTTTCTTTCTGATCATAATCAAGTTTACTATCAATCTTATGGTTTTGGCATGGTCCAGACTCATTGTTGTAGTTTGTTTCTCTAGAAAATACATGGAATGAAGATTGTCCTACAAAACCCACTTATACAAGGATTTTTCCTTCCTCATTTTTTATTCTCCAGATCATACAAATATGAGAGAGAAGAGCATACTCATATACAAATGAACTAAAATAACAAGACTGAAATAACTCAAAATTCCAACAAAATAAATACAATAAAACGATGACATTTGATTCCTAGAACGAGCTCTGATACCATGTGAGAATGTGGGCCAAGATCGGGCATTGGTAAAATATGAATGCACAGATACAGTAATGTTGCAAGAGAGAGAAGCCACAGGTGAGCCAATAGATGGCTTGCATATTGAATGCATGGGAAAATAAATTTACAAGAGGTGTATAAATAGGAAGTAGGGAAGTGTTTGCCACCTAAAAAGGTAGAGAAGAATAACTCCCATATATTCAGACAACGCCTAAGTAAGCTAAATACATGGGTGTAAAAAATCATGTAGTGGAATAAAAAACTACACTAACATGCATATTTTTGAGGTATAAAAAGTTGAGAAGTAGTCGTTGATGTCATGTTGGTCAAGGCAAGTTTGGAATGTTTTCATTGATATTAGGATGATAGTGTGATGCATGGTTGATGTCAAATTGGATATTGTGCCTTGTTAATGCCAAAGAGTGATGTGGAGAGTTTGTTGTGAGTTTTCATTGATGAAAAATGATGCCTAATGATGATGTGAAGGTTTGCGTGATGGATTTCAATTGTTTGTCAAGTCATTTGGAGTACAAAGATAGAGGTATGAAGGTTTGTTCCTAACATGAAGACTAAACAAGATGAAAAAATTTAACATATTATTGAAAGAGTATTGAAGTATAAAACTTCAGAGTTTGTCTGGAGTCTATTTTATTTGCTTTGGAGTTAGACCAGAAAGCATTAGAGTCTAACCAAAGTTCTTCAGAAGTTTGGTCTATTAATTCAGTATTTGTTTGGATTATTCTATAATGATTTGGAGTTTGTATGAAAGCTTTTATATTGCTTCAGTGTCTGTCTGGAGTATGATATAATTCTTCGGAGTCTATACAAAGTATGTTCTATTTGATTTAGAGTATGAATTAAATGCTTTGAATTCTATCTAAAGTATTTGGTTTGCTTTGATATGGGACTAGTGGTTTCGGCCGACTATTGTAATGTATTTATGAGTTTGTCAAGGATCAGTTTTTTTGATCATGTTTGGTTGAGATTCAAAGGATTTGAAATCAGATTTTTGATTTTCTTGTTGTTAGCTGACGGTCTCTATTTTTGGCACTAAAATGTTCCATATGTTCTATTATATGGCCGACCTGTATGCTTTGCTAGAGAAAATGAATATGTAAAGAGGAGAGTGCGAACTTCTAAGAATAAGAGAAAGAGAAAACTCAAGCAGATGGAGATTAAAATGATATAATTTGGTCATAACAATTTAGAAGAAGCCTCTGGTGTGATTACTCCATGTTTTTCTAATGCTTTTATGTATATGTATATGTATGGCTGACTTATATGTTTTTATACTTGGAGGATCGACCTATGTTGATATGTTCATTGATTTTTTGTATGGGTAACCTAATGCATCATGACCGACCTATATGATGTTTGTGCTTGAGACAACTAGACATATAAGGCAATTTTGATCTATTTTGTAGTGGAGTATGGAGAGTATGATCAACCTATAGAGGCTTGAGAAGATTGTATAAGGTCTTAAATACCATGGAGAATACATGGATGTTGAATATTTGGAGTGCTAAAGCTATTAAGGGCAGTTCATCCATGACCTAGTGAAAGTGAATAAAAATAAGAGTGAGTGAGCTAAGGAGGCATTTTTGAGTGTCTTCAAGGGAAAACAAATTTGTGTATGAATAGAATTTGATGTTTGATGACCAAAATGTGTGTTAGATACTTGATTTGATGCTGATGTATTAGAGATAGAGAGTAGAATTCCATCATTTATAGAGTGAGCAACAAGAAGAAGGTGGAAAATAATTTTAGGTGGTTGAGTTGGTGTTTGGTTTTCCTTATGGAGTTGGTGATTCACTAAAACCTTGGGGGTTTGGTGCCTCCTTGTAAGTTGGTGATTGATAAAGTCAGGTTGGTGCCTAATAAATTAGGGGGTTGGTGCCTCCTTGCAAGTTAGTACTTGCTAAATTATAGTTGTTGCTACATAAATTAGGGGTTGGTGCTCCTTATGCAATTGGTATTTCACTAAATTTTGATTGTTGTTTATTAATACAATGATCAGTGGGTTTCATTCCCCTTGAGGTTTTCCCACCTATATGTTGTGTTCATGTGTTCTCTCTATTGTTTCATGCTCATATGGATGGTTGTTATTTTTTGAATTGTTATATCATGATGGTTCATTAAATTGTTCACACAAGTTAACTAAAAGCTCACTATGGCTCATATATGTTGAATGCAAGTTAAGATAATCGAAGTAAAAGTTTTAAATGACATTGATTCACCCCCCAATGATTGTGCTTCCAATACAAAAACATGTAAAATATTCTCAAAGGTATTTGGAGGACTTTTGAGGTGCAAAAGCACATAAAATATCCCCTTTAGACTTTGCAGAAAAGTTTGAGCTACAAAAACACATAAAATCTCTCCATAGGGATTTGTCAAGGATTTGAGGTGCAAAGGAACATAGAATCTCCCCAAAGGTATTTCTCAAGGATTTTGGATACAATATCACATAAAATATCCCCAAATTTCTTATGGGGGAGGGGGGTTAGGTGCAAATGCAACCCAAATTTTCCCTTTAGTATTTGTTTAGGATTTGGTGTGCAAAATTACATAAAATCTCCCCAAAGGTCTTTATTGGGGATTTTTGGTACAAAAGCACAAAATATCTCCAAAGGGCTTTGAGAGAGTTAAAATCCCATAAAAATATACCCTTTAGTATTTTTGGGTGATTTTGAAGTGAAAAAACATATAAAATCTCCTCAAAGTTCTTTGGGATAGTTTTGAGGTGCAAAAGCACATAAAATATCCTCTTTAGTCACGGGAGGATTTTTAAGGTATAAAAGCACATAAAATATACCCAAAGGTACATAATGAATATGTGCTAGTTTCCATGGATTAAATTTCATATATACCAAGTCCAAAAAATGGGGAAATTTTTTTTTTATTATTGAAAGCACCCTAAACTTTACAAAGTAAATTGCATGACTAACTAAGGAATACTAACACCATTGCCACCTCTAGTCCAGGCTCTAAGTCTAGGAATGTAACATTAAGATAGAAGCTTAAAGGAATGCTTAACTAATATGAAAACAATTCAAAATCTAACTAAACATGCCTACTAATATGATTTAATTACCTAACATGGGCCTAAATAGACCTAAGAGGGAAATCAAATTGGGATGGTTGCTACTCCAAACAAGGTGAAATGGCCTCTCCAAATGACTTACAAAGTCACTTTAGATATCCATCTACTAACCTTGTTGAAGGCTTTAGACAAGGATTGAGCTTGGCTATAAATCATATTTATTATATGAGATGCAAATCAAAGCATGGTGTAAAGTATAAAGGAATGAGGTGAATCCTTTTTATAGTTTTCCATTTGGGGAAAACTTGTATTTTAGTGCATGTGGGACTAAAATCCCAAATTATATTAGAATTCCTAATCATGATTAATCTTTGTTAATCATAATTAGTGAATTACCAAGTGATTAAGATGTTTGGAGCCTTAATCAACCGCTTAGGGTCAACTAGGAGGCTAGGATAATATTTTGAAGCTTTTTGAGACATTTTGGAGAAAAGTGGGGTGATTTTGAGTGGTTCGAAGAGGGTTTTAAGCCAACACTAGGGTATATTGACCGAAACAAGGGGAAAATAGGATTAATTAGCTAATAATCGCTAATTGTTTGTTTTGAAGAGGATTTTGACTTACGATTCGCCATAAAGGGGCATCTTGAATGCAAAAGGGGTTACACAATCAACAAAGCATTGTTAATTGGCCAAAGTGGCAAGAAATGTTAGTTAATTAGTGAAAATAACTAATTATAACAAAATTGATAAGAATGAGAGTGATTTGTGTGCGTTTTGGCAATAAGATTGAAAAAGTGGAATTTAGGTGTCTACAATTATAGTATTAACTTCTCTACCTAATGTATTTTTTGACATATGTATAGAGGCCATTGAAAACATATTTTTTTGGTTTTTGACATGTATATGTGGTGCATATTGTGAGCTAATTTGTATTCAAGTTGCTACATGGGATGCAACATGACATTTTTCAAAGCTTCCAATCTTTGTAGTCTAGGCACATCCAGTACAATGCATCTGCTTCTTGTGCACCTTCAGATGCCATCTATGAAATAATGACCTATTGGTGTATTGTCCACAGATTTGAACTTAAGTGAAAAAATGAGTCCACAAAGAAAAATTGGTCACAATTGATTAAATTCAGTCAAATTGAATTCATGGAATGAAATTTATAATTCTACAGGAACTCAAAAAAATGAAAAAATTGAAAAAGCATTGAGAGAACAACCAAATTGGGCTTTTGAATATTTGGAGCAGTTTTGCAACTCAATTGCAAGTTACATGGTGATTCTTGGATCCTAATTTCTCTCCAAGGTCTTGTGGAGATTTCAAGTGCAAAAGTAGGGTAGAGTTCCCCCTTAGTCTTTGAGATATTTTTGAGGTGAAAAAGCACATAAAATATCCCCTTTAATCTGTGGGGAGTTCTAAGGCGCAAAAGCGTATAAAATCTCCCCAAAGGTCTTTGGCAAAGTTTTGAGGTGCAAAAGCACATAAAATCTCCCCAAATGACTTTGTTGGGGATTTGAGGTGTAAAAACACAAAAATAATCCCCAAAGGTTTTTGGCAGAATTTTGAGGTGCAAAAGCACATAAAATATCCCTAAAGGTCTTTCTCATGGATTTGACGTTCAAAATCACATAAAATCTTTCCAGAGGTTTTTAGAGGATTTTTAAGGTGTAAAAGCACATAAAATCCCCCCCTTTAATATTTGAGGGAGTTTTGAGGTGAAAAATCACATAAAATCTTGGTTTTAGACTTTGGGGAAATTTTGAAGTGTAAAAACACAAAATATTTCCAAAGGTTTTTTGTCAAGGATTTAGAGTGCAAAAGGACATAAAATCTTTGTAAAGGTTTTTATTAGGGATTTGGGGTGCAAAAATGTGCCGTAAAATCTCCCCAAAGGTTTTTTTTTTTTTTGGGGGGGGGGGGGGGGGGGGGGGGGGGGGGGGTTGAGGTGCAAATGCAACCTAAAGTTCCCCTTTAGTCCTTGTCAAGGATTTCGAGTGCAAAAACACATAAAATCTTTCCAAATTTCTTTGTAAAATATTTTAAGTGAAAAAGCATATAAAATCTCCCCAAAGGTCTTTGCGAGAGTTTTGAGATGCAAAAGCACATAAAATCTTCCTAAGGGTTTTTGTCAAGGATTCTAGAGTGGATTTCTTTAAGGCTACTAAGGGAGACTTTTTGCTTTCCAGAATATTTTAAACGGACTTTTGGTGGATGTTAATTTTGCCAACATGTTGCTAGTCTTCGTCTCCAACCTGATTATCTAGTATAAACTTCAACACCATTGTAATTTTGCATAATTTTTCTCAATTCAACCTAACTAGGAATCTTAATTGTTAAAGAGAAAATTCCATGTACACTTATAAACAAGATGTAATTCACGCCAATTTATTTTTATCTTCCTAGGGAACAGTTGTTTCAATAGGATTTTTAATTACATGTCCTTGTTAGTCACATTAACTTATAGTATGATGTAAATTCATAAAACTAACCCACACTCATCACACTTACATTATTTAATCCATTAAATTTCAGTAGGTTAAAGTTTCCTAATAAAATATTTTGTATATTATTAAACTAAGCGAGTTTCAAGATTGGGTTCATTGGTGAAAAAAACTTTAATGGTAGAGACCTTCATATTTCAAAGGTGAGATGTTTGGATATTGTGACATCAAGTTTTGAATGAAGCGTTGAATGGGTGAAATGAATGCATTGGATGTTTCCTGAATATTCTAAAAATAAACAAGGTCGATGAATGAAATATTTAGTTGGATTTAAGATGCATTTTAAGTTAAAAAGGTGACAGCTAACATTAAATTTATATCAATTATGTGCTACTCATCAGATTTCTAAAAGATGCATGAGTGGAACTTCAGAGAAAACAACTATAGACGAAGATTGGAAATGATTGAACAGTTGGAGATGGAGTGAGATAAATAGCTATTATTGTATGTTAAGAACATGCTATTAAGTTAGCCATGATGGGTGTATTAATGAGTGTATCACTTTATGTTTGATAATATCTCCAATTTAATTAATTCTAAAGTTCCATGTTGAGTGCATTATAAAATACATGGAATGTGAAGAAAAATTGTAATAGACCGTGCTTTCTAGAACTTCATTATAGGCACTTTATTAGAGTGATTCATAGAACCTGAAGCAAAGGTATGTGATTTTTTTCTACATGGACTATATGATTGAATTTTGAGCATAATTCTTCGAAGTGTTTACATAACTCATCTAATCAAATGTGCATTAATAATGTTTAAACTTTGACATGGGAAAGAAATGGACAGTCCATGTAACAAAACATGTTTACAAAAGACATTTCACAATGATAAAGTTTATGTTTGTTCTCAAGATAAAATGTCATATGTCCATCAGTTGTGGTGTTTAAAAGCAATTGAAGGTCAGATTATAGTTGCCATTATACATTAAACCAACATGGTTTTTTTCTAAAAAAAGGCATATGTGAAAACACATCCAGATAACAATTAGATGTCCTTTCACACTAATTAAATTCATAATTTAGGCTAGCAAAATGATGTTCTAATTTATTGATGACTTAACAATCAATTTGATATATTCTCACTTTCTAAAATATTGAAATGAAATATTCATATTTTAACACTTGTAACCAAACAAAGTAAAGGACATTTCATTTGAGAAGAAATACTGATTCTATCAAGAAGCTAAACAATAGATAATGGGAGAAAGGCTAGTAAATGAGGGGCAGTATAACATTTAAGTACAAAGCAAAACCATTTAAGGTGTCAATACATTTTGTTCCCTACATGTCAATAATAAAGTAAAAGTATTTAAAGTAGACCCTAATAGACTGACGGAAATTGAATATTGTCATGATCTAACGTTTAAAATAACATGTGACATGTGTGAATAGGATGAGGATTCCAATTTATGTCAACGAAACAAATTGAATGATTACAAGGATAATGACTTTAAACATTGAAACAAATCAGAGGCTTGGTCATAATAAACATATCCCAATGTTTCACATTCTAATTTTTTGGTAGAAATTTTGTCAAAGCAAAAGTTTCCTACATGAGAAACTATAAAGGTACTTAAAGAAGAATTCGTTGATATAGTTAGTCAGAATATTGCTTAGGAATTGAAGTGATTATGAAAGTTTTAACCCTATCACTTAATGACCTTTTATTAAGGGTAGATGATAATGATCATATGAAGTTTGACGAGCATTTTACACGGTGCCGATAGAAAAATATTCTCTACACATCTTAGTTCATAACAAAAATGAAATTTTTTAGATTACTACAGTTTCTATTTCGAATTGTGAATGATGTTGAAAATATTGTTACTCCATCACCATGTACAATGCAAGAAATCAATATAATTACTTGTAAAAACCAACAATTAATGTCTACCAGAATGTTCGGTTCATAATACATAAATACATATCTGAGGTATCACATGATTGTGAAAATCATCTATCAAAGATTGTAGGATAATGATCAAAGTATCTCATAGGTGTTGCATAATTGAGGCATAGCCATGACTAGATGTATCCATAGGAATTTAAATGACTCATATTAAATAATCTAAAAGCGGGTCAGATTTAATATCCCATATGGACGAATGTAGGCTATCATAGGTCATGTACTTCATAAGCATTGATTGTAATAATAAGACCCTTCAAGTATGGATCCTTAAGACTGATGTCAAAGGTAGAAGGTCCCTAGTGAGGTCTCACTTCCCCTTGTAACAACATTAAACAATAGATCATGGGTTCAAATGAAGATGTTATGGGTCATAAGGTACAACTTCTAATATATAAGGTTGTAGATTTTATGGGTAGGTGATTACGTCAAATTACCTTTTCTCAAAGGTTCCAAGTTGAATCCATCTGCCTAACTTTGGATACTCTTCACTCTACAGTGTGCTACAAGAGACATTGCTAGGCACTAATATACAATGGGAAGGATTAACATGTGGAAAGAAGACATGAAACCTATGCATAGATATTGCTGAAGAAATCATACATCTTAACTATTATGGGTTAGTAGTGAGACTCAGTTATTTAGTTGCCAGATGAAGTGATTCCTTGAACCACTTGAAATATGGAGCCCCAGAAACCCTGATACTATGTAATATTGACAGGTTTCTACCTTGATCTATAGTTTCACGGATTCCCTGTATGACCTCAATAAAACCTACTCTAAGAGATTAGATAAGTTGCAGAGATTTTTTTACTGAGTCCTAGATGCAGATGAATTAATCACTATGAAAGATTCAGAAGCATTAGATTCATGATACGCATAAACATGTTTATAATGAAGTCTTTGTGAGATCAAACATGGTATGGCTACTTTTTTCTATCAAGGCGCATAATTTCACATGTTTGACCGTGTGATTTAATAAAAATGGTTGGGCATAAATTAAATCTAATTGATAAAATAACTAGACCATATGTAAAATATTTTGATAAAATACAGGTACAAATTGTAAAAATCGCACTAAACCCTCCAAAAATGTAAGACAAAAAGGAGAGTTAAAGTCACTTACATTTATTTTATGTGTCAATCTGTAGACCATTCAAGATTATGTAGTAGGTGTAGAGTATTGGACAGGAAGAAATGTCAACGTTAGAGCTATTCTATGTAAAATTAGGAGCTATGCAACTGAGCTAATAATGCTCCCTATGACTACATTAACTTAGCTGTCAGGGTTGCCCACATCAGAGGACAAATTTTGGACACTGGGGTGTTGGGTGTCTAACATGGCACTTAAGAGACAGCCTTGCAAAATATTCTGAGATTTACTTCATGTTTCGTTAAGGTTTGAAAAACACTTTATAGAATCTAATATCTTGCATTTCACTCTTTGATCCATTGTTTTGGTTTCTACAATACTTGTACCTACAAAATAAAACCCTAAATACCTACACAAGCTCACAAACACATCAAATCACAATGAAATATGCAATATGTGAATTTAGAACTGACCATCGATGGTCACCCGAGTGAGTGAACTTATGCTCGAGCATTGCACTACATTCTAGACTCCATGTAGTTCTTTGTGCTTGTGTGTGAAATAGTTTTCTTATGTTGCCCTCATGCCAATGACGCTAAGATAGTGGGATATGGCCAAATAAGATGCAAATGTGTGTTATGGAATTCAACACTTCCCCTTCCTATGCAGTGTATGCATCTCAAAAATGTAGCCCCTTTGATAGTAGTGATAGTATGTACATGGGATAGCCCCTTTAAAATAGCCAACTAGAATAATAGTGTGTATGTTGTGTATATTTATAAATCTCTTGTTTGAATTTTGACACTAGTGACACAAAAATATGACTATAAGCATGGGATAAGGATAATAAAAGTGAAAAGGATGACCAAAAATGTCAAAATGTGAAAAATAAATAAATAGGACATAAGCACCCAGAATGGACACAAGTGCCTAAACGCTAGTGTCTTGAGTGGGCACTAGTGTCTTGGGATAAATGATGAAAAATGTGAGAAGAAAGATAGACATGGGTCCCTGTGACCTGACCAAAAGTGGATACAAAAATGAAAAATGTATGAGAGAATCAAAATAGAAATCAATCAAAGAGCATGGATGGACAAAGGACTGTGTCATCGGTGAATAATTTTCTTACTTAAAATTCATGCATATAACAACATATCAACGACATAGGAAAATAGTAACATGTGTGTGATTTTGTGTCTACATTCCCCCCCCCCCTCCCTTTATGTTATTTGAATGGAATTCAAGTAGTGTAAAGGAAGTAAAGAACATACATGTATAAAGTTCAGAGAAGCAATATCATAGAGTGTGTGTAGAATATAGGAACTTGTAGCATGGTGAACCATGGAGCAACGTTTTGACCCATGTGGCATAAGTGGAGATAGTAAAATGTCATAAGAAGTACTTGGAGAAATAGTTGAAATGATTTGGAGATTTTGAATTGTTGTCAAGAGTGATAGAAGAGGTAGGGAGTGATCAATTCCCAACCTGATTTTCTTAAAAATGAAAGGATTTGGGTGTTATGCCATCAAAGGAAGAGTGTTGGGAAGAGAGGTCTAGTTTTTCTCTCCTTCCATGAAAATTCCTAAAAGGTCCAACCGCTACAGATGGATAGAGACCGAATTTAGTTCATATTAGTTCCGATTGAAAAATTGTTTGTTCCTATTTAAGAACCCATATAGGAGTAGTATAGGAAAGGAAATGGCATCTCATTTCCCACACTACTAAAGTAGTGGGTGTTCTGGTTTGAATAGTGTTGGATGGCTTCCAAGTTAGGTCATCTAGAAGTGATAGTAATGTAATGCAACTCCGAATTTAGGTCATTTGGGAGTGATAGTAACTGTGATTATTATATTGATTGATTGATTTGAGTGATAGTAGTTAATTGAATAAGATGTATTTATAAGATTACTCGAAGAGAGGTTTTACTTTACCCCCAGATTAGGTCATTTAGGGGGGATATATTTGAAATAGCAACAAGTATTGACTATCGTATAAAATAATTATAACTGTGTTTGAATGAGATGAGAGAAAATTGTGATAGCAATGTATTGGGACTGTCGATCAATTTTATTGTACTATGAGAGGGATTATAGGATGATCCTGATTGTATGCCCCCATTTTAGCGAAAGGGTGAAGGGTGAAGAAATTAGCACTAAGTCGAAAGCAAGGCTGTAAAAAGGTGTAATAGTAAATGAGAGATAGTAGAGAAGAAATAGTAATATTGATAAAGTATGAATATATATTAATTATTATAGGCATTATATTTGAATATGGAATGGTGCAAAGTGTATAGTATGGTGCTAGGAGAAATCATGATTTGAATGGTGCAAACGTGGAGGAAAATGGAGTAACGAGGCTCAAGATATGAGAGAAATCGTGTGCCCCATATTAGTTATGAAAATGGTTGTAAATAGTGATTATAGTATATGGTAAATCAGAATTACTATATACAGTAATGTCGAAAAGTGAATAGTAATTTCATTTGTACCAAGAGTGTTTGAGATTTGAGCTTTGAGTGACAAGAATGACAAGCATTATAGTGGTGAATCTTACGAGACTTCAGAGAGTAGTGGCGACCCTAACATCACAGACGATCAAGGAGTTGGCATGTGTGACCATTTTTGTAAAATTTAGTCAAATAGGTTTGTTTTTATCAATTTTAGTATTTTTCAGTATTTTTGTCCAGCATAGAAGTGGATACGGCATTTCTGTCCCCGGGGACACTAGTGCCCAGTTCCCCACGCTAATGACCTACTTTTGGATGCTAGTGACCTACTCTTGAGCGCTAACATCCAAGGGTGGGGTTTCGGCACTATTTCTGAAACTCTTGAATTATGATTAAGTTTATGCTATGATGAGGGATTTTGCAGTATGTATGGTTTGCTAATATAAGAATTTTGTTACATTTTGTGTTGTGTAGTTGTCACTTGAGCATGTTACTTGTATTAAGGTTATCAGATGAGGAGTGGGATATATTGGACCGTGTTAGCCTGCGGCACATTGATAGATTGGGGGAGATACCCCATAATATGTATTTATTGACTTCTTTATGTGATAGATGGTGTGCAGATACTTGTACATTCTAGTTGTTGACAGGTGAGATGACAGTGACAGTAGAAGATGTATATAGGATATTGTGGTTACCTATTATGAGAGAGAGAGAGTATAGATCATGGATGTATTGGATGCCTATAGTTAGTTGAAGATGGCACAATGATATTTTATAAGGCCACATGTATAAGATGAGACACATATTAGCCTAGATGTGATTGTGAGATCCAGTATTCCGAGATTGTGGAAATTTATCATGGTGGTTATAGATTTATCGATGGCGGTGGAGGGTGTCGAGTTGGGATTTTGTATAGGATGCATGATATTTGTCACAACATATAGGAACATGGTAATAGATATGCTTGGGCATGGTGTGTATTGGCCCATTTGTACATTGACTTGTACATATTTACTTAGGAGGAACCTGGAGGTGGATTAGGAGCTACTACATTGTTGCATGTATGAGCATATGAGCATATAGTTATATTGAGGGCACTCAGTGGGCCATGGGCCAATTGGGCTTAACTCAAGATATTTGTAGCGAGGTTAGTGGGAACTTACAATAAGAGGATGGATATGACCACCTATAGGTTGATGATAGATCATATGGGCCCTGGGGGCATTATTTGGAGGTCGTATAGAGGCTATGGAGGATGGTTGGAGGATTGTATAGATTTTTGATGCATTCGGCACACCATGTGGTTAGAGGGTCGCTTCCCACAGGTAGAGGAGTTATTTCAGGGTGAGCGACTATCTAGATAGTTTGGCATGGTCTAAGATGTTCCCTTGAAGCCATATATATGGTGTTGATCTACTAGGGTGGCGAGATGAACAGGGGTGTGGTTGGTCTTGATAAGAGCACAACTAGTGCATCTAGGTCCAAATAAGGTGGATACAACTATAGAGCCTATACAGGTTGATGACGCAGGGTGCACCTAGGTGTATAGTGAGTGGTGGATGACACACTGATGGGTGTTTCTATTTCCAGTGGTTATAGATGTGGTGAGTGAGCTAGAATTTAGAGGAGTAGAGGCTTAGGCACCTTCCCTCGATGTAGATGATGTAACAATAGTATGAGCAGAGTGTAAGTGTCATTCATTGCTAGTTGTGAGTTGTTGTTTGGTTGTTATAGTGGATGTATGCAAAGATGTGTAATAACTAATGTTTTATTATGCAATTACATGTGATGCCTATTTGACATTGATTGTAGATTATTCTATACGCACGTTGATGCAAAATGTGTCCCTGTATGTTCTCCTTGGAGGAGGTATGCTAAAGCGAGTAGATGTGATTGCGGGTGAGCATGCCCATTTGTTCAATCCAATGGCTATAATAGCAACCATGTTTTTTGATTTGTTGAGTGAGTGTGATGAGGCATGTGTAGAGATAGAGCAAATGAGATAGACTGGAGGAGGAGGGGGCCTAACTCATGACATATTTACATGTTGTGTGGAGCTACAGGGACAATATGTAGAGTAGATGACCAAGGTTGGTGTATTACGGAGTCATCTAGAGAGGTATAAAGGTTGAGATCAACAACGTAGAGTTAGCGGTGAAGCCTCTAATTTTAGAGCTGTTGTGATTAATATAGTGATAGCGAGGATGATATATGATGTATTAGAGATGATGTTTTGATGCATGGGGGCATACCCCCCAACGATTGTATTTTGTAAGTATGATTTTTGATGATACATACATACATACATACATACATATATATATATATATATAGTCATATATTGATATTATATGTGACATTGATTTGCATTGGTATATGATGTCGTGGTTGTGGTTTGTTAGATTTTATATGCTTTGTTGAAATGGTTCTTTTGATTGTTGAATTTTAAAATGTACTATGATGTGAAAAGAATAACTAAGTAGTGAATTGAATAGGATGTGTATTTGAATGAGAATGGAGAGTATAGTATATGATGAATAGAAATATACATATGGGATGGAATATGGTAGAAAAGTAGAAGTGGCAATGTGAGTTAAATAATATAGAATTGTGATGCGTTGATAGTTGTATAATGAGTAGATGTAAAACCATGTTTGTGATTACATGTGATAAGAATGAAAAGAGGGGGGGAAGAAGAGGGATGTCTCTCAGTGTGAGAATGAGGTTCATTTTAGTAACAAATTCCTTCGACAATCATGCAAGAACCTTAAGAACATGATTGTGTTATCAGGTAATGAGATATAAAATGTATATTATCTACTAGAGATGTAAATGCCTATGAGGCATGGTAGAAGCATGTGAAGTAGTAGCAACATGAGGATAAGTGTCGAATCGGATGTCAAAGTAAATGGTGCCAATAATAGGAGATCTGGCAGTAAGAAGTGCGGAAGTAAGTTGCTTAGGGATCCAATGATATGTAGTAGCAAGGTGAGGAGGGTGAGATGATATGGCTATAGGTGGGACAACTGGAGGTCATGAATGAATGATGACCTTAGGAGGTGGGTGGATGATAACCTTAAGAGGAGGTGAAGGACACAAGTGAATAGTGGCAAAAGCTCATTTATGTGGAATAGGAGAGAGAGAGCGCTCAGGAGAGTGAGAGTGGAAGGAAATGACAACTTTTTCTTCTCTTTTTAATTTTTGTAGTTTTTCATGGATGAG